>CAHIKZ030002118.1:240000-282500 GCA_903632075.3 Acanthosepion pharaonis
TGAAATTATGACTTTTTTCTCTTCCAGGCAGTGTTAGACAAAAACTATCTCTGACGCAGCATACTGTCCCGAGTGCAACAAAAAAGTAAAAGGAATGACAAGAAGACCAACTAAGTTTTATAGTAAACAAAAAACGGTTTTATTATAATTTTAGTGATTTAGTCAGTGCCTAAAAAGGATAAAAAACAAAGGCTTAGTGGCAAGAGGTTAGAAATACTTCAAAATAACTTCAGTCGGGAGTTGCTGTGTTTTTGTGGTATAGTTTAAATATCAGGTAATGGAAGTAAACGGACTGCTCTGAAGCAGATTTTTACAACAACTGACTTTGTCTGCCAACTCACTTAATTTGGGCACCAACCAACGAATATGCATACCCAGATGAAAGACCTCCATTTTGTAAGGTCATCTAACCACATCAAAGAGTTGTTTGAAGTCTTTTATCTAAAATGACCCAGAACTCTGAGAAGTTTCTTTCATAAAAATAGATTCTCTTAACACTATTCTATATACAATTTCTTTTTCTCCTACACCAAATTTGTTAGAACTGATCCATACACCAAGATATTTAAAGTGTTTAGTATTTACTATTTACACATCCTGAATTTTTATCGATTCAGGGTAGGGTACCATCACTGCTTTCATTCCAATTCCAGATAATACTTTCCATTTTGGAAAGGTTTATCTTGTATCCTATTTCTTGGAGCACTTGGTTGAGGATGTTGAATATTCTGTTCAAAATTATTCTTATCCTTACTATGAATACCTATGTCATCAGCATACAACCCCCACCTCGTTATCAATATATTAGTCTTGGGAGAGAAAGTAGAATTGTTGTCTTCTATTGGTAGATTCATTTTGAGATTTAGTATGGAATCCTTAAATAGTCAGTGCTCATCACCTCATATCTGTGTTTGTAAATGCGCAGAAAAAATATCTAGGGAAAGATTAACTAGAAAGGCACCATGACTTAGTGATATTTTAAATTATTGTTTTTGACTCACAGATAAAAGAATAATAATTTTCTAATTGCTTTAAAATATCATAACTAAAATAATGCAATAAAGAAAATAATCTGAGATAGTTTAATTTCAATAATTAATGAAAATAATCTGAAATATTTAAGTTTAAATTGTCAGTTAACCTATCAACATATAATAAGTTAAATATGAATCAATGGAAATATTTTTTTAAAACTCTATTCAAGTATGGCACCAAAAAATAAATTGCTTCAACTACCTTGCTGTATGGATCAGTTATAACAAATTTAGTAAAGAGGTAAGGAAATTAAATATTAGAATAGACTGTGCTCAAGGTAATTTCACTCAGCAATACAAAACATTAACCTGAAAACTGAAGTCATGTTCTAAAATAGCCTCGTTAGATCTAGACTTTCATATAAATGCCATGCATAGCACATTCAGAAATATCTCAACTGTCTGCTGTATGCAACCGCCTGCAAAGATCAATGATTAAAAATGAGTTCGAGCGATTGAAGGGTGTAAGTGAAGACCAGGATTCATTGACCATTGTGGACTGGTGGTACAGAATCATCAACAAAGTACTGTAGCAAATAACAGAAACCATATCACTTGAGGACTACCAGCAGCAGCAACAACTAAAATGGATAGCACATGTAATTCTAAGAAAATAATGACATAATCAAGATGTTGATATTCCACAATCCTCTAAATAAAAGATTAGAAAGGAAACCTTTATCAATACACCTTGCTTTGAATATTGCTATGACATCTGGTCTGGTGCTCCTACTATATATTTAGAGATTCTTCATAAAACCCAACAAAGAATTAGCAATGTTATATTTCCTGACCTAGCATCTTGACTTTGGTCCATTTCTACTGCTGTAACGTAGCTTCCCTGTGTCTTTTCTATAAATTCTTTCATGGTAATTGTTCTGATGAATTTTCAGCTATGGTACCTAGAATTCATGAATTTAAGTGCAGTACTAGATTGGCAGCAAGATTTCATCATTTTACTGTTGAAATGGCTAAATGTAACTAAGTTCTATGCTAACAGTTTTTTCTATCACACTTCTGGCTTGTGGAGCTCTCTTCTGGCTTCTTTCTTGCCAGTCATGTTTGATCTTCCAAAATTTAAATGTAATGTCAATCATTATCTTCTGTCTTCTTAATTCTTGTTTTTATTATTCTCTCTCTTTAATACTGTTTTTCCTTTTTTTCACAAACTCTCTGACACACAGTAACTCCTTGCATCTTAGAGGCTTTATTTATTGCTTTGCTTGATTAAAAAAACATTACCTGTAATTTCTATTCTAATGGTTTCTCTCTTCCAGTTTTATGCTTTCCTCTCAGATACTATCTAAAAAATTTAAAGGAAATAGCAATTACCAACTTCTGTCACCATGCATCCAAATTCCTTTCATTGTTTCTTCTCCTTGGTGACATTTTCTCAGTTTCCTTTTGTCTTCTTAATTCCTGTTCTTTTATTGTCCTTTCTCCTTAATAGTAGTTTTTCTCATATTCTGTAACACTCAGTAACCCCCTTGCATTCTAGTAGCTTTTTTGCTTTATCAGGGAGAAATGATTATTAAAAAAAAAAAATAAAAACTGGAGAGAGAAATAATAACTACTTGAAACCTATTTTCCAGAAAAATTGTTTTAAGAGAAAGATTTTATAAATTTCAACTGAAAGTAGATGCTTGGTCAATGAATGCAGAATGTTTCCCTATAAGGAAATGGCTAATATTACCATTAAATTTCTGTTGTTAAATTGGTTTATACCTTGAATGACTTAGACTGTATGCTGTACAGCCTTTTGCAAATAAGCTGCTTGTAGTGGATTTTGTGAGTCGATTATCTTAACCAAAAATTTTGTGACAGGAGCTGGAACAGAATTTTCTGGATGGGTTCTTTGTCCAGTGTCGTCAGTCTTCGGTAATGTTGCCAAGTGCTCCCTTGGTCGGTAAGTTAAGAAATCCATATTTGCAGCGGAAGGCTTAACAGTTGTCCAGTCGTGGCAGTGAGGAATTGGTCCGTAAATCAGTTCATCCAAAGAACTTGAAGGCGTCTGTTGTTCTTTGGGACCAGAAGGTTTTTTGAGTATGGGTTTCAGGCGAGTCGTCTGGATTTTGTTTGTTAAAGAAGAGTATGACCGTGAGGATTGTGTATGGAAGGGATCTGAAAAGACATGAGAGTAAAAAAAAAAAAAAATTAATGACAATAAAATAAAGTTTCACCTTCAGATACTGATTTACTACCAATACACTAACCGAAAACCGTACTAACCAGAAGTTACACCTACCTCAATTTTCATCAAATGAACACACTAGAAAAACTCTCCCAGTCTGAATTATATGTTAATAACTAATAAGTTTCCTGAATGTTCACTCTTTGTTCTTTTTTTTCACCATACTATGTACATTTTAACTAAAATCCCTAGTAATTTTTTTTTGTGGGGGTCTGTGTTTTAAACTTTCTGTTTAATATTTGGCACAATATATGCACATGCTAACATCTGTATAAATTTATTAATTGTTGCACATATATTTAATGGTATCTATTCTATTGTGAGTCACTGATATTTTGGAGTCTATCCACTTTCCAAAAAAGTGGATACTGGGACTTATACTAAGTTCAAATTTTAGAACTTTACACCTGTTTTACACTCCCTGTCCACATCCTGCCCTCTGATCCATAATGCTTCTCCTTTATAAGCCTGAATAATTATTATTTTATTTTGTTCTGTTCTCTTGAATAGATAACTTGCCCCTTGCAGGCCCCTACCCCTGTAATTATCTAATACGCTAATTCAAATGAGTAAAAGGGATGCACAAGCACTTCTCCCACTGGGTCCCTTAGTCCTTAAGTCCATGAGAGAGCATGTCTCTGTATCTTTTAGGCTTCAGACCAGTACAATGTTTCTGACTCAAGAAAGAGTTCTGTTGCTTTGACTTTTGAGCAGACACAACATACCAACTTGGAGCATTATGAATGTATTTTCTTTCCTGGACTGATTTTCCTTTCATTAAGGGTGATGGAGGTAGATGTTTTCTGGGTTTTGGTGTTATCTGCCTGATAGTCAGGGATCTGAACCTTTGTGTAACTCCAAAGGAAGTTGTTATGGTCTAGTTCCTTGTACCACAGTGATAGTCCAAAGTAGAACCAATAAAGAAGAACTCGAACACGTATATGGAATAACACAGATATATTACAAAGAGGAATATATACAGAGAAGTAGAAGTGTTAGTATGAACAATCAGGTTTAGTAGAGAGAACAATGTAGTCTCGACCAGTATCACTATTCCAATGTCTTGCAATAATTGTCTGAACGCGACTCTGTTTCGGACTGCCTATGACAAAAACTTGAACTACTGACTGACTACTGACTCTTTGCCTACTCCTGAGGTGCAGTATTTATTAAGTATGGAATAGTCCATTATTATTATTATTATGGGTAAGATCCCATAACAGAGGTTAACTTATCAGCAGGTATATAATATTGGAAGTTGGGGGGGGTACTTTACTGCCATTTTGTGAATGGTTTCATTATCATGCAGTAGTCTCCAGTGGGACGTCTCAATGACATAATGAGGGATACTGCTTCAGCCATATCTCTGGAAGACTGTCTCCAAGTTATTTATACATGCAACTCCTGTGTGTGTGTGTCTCTGTCTGTCTCTCTCTCTACTTGCCATTCCACCAAGTAACAGTCACATGAAACCAATCAAAATACAAATGAACAAAACTATCAAAACCAACCTGAAAAAAAAACAACGTTGACCCCTTGTATACCATCTCCTACACCAACATGAGAGGTCTGTGTTCTAACTTTCCAGAAGTCTAAATCAGACCTCCTGCTTCTTGCTGAAATGGTATCAACCCTGCCCTATGTGCCCTAAGGGAGTTCACAGTTGCTCGTTGCTCAGCCCGGGGGCCTGGATCAAAGTGTAGTATGTTGCCTTTGTGAGTTTCCGGTGTTTCCGAGTAGGCGTCTGTCGAACTCTCTGCATTAGCAGAGAGGAACCCGGACGAAGCTTTGCTGAAGGGCAAGGTTTCGATCGGGGAGGTAGACAGGGCCTGAACCCATCTAGGCGGGTTCAAAAAGGTTATATTTTTGGCCGAGCCTATGGGCTCGGGGATACCCACATTAAACCGGCCTTGTGCCACATTCTATCTTCGTGGGTAGATCAATAAATACTAAGGGAGTTCACAGTCCCAGGCTACTCACCTCTCATAGCCAAACATGACCATCTAAATTGTCATGGCTACAGACTAGGAGCCTTTTTCAAAGACCATGATTCATACTATAAACAATTGTGAAATGAATTTATAAAGTAAATTAACCATTTATTTAATCCCATTAAGGGAGGCACGGTGGAGTAATGGATAGCAGCTCAGATTGAGGAATCAAAGAGCTGAGTTCAAATTCCAGTCAGATCCATTACATTCACTTACGTGCTAATACCCTTCGGAAAAGTATGACTCCTCTTCTTCTCCCCCCAGCTATGGGTAAATAGTAGGACAGCCTGAATTCTGTAGCCTTGAATGGCAACTGGTCTACTGCAGAAAAAAATGGCAACCTACTGCAGAAAAAAATCTGCCTTGTCAGTCATGTATTGAGAGATACATGATCATCTAAGCGTGTATCTATCACACATGGCACATAACTGACTGAGTCATTTAATGATTCATACTATAAATATTTTTATCTTTCTATTGTTTAATTTGCAATTATTTATATTGCTCACTTTCATTTTTTTGTTCAATTTTTTTTATTCAAATTGCCCATAATTGTAAAATTCACAACCGGTTTTGTTTTGTAGTATTGTTTGTGTTATGGTCTAGAATGATGTTGATCTTTCATCATTCTAAAAATAACCTTGTCATCAGTGATGATGAAAAGAAGGATATTTCATCATTCCAACCCTCATCATTATAAAAATGACCTTTCCACCACGTGGAAGATTAGCAGACTAATAGACAAGTAGTCAGTAGAAATACACGTTTGCCAGTACTCCGGAAGATAGAAAACAGATGATGTCAAACGTCATCCTCACAAACAAAATTTTCAGAACCAAAACAAGTAAGCACAGACTTAGTACTGAGCAAAGACACACTGAGAACATTTTACACACACCATACCAATCTTCCGTAATAATCACATTGCAGAAAGAAAACACAAATTGTTTATGTTATATCATTGTATGTTTATGCATTTTAATTTCTGTTATTAATATCAACCCCATTACAGTCAACAAATAATGAGGAAAATACTACATCAACCTGTACTTACCTACCCCATTACATTTGCATTATTTTTAAGTTTGACATCAAGTTTGAGTTTTCTCACTTCTCAGAAAACACCTTTCACTTTTGCCAATTATAATTGGTGCCTAAGTAAAAACCTGTGTAACATTGTTTGTACTTTATTTAATTATGAAAATTTAGTTATTGTACTCATTATGCTAAAAAAATTTAATTAATAGAAATCTTTTAAGACCAGGTTAAAAAAAAAAAATTACTTGAATCAGAAAAGTGTTTTAAAAGATTTTAATCCTGGTTTCTAGTGAAATGACATAGGGTTGCCTTTTTATAAATACTTGCATGTTACCTATTTCTCTATTCTTAGATGTGTGTGATATTTTGGAAATGAAAATATTAAATTTCCCCCCAGCCCCATTCACGTACATTATGCAACTTAGGCTTTGCAATTTTTATTTTTTTTTTAGCTAAAGAAAGAATAGGATTTTTTTATTTTTATGTATTAATATTTTATCAGCTTTTTCATTTATTTTGCTTGATGATCATTTTTTAAAACATTTTCTTGTGCGTATCTTTTTGAAGGGTTAGTTTTTTCTGTACATGTAAATGGAAGGTAGAGCTAATATACCCAAAAGTTACCTTTTATATTTTGTTTTATTCTTATATATATATATATATATATGGTTGATTTTATATCTGCTTCTGTATATTTTTTTTTATTCAGATTTTAGCCTTTTGTTTTTCTTAATATTTTGCTTTTTACACCCTCCATTTTGTTTTGCAACTTTAAGTTTTTATAGCATTTGGTCTTCATTTTCGACTACTCCTAACTTGTGGATGTGCTCTGTTTCATTTTTCAGGAAAATTCTTTTTAATATTTTTCCTTTCTCGCTTATTTTGTCATCTAATGTTCTCGGTGAATAGAAAAAAGGAAGTTAAAAATAATCTTCAGAAAAAATTCCTCCCCACCAAACAAAAAATACAAACAAAAATACACACTCCATTTCTATTATGGCCAGGAAGCTAACAATAGATAACTATTCGCACGAACACATATCCCAGAAATTTACAACCACAACACACACACATGCTTTCACCTACACATAGCATATATACAAATATACAGAGAAAAACACACACACACACACACACACAACCCAGATATACATACACAAACACACATCACTAAAATATACAGCCTCAACACACATGTAATTTCACCTATGGATAACATATACATGGTGCATTGGATAAATTGTCGCATTTTATATTATTAATTTCACACATGTGCATTGTTTGTTTTTGACTTTGTTGATTATACAGTATAGTAGGGTCTGTTGGGCACCACTTGAGAGAAAAACAGTATCACGACACAATTCACTCAGAAAGAAATTTAGAAATAGCATACTCTACTGCTTGGCATTCATGACAGAAGCACTAATAGGAACATTTCAGAGTGTTTGGGTGCCAATCTGATGACAGTGCAGAGGATTCAGAAAGAGTTGGATGAGTCTAATGGTGATTACGAAGGTATGGCAGCTCGGAAAATTCACTCTGATCATTGTGATAAGAAAAGTACTTCCAAAATTTTTGGTGAGAGCCTCAGACTTTGTGTGGAGGCCTTCATCAAGTGCCTTGAGGAGGTTGTACTGCCCTGGGTCAAGAGGGTGGTTGCTGGAAGACTCTATGTCTGGCAAGCAGAAGAACCCAGTCATGGTTGTTAGTCAATTTCTATGACAATATCACCCCTTACATCTGGCTGCCTAACTCCCCAGACTGCAACCCCCACCCTTGATTATTATATGTGGCGTGTAGTTGAGTAAGAGACCAACAAAACTCCTTGTAACATGAATGTCAGTGTTTGCCAACTTAAACAAGGAGACCGTCCAGAAGAGATGCAGGAGATTCCGAAGTCGTCTGGAGGACGTTCTTGAAGCCAATGGCGAATTTATTGAATAAATTTACTCTTTTCTATTTTAAGATATTTTTGAGTAATTTTGGTAAATATACCTGTTAAAATGAGATGTCAGTGTTATTTTCATTTTTTCATAGTTTAAATGACAATTTATCCATTACATCCTCTATATGCATGCACAAATATACACACACACACACACACACACACATCCCAGAAATATACAACCAGAACACACACATTTTCACATACAATATGCACAGATGCAAAAATATGCAGACATACACACATCCTCAAAATATACAGACACAATACACATACACTTTCATTTACACTTACCATACACACACAGATATACAAATGCATATAGAAATATACACATTGTAGAAACACACACGCATTCTAGAAATATGTAAACATCACACACACACACACACACACACACACACACACACACACATATATATTAATAGCTGTTATTTTTCATTGAGCACTTACTTACACCAAAGGATATATGTGAACATTTGCATGTACATTTATTTATATTTATTTATTTGATTATATATATATATATATATATATACACACACACTAAAAATATACAAACACATACAGATATAATCACATATATGTATATATACTAGAAATATCCAAACATAATACACACACAACATAAATAAAAAAACATTAAAAAATATATGTATTGCAAAAACATGCACTTGTATACATATCCTAGATTTATACAAACACATACATGCACTTTCACCTACACATATGTACACGCACCAAAGATGTACAAACACATGACATTCAGAAATATGCACATTACAGAAACACACATATCCTAGAAATATACCAACACAACATGCATACACTTTCACCTGCACATATACACCTATACACATGCCAAAGATATAAAAATGCATACAGAAATATACACTTTACAGTAGCATACACACACACACACACACACACACGTGCATATATTTTAGAAGTATGCAAACAGAATACACATACATTTTCACCTGTACATACACATATAGACCAAAGATATACAAATATATATATATATATATACACACATTACAGAAACACACATGCATCATAAAAATTTATAAATACAACATACATACATTTTCACATGCATACACACACACACACTATACCAAGGATAGACAAGCACATAGAGAAATCTACAAATGACAGAATCACACACACACAGAAAATAGAAGTTGGAGCAAGAATGATGTGAAGAGAAATCTAATCTGACATATATCCAGCTATAACAACAAAAGCCACCCATCAGTGCCGTGCACATATATTACAATTTTCCCTTCCATCGCTAATGTATAAAAGGTGAAAATATCACTCAGTTTGAGCAGCATTAATCATAAAAAAAAAAAATGACTTCACTCTGACAATTTACTCTCAAGGAGGGCCTTTTCTACCAATGACACCATCAGTCAAAAACAGGGCAACAATGGAACACCAGCTGGAGCAGCAGCAGCAGCAGACATATCCTGTTTGCCAAATTTGGGACAAGAAAGAAGTTAAATTATTCGAAAAAATTTGTTTGCTTCCTACATCAGATTTTTTTCATTGATAACTCCATTAAACATTATCATTCACGTATTTTTTTTTCTTAAGCTTTTTAACAGTATCTCTTCATTCTGCCAACGACTCAAAGACGTTTTCATTGAATTATTTTTTCTTTGACAATATTTACATTATTTTAATCTCTGTTGTATATGTATCAGTCATCTATCTGGTAGACATGATAAATGGAATTTCTTTTCATTTCAAGCACAATGTTTTTTCTTAAAAATCCCTAAAATCATGGCATCTTCTATGCCAATAGTTTTGTTTTCCAGTTCTAGATTTATTCCTGAACACCACTGTCTCTAATATTAATCTCTTCATGAAACAAATTACACAGTTTATCTAAAAGGTGATTTGAAAAAAGTAATTTGATGACTGAATAAAAATACTATGAATTTATATTAAAAGTTTCTAGTCAAAAAAGTGATTAATATTTTGAATAAACATCTTCTTTTATGCGACATGTCCATTCAAGACGAAGGTGATCATGGTCCTCCATATCTTCCTGTCTCTTGCAGCTTTTAATAATTTTTGTCATTTTGTTATCTCTCCCAAACCCTGTTCTGCCATCCATTCACTCAAGCTGCTTTCCTCTGTCCTTATTTCCCTCTATCTGTCCTGTGAGTATCAGATTTTCCAACTCTTCTTTCCTTATTATGTGCCCCAGAAATTTCAACTGACTCTTCCTGAGGTTAAGTATAAGTTTCTTTTTTGTTTCCATTCTCGCCAAAACATCATTGTTGCTCACATGTTTGGCCCATGGTATCCTCAGCATCTTTCTGTAGAACCACATTTCTGTTGCTTCATATCTCTTCTTTATCTTTGAGGAGATTGTCCAGGATTCACTGCCATACAGGAGAACAGATATCATATAACAGTTCAGTACTCTTTTCTTTGTTTCCAACAAAATTTTCCTATCTCTTAACACTCTGCTTAGCTTTTGGAATGCATCTTTGGCCTTCTTAATACGTTTTCACTTTAGAACACTTCCCATATATTTAAATTTCTATACCTGCTTGATTTTAGTATCTCCGACTTGTAATTTGCATTTTGGACTCATTCATTTGCTGATAACCATGGCTCCTGTCTTCTTATTGGAGGTTTTGTAGTTTCTTTTCCATGTCTGCTATCAGCACTATGTCATCTGCATATGTTATGTCATTAAGATTGCGGCTGCCAATAATAAATATAACATGGCAAATTTAGTTGAAAGGGCTTCACTGACAATTTACTCTCAAGGAGGGCATTTTATCAATGACACTATCAATCAAAAACAGTGCAACAATGGAACACTGGCTGAAGCAGCAGCTCTAAACATGTCACGTTTGCTAAATCTAAAACAAAAAAATCATTAGTAAATACTTTTATTTCCTACATCAAGTCTGTTCTTTGATTATTCTATCAAAGACCAATCTGCTAACATTGATGACACAATTAACTTTTTCACAATTTTAACAGTGTTTCTTCATTCTACTCAAAACTCAAAGATATTTTCCTTGCAACTTTTTTCTTTCAAATTATATTTAGCATTATTTAAATTTCTACAAGTTGTAAATACATTTAGTCATGTGTTTGTACAACACGGTAAACTTCTACAAAACTGAAATATTAATCTGAAAATGAGCCATCTTAGTCTCATCAGATCTAGATTTTCATATGGATGTCATGTATAGCATCCAACTCATTCAGAAATGTCTAAACTATCATCTCTATACAGCCAATACATATTGTGTTCTTAAATAGCCTTATCAGATCTAGACTCTCATATGGATGTCATGTATGGCATCCAACTCATTCAGAAATGTCTAAACTATCATCTCTATACAGCCAATACATATTGTGTTCTTAAATAGCCTCATCAGATGTAGACTCTCATATGGATGTCATGTATGGCATCCAACTCATTCAGAAATGTCTAAACTATCATCTCTATACAACCAATTCAAATTGTGTTCTTAAATAGCCTCATCAGATCTAGACTCTCATATGGATGTCATGTATGGCATCCAACTCATTCAGAAATGTCTAAACTATCATCTCTATATAACCAATTCATATTGTGTTCTTAAATAGCCTCATCAGATCTAGACTCTCATATGGATGTCATGTATGGCATCCAACTCATTCAGAAATGCCTAAACTATCATCACTATATAACTAATTCAAACTGTGTTCTTAAATAGCCTCATCAGATCGAGTCTCTATATAATGAACAGCAAGTTTTTTCTTTTTTTTTTAACAGCCTTCCTGAAGTTGACTTATCTTGGGAAGAAACAATTTGTCAAGCATGTGGATTTATTTGCTACCTGACTGAAGACTGAAAAGGTAAAAGAAACAGAGATAAAAAAATGAAACTTTTATATGTGTTTATGTAAATGCATTTGTTTGTCTCATGCATTTCAGAGGATAAATTTTCAAGGGAAATAACTTTTGCTTTTTTTTTCTTTTTTATTGAAAACAATGGTCAAGAGAACAATGACATAATGATAATCCTCCATTCAAACATTATACAGGTTTCATTACATTTTCTGCTTCTATTTTGATCCTAGGCCAAACCTCCTAAACACAGTATTTAAGCAGTTTGGCTACATTATTTACTAAAACGTTTTTTATTAACTGCATTATTTTTATTATATAGCATTTAGTACATTATATACTTTGCAATAACATTGCTTAATTACATTTTGCTACATTATTTACATTATTTTTTATTATGCATTATTTACTAAATTATTTATATTATACATTTGTTATACTGTTTACTACATCATTGTTACAATTTTATTTAAATTGTTTGTTATATGATTAACTAGATGATTTACATCAAACATTATTCGCTATGGTATTTCCTCTGCAGTAACATTATTTCATTACTCCTTTCTATATTATTTACTATATTTTTTATTATACATTAATTACTACAGTATTTTCTTTTGCTGCAAGATTATTTAACCAGTGTCAAGAACAAAAAAAATAGTACGGCCGAGGAAGAATAATTTACAAGGAATCTTTTAATTTTCTGAAATTTTTACACTGGCCTAAGCCACATTTTAAATTCTTGTTTGGATAAAACAAAACTGCTTCCTATGCAGGGCGCACATTAAGCCAACCCTGTGTAGCTTTACCCTTACACAGTTACGTATAAATGAATTGGATAAAACAAAAGGATGTACATATGAAAAGAAAAATCTTTGACATTAGACTATATTGTGGGTGGAAAAAATTTGAAAATCAATTTCAGTCACGTTGAAGTCAATATTTAATTCCAAAGATAATGGCTGAATCAATAAGCAGAACTTAATGACTATCCTATTGACTTGCATAAGGGAATTATAAAAGTAATAAAGTCTTTGTTGGACTTTCATAAAAAAAAAAATAAAAAAAAACTTTGTGGAACTAATCATTGATCTCCGACACTCTCAAAGCTGCTAAGAAAATCAGCTTATTTAATAGTGTTTGAAGAATAAATCGAGAATAAGATTAATAGTGATAATTAAATTCTTTTATCTAGCACTTTAATTGAAACAAACACACACACACATACACAGTGATTTGATTTCATTGTTATTTAGTTTCATATCTAATTCTAAAATCTAAGGAAGCCTTTTTATAGATTTTTTACTTCCCAGCTGAGAGCAACCTAAATTTGTGAAGATGAATTAAAAACAAAGAGACTTGAGCATTCAAACAATGTTGGATATGTTAATGGCTCTCCTGAAAATTATAGTGTTTATTATTTAAAAAGAGATCTGATATACAAACAGTGTTGAATATGTTAATGCCTCTTCTCAAAATTATAATACTAACAATAGCAACTACAAAAAGTAGAGATTTGAGCATCTGTACAATGTTGGATATGTTAATGACTCTTTTCAATGTTAGAGTCAATGTTAATTTTTAAGTGTTTTCTCAATTCTGCATAATTCCTACTTGCTTGTTATGTTTCTAAATATAATAGAAGATGTAGATCCTACATTTAAAGAAGGATGGAATCCAAATAGAAAAATTTATGGTGATAAATATCTTTACAGGGGGAATGGAGTGGGAGGCTTTCTCTAAGTATTGGCATTTTTCACTGATATCTGAGTCAGAGCTTTTTAGACCAACAATTGATAAAAGAGTAACAAAAAAAAATTGATATAAACAATGGAATAAAGAATAAAAGAAGCGTTTTACTTATATTAGATGTCAAGTAAAGGAATCATT
Organism: Acanthosepion pharaonis; assembly: GCA_903632075.3. Taxonomy (NCBI): domain Eukaryota; kingdom Metazoa; phylum Mollusca; class Cephalopoda; order Sepiida; family Sepiidae; genus Acanthosepion; species Acanthosepion pharaonis. The sequence continues at coordinate 253,960 of CAHIKZ030002118.1, forward strand.
TTTTTTTTTGTTTTTAAGGTTAATTTATGATTATGTGGGATTACTATAAGTTTTGTTATGGCAATCTCCATGAATCATTGTTAGCATTATTTTTTTTTTTTTTTTTTAAGCAACCATTTCATATTGTATTCAAGAATTTGACCAATTCTCCAAGTTTGATTCCATTGAAATGCCTTGCTTTTCTGTTTATTACAACCAAGCATTAAACATTTAAGCAACCATTTCATATTCTACTCAAGAATTCTATCAATTCTCCTAGTTTCGTTCCCTTGAAATACCTTTGTTTAATGTTTATTAGAATCAAGCATAAAACATTTAAGTATGAATTCTTGTGCATGCATTAAGCAAACCAAATGCTGGTCAGGGTCATCAGTCACTTATTTTCCATTATCTTTCGATACATGACTGACGAGGCGGATTTTTTCCTGCAGTAAGTTGCCATTTCTTTCTGCGGTAGACCAGTTGCCATCCAAGGCTATAGAACCCGGTCTGTCCTGCTATTTACCCATAGCTGGGGGAAGAAGATGAGGATTCATACCTTTCCCAAGGGTATTAGCATGTAAGTGAATGTAATGGCTTCAACTGGAATTTGAACTCTGCTCTCCAATTCCTCAATCCGAGCCGATATTACTTCACCATGCCTCCTCTTGCCATCAGGATCATAAGTAGATTATAAAAAAATTTCTCTATTATTTACTTTGATTTTCTGTTTGGTACAAAAAGTTGCAATTTTTTTTTCTTCTTAGAATTAAAGTTTATGAAGGTGTTTCTTAAAAAGTTACCCTGAAGAGTTTTTCTAAATATGTGAGCAGTAATCATTAAAATAATCTTTTGTATTTCAAATAAAGCTAGATTTTCTGGATTATCTTAACTTATTTACCAGTATATCTATATCTATAATTCTCAAAATGTGTGTGTATGCATGTGTGTGATCGCCTGTTTTCACAGTTTTCATCCAATTTCGATGAAATTTTTTTGTTTGATAGATAATTCTTCAGTGCCGATTTAGAGTCCAAATTCTTGCCGACAATGGTTCTCCACTCCTTCCTGTTTATTATAACTCTCAGCAACATTTTACTATTTACTGTCTGCTCTTGGATATATATCTTTCATAAAAACTTTACTAAAAATAAATTAAATTATTACAATAATATTATCTATAATTCTCAAAATGTGTGTATGTATTTGTGTGATCAGATGTTGTTTGTGCATTTCCACAGTTTTCATCTGATTTTGATGAAATTTTTTTGTTTGATATAATTCTTCAATGCCAGTTTTGAGTCCAAAATTGGCTGGCAAAAATTACAACCTTGAAGGTGAAAAATCTTTAATCTTTTTTTGGGCTGACTTTAAACTAAAACTGCTCCAACTGAACAGCAAAAATTCCCAGTAATGAAAGACCCAGTCAAAGACAGGTTATACTGGTAGTATCTTAATCATTTCTTGTGCTCCTACCATTCCTGAAATAATAATTGTGTTTAAATACGGCATTCTTGTAATTTCTAATTCCAGATCATTATTATCGAGTTAGAGAGCAGCACTGTGCCATTAGGGTAGAAATATACAAAACCCAATGTACCCTTCATAAATTGGAACTTGGCTCTCTGATTCCTCAATCCAAAGCACTGGGGTAGTATACAAAACCCTGTGTACTTACCATGGCATCAAGTCTGGTAATGATATATCATGTACATGCATCACAGCCAAATGTGGCAAGAGATTTTGATAAAAGCAACACATAACTTTGCAGGTGGGGCCCAGTTCGAAATACCTTCATGTTAGGTAACCCAGTCCACTCAAACAGCCTCCAATGAACCGGCTTTCCATGTATATAGTTGTGATTCCAAAGTTGCCTGGGTTATCTCCTTCTCCAAACTTAAAAAAAAAAAAACAGTGCTGAAAGAATGGTGAGTTTCTTGAATCTCTCTAGGATATAATTAAAGTTTGTTACCATACCCTGTCTTTACAAGAGTCAGACAAGAATGGAGTATTGCTGGCATATCATTCCCTTCCTTTGATGACGAGTAAGTTCCACTGAAATAACTTCTTCCCCCAGAACTGTTATTTGAAAGAACAAACTCCTGAGAGGAGGCTTCCCTGGCACCTACAAGTCCAGTGTCAACCCATATTTATCTTACACATCCTCATAATGTAAATGATTTCTCTCCTTCTTCCTTCCTTGCTCTTACTCTCTCCTCTCCCTCCTTGCTCTCTTTTTCTCTCCTTCTCCTCCCTTTTCCCTTTTCCCCTCCTTGCTCTTTCCCCTTCTCCCTCCCTTGCTCTTCTCTCTCCTTCTCCCTCCTTGTGCTCTCTCTCTCTTCTCCTCCTTAAAATATTTCTCCCTCCTACTCTTCTCTCCTTCTCCCCTCCCCTTAATCTTACCTCTCTCCTTCTCCCTCCCTTGCTCTTCTCTCCTTCTCCTCTCTCTTCTCTTTCTCCCTCCCTTGCTCTACTCTCTCCAAACCTCCTTCTATCCTTCTCCTCCCTCTTAAAATCTCTCCTTCTCCCTCAAAATTCTTACTCTCTCCTTCTCCCTCCTTTCTCTTCTCTCTCCTTCTCCCTCCCTTGCTCTTACTCTCTCCTTCTCCCTCCCTTGCTCTTACTCTCTCCTTCTCCCTCCCTTGCTCTTACTCTCTCCTTCTCCCTCCCTTGCTCTTACTCTCTCCTTCTCCCTCCCCTTGCTTGCCTCTCTCCTTCTCCCTCCCTTGCTCTTACTCTCTCCTTCTCCCTCCCTTGCTCTTATCTCTCTCCTTCTCCCTCCTTGCTCTTACTCTCTCCTTCTCCCTCCCTGTCCCTTCTCCCTATCTTGCTAAAATATGATTTGCAACAATCTTTTTTTAATTTACCATGAGTGGTCCTTAAGGCTTGTATTGGGTAAATCATCAATATAAAAAAAAGATTTTCAGTTCGAAATATAAAGCATAATTGGAAATGTCTATAATTTTGTTAAGCCTACCTTGCCTTTTCCTGACTGGTGTAGATTCCACCTCACTCCACCCATCTCCACTGTCGGTGTGATAATTGGCTGTATCCCATGAACTGTTTTGGATCATCAGAGTTCTTTCTTCAAGGTCTTTGTTGCCTAGACATTCTGGGATTTCCTGAAGTAAATTGTAAAAATGATGCATTTGAAATTTTACATTAAGTACCCTCTGGAAGTGGATAGCAAATGATATAAAAATTTTTTTTTTTTTTTTCATCATTTCTCTCCAAGAAAAGCAATAAAGCCACTAAGATGCAAGAGGCTACTGAGTGTGATAGAATATGAGAAAAAGAAAAACATTGTTAAGGAGTGAGAACGATAAAAGAATAGGAATTAAGAAAACAGAAGATAATGATTGACACAGCATTTACATTTTTGAAGATTAACGTTGACTGGAAAACAAGAAGCTGGAAAGAGAGTCAACAAACACTCATTGCCACTTTTGTGACGTCAATGAATACTTGTCACTTTCATAATGCTCGTTATAGTAGAGACTTTGTAATCACAGATACAACTATAGTATACTGTCGAACAATACTGGTGTCAGACACCTTCGAATAGCACTTGCTTGATAATATTTACTCAAATATTCACCTGTATAGTGATACAAAAAGAGAAATAGTATAATGAACAGTGTAGAGAATAGCAGTCTGTATAGTAATAGAAGATAGATTAGAAATGGTCATCCGAATACTAATAGAGGATAAACTATAAATAACGATCAATTAGACACACACTACATCCCATATATGTTTCCTCTATGGTCACGTGGTTTGCTTAATTCAATAATGAGATTGCCTGTGTTTGCTCATTGGCAATCTATGTTCAAACTCAAATGTCAACAGCGACATTTTATTCCAATATAACAACCAAGAAACGTGTTTTCTTCTAGTTCCTTTCATATGAACACTGGTGTTCCCCAAGGCTCTATCGTGGGTACTACACTGAATTCTAATCTTCATTAACAATCTTCCTGATGTCATCTGTTCTCAAGTAGGCATCTACTGCAGACAACATTACCATTTACTCTTGTCTCAATAGCAAACCCGGCATTGCTGACAAAATTAACCTGGCAGTTGGTCTCAAAAAGGACCTCCAATCTGTGGTTGATTCGGGCAGGAAATGGCTTGTAAATTTTAAAGCCTCCAAAACAAAACTTCTCTCATTTACCCACCATAGAGAAACTTCCTTAGCCCCTATCAGCATTGTTGATGCTTAACTTTACAAGAGTGTCTGCCTTTGCCTTCTTGGTCTCATGTTTTCCACTGACCTGAGGTGGAACAACTACATTGAATCTATACCTGCATTTACCACAAGGAAATTTGGTTTTCTGTGTTATGCCAGAAGGTTTTTCTTGTCTGAGTCCATCTGTCAAATCTACAAATCTACCATTCATCCTTGCATATGGTCTGCTGTCCCCACTGTTCATCTTGAGATTCTTGACAAAATCCAAAGATGGATATACAATGTGATCAGTCCTGACCTGGCATCTCGACTCCAGTCACTTTCTCACAGATGTGATGTGGCTTCTCTCTGTCTTTTCTACAAATATTTTTATGGCAACTGCTCTGACCACCTATTTTTCACTGGTGCCCCGACTGCATGAATTTAAGTGTGCTACTAGATTGACATCTCGGTCCCACCCTTTTACTGTCAAAACAGTTAAATGTAACTACCTCTCCTACTCCAACAGTGTCTTCCCTCGCACTTCCCAACAGTGGAACTCCCTTCCTCTTACTTGCTTTCCTGATAACTATAATTTTCAAAAATTTAAATGTAATGTCAATCGACATCTTCTGATGCCTTGACCTCCATTCTTCTTTTTATCCTTTCTGCAATCCCCCCCCATACCCAGTCTTTTCCCTTACTTTCACTCTCTGTAAGCCCTGCATGCTAGTGGCATTCCGGTCTTGTTTGGGGTGAAATGCTTAAAAAAAAAAAATGTTTTATATATATATTGATAGAATACTAAATTTACAAAATTCCTTTACTATTTGATAACGGGAAATTATGTTTCTAAAGAATTTAGAAAGTTAAAATTTACTGAAAAGTAAATTAAATATTTTTCTTCAGAAAAGGACATGCAACATTTAAGTTTTAAATTCTTTTGTTTAATAAATTTAAAAAAACTAAATTTATTTGAGTTTGAGTTTTTTATGAGACCTATGTTAATTATTTCACAATATATATGAATATATATATATATATCAAATATATATATATATATTATTTATATTTTTTTTACTATCCACTTTTTTTCTTCTTCTTATATTTCTTTAATCATTCACTCTATTTTTTTAAAATTTAATCTCCTTTATGGCTTCAGCCTTTTTCAAATAAAATGAAATTAAAAAAAATATATATATATATATATATATATATTTTAGGGAAATTTCTCAGATTTTGTGACATATATATATAAATATTAAATACTGTATATTTTAAATGTAATTCAATTTATAATAAAATTTTTTTTTTTTAAATATATATAATATTATATTTTAATATTTTAAATTGAGTTTCAGTTAATAAAATAGTGAATTTAATCAGTTAAGTTAATTTTAAATTCAATAAATTCTTGAAGTTTCAAACAATCTGCAAAAATTCATTTTTCAATAAATTTACAAATTAATTTTTTAGCTTTTTTGAAAATAATCTTCTTTATTTCAATGCATAGTTGGCTTTCAATTTCATTTTCCATCCTTTTAAAATTCTTCTCAATTATTTTAAAATTTTCTTAAGACTTGATTCAGAAAGAAAAGACAGTTTAAAAGTAAAATAAAAAAAAAATAAAATAAAAATATCTAAATAAGCAAATCTAATCAAATGTCAGCTTTCGATAAAACTTATCAATTTTTTTTTTTCTGCTTCATCTCTATTTCTGATAATGTTTCCTTCTTGTTTTACTTATCTATTTATTATCCATCATCTGTCCCATCCTTGGAAATGTCTAAATTGTAATTAAATTGTTTGTTGAAATAAATGCTGCTCAAGTTACTCTAAGGCAAAGCCCTGAGCTAAAAAAAACAAAGAAACTGAGAAAGAAAAGATCAATCAAATATAAATTAAAAAGTCGTAGATTAGATTTTAGATTTTATACCCTTGTTTCACTTTTTGTATCGAACCTAGTTGGAACGTTTCTGCATATGATATTTATCATATCTCTTGACCAATAAATCCATTTATGTCAAGAAAATCTGAGGAAAAAAAATAAACTAAAGGTTTAAAGCGTAAAAAAATATAAGATAAAATGAAAGTTCAATTATTTTGACAGTCGGACTATGAAAATAAATCTTTCTTTTAAAATTTTTTTTTCTTTTGGTGTCTCTTTTTTTTAAATTTTTTTGGAGATGAATATCTGAATTTTAGGCTCAATTCTTGCAAGGATGAAAAATATATTAAACAAGAGGATCAATGAAAGAGGAGATGGCCAATGGCCATATCTGATTTAGAAGGAGAAAAAAAGAAAAACCTAGAAAGAAAAAGGAATATGATTCTCCCAAAATGTTTTAAAACAGAAAATTCATCAAAAATTTTTAAGTTATTGATCAGCATAAAAAAATTTAAATTGTATACAACCGACAGTTTAGATATTTCTGAATGAGTCTGATGCCATGCATGCCATCCATATGAAGAAAAATCGGAAGTAAGTTACAGCAACAAAAGATAGGAAGTTGTGAAGAGCCATTAACCTGAAAATACATAAAAGACGTGAACATCTAGAAAACTTAGTAAATTACCAAAAATCAAAAGAATTTATTAAGAAACAAGAAAATTTTGTTTGAAACAAAGGAACCAATGATGAACTATGTATAATCAATCCTAATAATAATATAATCTAATAATATCCAAATAAATATTGGAAAATCCACACAAATCAATGATTTAGGGGATCTTGAATTTGGAAATTTTGTTCTAAAAAAATATAAAGAATACCATGGATGGAACATGTGAGCAACAAGGAAGTTTTAATTTTGATTAGTATTTTGAATTAAACGTAATATCATAAATAAAAAAAAACCAAACTAAGGTTAAGATTTAGTAATTAGTTTTGAATCCTCTTTTGAAAAATTTGGTTCCACAAAACAGTGATTCATGATAAGAAGCTAAAAAGTGGAGTTGAAGGAAACAAAAAGGACATATTTTAAAAAAAAAGAGACAGTTTAAAATGAAAAAAAAATATAATAAGGAAAGAAGGTCTGGAATATTCAACACTCATAGAATATTTATTAAAGGCAACAAGGGAAAAAAAACAAAAATCTATTTTAACAAGTTTATATAAACGAATGGCAGAACATAGATCGGGAGGGACAGTAAAATGGCAAATATTGCTTAGGAAGTTGATAGGAAGTTGTATAGAGCAAGCATTATCTAAAGTTGTGAAAGACTTGGCACATAGAAGATTTACAATAACTTTGTCTACATTTACAGTTCAAAAATTTAATTAAAATTGGTAATTTTTAAATTGGATAAAAACAAGTTTTTTTTTTTTTATTTTAAATAAGAAAAATTATTATACGCGTAGTTAAAAAAAAAGTGATATGATTTTTTTTATTAAAATTTTATATTTGACAAAAGAATTTTTAAGCATTTTAATGATTAAATTTTGACTTTATATCAAAATATCCTCCTTTAGGCATATTACTGCAGAACAAATTTTTGGCATTCATTAAATAAATTCTCAGTTTCTCAAAGTATATTAATTTTTTTTCAATGACTCTAAATCTTCTCTTTCATTTTTTAAAATCTTTTATTATTTAATTCTGAGAGTGGCTGAAAACTGAAATTGTACTATCATCATTATATGTATAAAAAAAGTTTAACATAAAGAATATCTATAAAAAAAAAACAATGTGGATAAAGACAAAAGGAAAACTGAATGTTAGCCAACATTTTTTTTTGTTCATTATATGAATATAAATTCAAAAGTTGGGCAAGAAATTTACACCTGAGAAATACACAAACAATATACACACACACAAACAAACACATATATATATATATATATATATATATATATATATATAAAGTTTATCCAAAAACTAGGTAATCCATATGGATTGAGACCCATTTTTTTTTTTCAACTTTTGAGGTAAAAAGCCCTTTAAAAGGGCTGTGGTGAAATAACATTACATGGAACCTTCAAATTGGTCTTTTTTTATTCAAACATATATATATATATATATATATATAATATAATGAAAATATATTACTAATAAACATTCTTTGTTAATTATTTATTTATATTCATTTTTTTTAAAAATTCACTTCAGATGATCAAGCAAAAAACTAACACGACAGATAAAAAAAAAAATTTCATTGAAAATAAAATAGAAATTAAAAAAAAATAAAGAAAAGAAAAAAAAATTTAACAAGGAACTTTTTTGGTATTTAACAAAACATATAAATTAAAAATTTTTCCCCTAATAGACATATATATATATATATAAATATATATATATATATATATATATTTTTTAAACTACTAATTCGAAAGTTTAACACCATTGATTAAATTTTTAAATTGATTTAAAAAGTAGTTGATTTATTACTTGGAATAAGAGAAAAATTACATGAAACAATGGTTTACAAAAAACCTAAGATTAAGTTTTTTTTCAAAATCTGTCTATATGAATGATTAAATTACATTATTGATATATTTTCAGACTGTAATCCTCAAAGGATAAAAAAATAAAAAAACGTTTGAGCTGTTGTATGTTCATTTTTCTTCTTGATTTTTTTTTAAAACCAAACCCTTTATTTCATATTTTTTTTATTTACTTCCAATTTTCCATGTGCCATGCCACTTCAAAATTTTTCAGTTATTTTTTTCTTTATTAATATCCACTGATTCATTAGATAAAAATGTTGGCTAATTACATTGACTAAACATAAATAAATTTGAGTTCAATACCTGGCTACAGCAGTGGTGAACTAAAACTTGGAGAATTGAGTTAAAAACTTGTATACAAGACATCCAAAAAAAAATGGTTTGAGGAAAATCAAACATTCAACAAATTGGATGATTTTCATTCAAAATACTAATCTGAACCTGAAGAATTGCATTATAACCATACAACAGCCGAAACATTGGGAATATAAATGAAATGAGAATAACAGTCACAAATAATTAAATAATAAGTTTTTTTTATTAGAAATTTTATTATGACAAAAAATAGCAATTTTATGATTAAATTTTTGCTTATGTCAAAATATCTTCAATTTATTTAAATTAGTTAACACAAAAAAATTTTTGGCATTCATTGCAAAAGTTTCTCAAAGTATAAGTTTGATAATTTACTCCATTCTTGTTTCAATGACTATAAGAGCTCTTTTTCATTTTTTTTTTTTCACTTCTCTATATCGAGTTCATCCCATGCTAATTCTGTGGGTAGCTTCAAACTTTTGAACTCTAGTATAAATATGTGAATGCATTTCATGCTATACATATAAACATAGTTAATTTTCAGCTAATTAATGGATTTTGTAAAAATCTTACTTTATTTCTTATCACTCAGTTATGTCATGCGTGATACACACTTAGGCAATCATGTATCTTTCAATACATGACTGACGGGGCAGATTTTTTCCCGCAGGAGGTTGCCATTTCTTTCTGCAGTAGACCAGTTGCCATCCAAGGCTATAGAACCCAGTCTATACTGCTATTTACCCATAGCTCAGGAGAGAAGAAAAGGGTTCCTAACTTTCTCAGGGGTATTAGCACATAAGTGAATGTAATGGATTCAAGTGGAATTTGAACTCAGCTCTCCGATTCCTTAATCTGAGCCACTATCCATTCCTCCACTATGCCTCCTTTTTATCACTATAAACATGATATTTAATGGATACATGTGTCTAAGAAGATATCCCTGATTTTTAACTGTTTTTTAAACATCTCATTAGCTAAGCGGATGGGTTGAGAAGTCTTAATAAAGAAAATGTGCTTCCTAACAGGAAATTTTTTTAATCGATTTTGCCCCAAGTAAAGCTACTGATACAAACAAGGTCTGGAAGAGTTAGAAACAGAAACATTGCTAAGGAATGAGAACAAAAGAAGAGTAATCAAAAGAACAGTTGATAGCAATTGATATTGCATTTATATTTTTGCAGATTACAGTCGGCTGCAAATTATGGAGCTGGAAGTAAGTTCCACAAGCAAGAAGTGCAAGAAAAGAAACTGATAGCATAGAATTTATGGTTACATCTAGCCAACTCAATTGTAAATTGATGAGACCTCCTCGCCAATCTGGTACTGTGCTTAAATTCAAAGAGTCTAGGCACCATAGTAAAGAGCTCATCTGAACAATTACCATGAGAGTATTTATAGAAAAGGTACAGGGAAACAACCTTACCATGGTGGGAAAGAGAATGAAGCTAAGACCCCAGAAAAGAGCTGATAATATTGCTGATTCAACTTTGGATTTTATCAAGGAGCACTAGATAAATAGCAAATGCACCAGATTATATGTGGCAGCAATATTCTAATTGTATCTGTATTCCCTTTTTCAATCAAGGAAACCATATTTAAGCTAAGTGTGCGTTACTATTAGATATCATATGTTTGCTATGATGGCTTCCTGTAGATTAATAATCAGACAGACTTTGCTTAAAAGATTGAAAATGCAAATTCAGGCTCAATTTCTGACAGGAGGCACATTTTTTTTCTAATAAGACTTCTCAATCTCTAAGCTTGTAGATATTTAAATATTAATTTAACTAAAGTAAATTTGTATTTCATTTTAAGCTGAGTATTTGTCAATATACTTTATTTGTAACTGTTGTTTGTCAATATACTTTATTTTGTAACTGTTATTTTGGTTGTTATATTATAGGCACTTAATTTTGGCCAAATACTCTCTGGCCAGGATCAGCTTCATTATTTTCTGATATTGGATATCTGTTCAATCTGTTTATTTTTACCCTTGTGATATTGTTTATTGTTTGTTTTTGCTAATCCTGTGCTTCACTGACCCAGGGATTAAACTCAGAACCATTAGATGTAACACATGTTTAACCAACTCCTATATTCACTATATCACTGTCCAAAAACACGCCATTCGTGTATTTTTTTGGAGCCTTTATATTCAGTGTTAAATGGTTTCAGCATTTGGTCATAATATAGATAATTTCATATTTAACTTGGCCAAAATATTATGTCTATAATAACATCTATGACAACCAAATGATACATAATAGTTTGAAATAATATAACAATATATATTTTTTTAATCACCGAGTCCCAAGGTTGAAAAAAAAATGTCATTCTAGGATGCAGGGGAGTTACACAGAGTGAATGTGAAAGAGAATGAAAGATTGAAAAATAATCATTGAGGGACAAAAAAGGAACAAGATTCAAGAAGACAGAAGATGTTGATTGATGTTGCATTTAAACTTTTTTATCAGGGAAACAAAAAATTGGGAGGGAGTTCCACAGATGGGAAGTGCAAGAAAAAAAACTGTTAAAGTAGAAGCAGGGGATATGTCTCACTGGTTCAACAGTAAAATGGTGAGACCCTAGTTTTAAAAGGTCAAGTAGTATAGGAGAAAGAAAAAAAAAAAAAAAAAGATAAATGATTGATCCAAGTGGGTTCAAAAATTTTTGCAGTGCGTCTAAACCTTTTGTTTTTTTTTTTTCTTCTTCTTCTTCAGTCGCCTCAAGGAAATTAATTGCATGACTCCCTTTCTCAGGTTTTACACTGGGCAGTTGTGAAACAGACACCAACTCAGTTGCGCCTACTTCGACTTCCTCTTTGTTCATCTATCAATCTGTACATCCAACTCTATAACACGCAGTCCGCTGAATAACTCCCTGACGCTTGGTGACACTGGAACCCCGCTTTTTATGCTATTCCAAGACGGCCAAAATTTGCATGTGTGCAAATATTGTTTCGTTTTGGATGAGATAGGCGTGCATAAATTGTGTCTTCAATAGCAGCCATATTTCTTTTTGTCATCACTTTGCAGGCAAGACACGTTCGCGCTTGTTTCAAATTCTGAGATAAGTCATGTCTTTCATCACAAGTAGCACACTTAAATTCATGTGGTTGGGGCACCTTTGCAAGAAGCTCAACAGAGCAGTTACTATAAAAATATTTGTAGAAAAGAGAGGGAAGCCACATCACATCAGTGGAAAAGTGAGGGAAGTCAAGACCATTTATATTACAGATCCTTCTTTGAATTTTGTCAAAAATCATGAAATGTATGGCAGAAGTACCTGACCAGATATAGCAACAATATTCAATGCATCGATGAATGATAGATTTAGAAATGTGAAAGATGGATCCTGATGAGCCAACTTTCCTTGCAGTAGAAATCACAATTGATTCGACATAGGCACTCTACTTCATGCCAGTGGAAAACATGAGGCCAAGAAGTTGTAGAGTTCTTCACCAAGAATTGAACTCACAACCACTAGATGTAATACAAGTTTAACCAACTTCTATATCCACTACACCACTGTCCAAAAGCACACTACTAGTGTATATTGACGCCTTTATATTCAGTGTCAGATGGTTTCAACATTTGGTCATCATGGTGGGTTCATACCACTTTTCATAAGGTAGATAATTTTATATTTCACTTGGCTAAAATATTATGTATATAATAACATCTACATCAGCCACATTTGGTTGTAGGTTTTTTTAAATCAACATATCAATTTCTATAGATTATTTAATGCCAAAATCTAAATGTTTTGTATTTTATTTTATTTTTGAACATAATAATAGTTTAGTGATACAATAGATATTTGGGAGGAAGAAGAGGTGAATTCATACCTTTCCCAAGGGTATTTACATAATAATGATTTATTGGTACAAATAATACTAATTAACCCATAGGTGGGGAGAGAAGAGGTGAATTCATACCTTTCCCAAGGGTATTTACATAATAATGATTTATTGGTACAAATAATACTAATTAACCCATAGGTGGGGAGGGAAGAGGTGGATTCATAACTTTCCCAAGGTTATTTGCACATAAGTGAATATAACAAACCCAAATGAAATTAGAACTCAGCTCTCTGATTAACAATTTTGACCTATTATTCATTACACCACTTGCAAATCCAAGCTTACAGCAACTAGTATTCCCAAGTGGTCACCCATCTAGGTACTGACCAGGTACAATGTTGCTTAACTGCAGTGCTTGTATGGAAACCAGTGTTTAAACATGAGTTTGATATAATATAACACTATTACAAATAATTGTTGTGTTGATAATAACAACCAAGATGATAATTATAGTTTCAAAATAAAGTATTTTAATGTTACTGTTTAAAAAAAAAATATTAAAAAGCAGAGAAATCAACACAAACATATATACAAACTAAATTTAACATTTATAGTAATGAGATTATATATATATATATATATATATATATATATATATGAATGAAAGCATGTCCTGCAATTTTGCTTAAAAATGTGTTTTTCAATCAGTTGACATTTTTGTTTGATTTGAGGAGATACAATGCAGTTGTACAGCATGTATCATCAAGTCGTGTTATATTTCTGATGGATGACAAATTTCCCTCAATAAAAAGCAGATTGTCAAGCAAAATGATCGCTCGGTAAGATTATCCAGACACTCAATGAGTTTATGATTGTTGGTTGATGTTACAAAAAAAAAAAAAAGAAAGGAAAATTCAGGATCCATTAGGATTTTCCCTTAGGTCTACTCAGCCTGGCTGGCTCATTTCAAGGGGAAAACATCCTGAAAAGTGGACTGCCAATGTTATCAACCACAGATGCCCATTGCTTAACTTTTCAGCCTCATGCTTATTGATGATGTATAGAGCTTGGAATAATAAACAGACTTTAATCCAGTGGGGGTTTCAATATAAAGCTTTGGAAAAGACTTTAAGGGTAAAGGTCATTTGTTTGTTTATTTTTTAATATATTATGGCCATTGTAGAGATTTATGTATGGCTCTATTTTGCTATAGTCTAGTGAATCAAATGTGTTTGTGTGTGTGAGGGGAATAGCATCAAGAATTCTGAACAGCTTTAAAGACCTGCATTTCTGTTTTTTGCCCTCATATGATAGCTGGCTTGATTGGATTGATAAGGACCTTGTTCCCAATCTAGTGCTTCAATTAAATTCATAAAGTCTAGTTACCATAGCAAAGAGCATCCTGGGTATGACAATAAACTATGTCCAACAACAAGGCCTCTGATGATATGTTTTTGAAAAAATAATATTGCCAGCTATATGTTTTTGAAAAAATAATGTTACCAGCTGTACGTTTTTGGAAAAATAATATTACCAGTTATACGTTTTTGAGGAAAAAATATTAGAAAGCTATATTTTTTTGAAAAAATATAGCTATATTTTTTTTTTGAAAAAAAATAATATTAAAAGCAGCTATACATTTTTGAGGAAAAAAAAATATTTGTTATAATATTTTTAAAAATATATTACCAGCTATAAATTTTTTGAAAAAAAAAATATTAGCAGCTATACACTTTGAGGAAAAAATATTAACAGAAATAGATTTTTGACAAAACAAAAAAATTTTCAGGAAAAAAAAAAGTTTTCAGCATTAAATGACCCATTGAGGTTGATATGCCGTAAACCAAACCAAACCATGGCAAAGAGTTCATCAGAACTATTACCATATTTTATTTAAAGGGAAAGGCACAGGATTTTAAAAATATTACAAAATTGGAATTTTGAAATGAAACCAACAAGATGCCATTTCAGTACCAATAGTGTTGCTGATTCTTTGAATTTTATCAAGAACTTCTAAATATACAGCAGGAATGGTAGTCTTATAAATATGTAAGATAAATTCTGGAGAGAAAGATTGTCTAGCACCAACCCAGTGAACCGACTTTCTTAGCATCAGACCTAGCAATGTTAAACTGAGAAGGCACTGGAAAAATCTCTCAAGCTGATGGGATCTTTCCATTATATTTCAGGTGATTAACAGAGAGAAGTTTCGTTTTGGAGATGTTAAACTTAACAAGCAGTTCCTTGCTCCAGCTAACAACAAACTGGAGATCATTTTTTAGATCACCTGCCAATTTCAGCATATCAGATTGCTCAATATGGCTGCAACACAAACCATGGAGTGGTACTTTAGGTGTTCAAAAACCACAATTTTACCTGATCTGGCAATTGCAAAAGAAATGAACTTACCACCCTCACAGCTTGGAGAACTCGGAAATCAACAGCCAGCTATTATGTTAAATGTATGTGAGTATACAATCGTTAAAAGTTAAGCAGCATTGAGCAAGGTCAGTACCTAGGTGGGTAACCACTTGGGAATACCAGGTACTGTAAGCTTTGATGTGGTTGGTTGGTTGAACAACATATCAACTCCTTATGGGTCATTAAATGCTGAAATTAAGTTTTCTTGGGAGCTTTGGTCATCTTTTCTTTACTATTAAAATCTATTGCTGGTGTTTTTTTTACTATAAAAATGTGTTTTTATACTTTCATAGTCTTTTGATTCCAGTTTGGGGAAGGGGTAACTATTTACCCATAACTGAGACCCTGACAGGTGCTGCTACCCGGGGTCAGGGTGGATCTGGGAGCAACAGCAATTAAGAACTCAAAACCACCTGATCAGAGGCCTTGTTGCTGGATGTAGTTTATCCTCATCCTGAGAAAAGGGTTTGATGTGCAGGTGGTGCAATGGTTAATGGCTTGGAATTTGAAATCAGAGATCCAGGTTTCAATTCTAGTCAGGTTCATTACATTCACTTATTCAAAAAAATACCCTTGGGAAAGGTATGGATCCACCACTTTCTTCCCCCTAGCTATGGGTTAATTAGTAGGACTTGTATCAGTAAATCATTATTATCTACCAAAGTTTTTTACAATCTAAAAATATTTTCTAGCTTTAAAAGGTTGACAATACAACCTTTTTAAAGCTAGAAAACATTGTCTTATTTTTCTGATTAATCATTCCAAATGAAAATAATTTAAAAGATGAATCAAGCGAATTATTTTATTTCCATTATTACCAATTTCTTTTACATACTCTATCCATTCAGGACGTGGGTGATCATAGCTCCCCACAACTTCCTATACTTTGGAGCTCTAAACAGTGTTTGTTCCTTTACTTATACTTGTCCCTGTTCTGTTATTCACTTACACAAGTAGGTTGATTAATGCGTGTCTCCCTCTTTTGACTTCAGTATGTCCTGTGAGTATCAAATTCCCTAAGCCTTCTTTTCTTACTATGTATCCAAAATGTTTCAAGTGTCTCTTTCTGATTTTAAGTACAAGTATACCTTCTCTGTTGATGGAATTCTCCGCATCTTTCTGTAGAACACCATCTCTGTTGCCTTAAGATTCATTTTCATCTGTAAGGAAATTGTCTAGCACTCATTTCCATATATTTCTGTTCAGTGTCTTGTTGAAAGATGATCTCTCTTCAGTGTCAAAGCTAGTTAGGAATGAATTGATATTTTATTGAATCCATTTTCTGCTCAATTTAAATTTAAATGCCATGTCAATTGTCATGTTCTGTCGTCTTGAATCCTCTGCTTTTTATTATCCTTTCTCCTCAGTAATGTTTTATCGGTTTCCTTCGCTTTGTCTTTCTCTCTTACTCAGTAACCCATTGTATCTTAGTTGTTTTATTGTCTTGTTTGAGTGAAATAAGAAAAAAAGAAAAACCTGGTGAGATTCTTGATACCTGTTACTTCGAGGCAACCTCATAAAATGACACACCTGCACCCTTCCACTGTTGGGATAGAGGTTTTTTTCATCATGCATTGGCTTACAGCCACATCATGTTGAAACACTAGTTCCCATATGATCGGCAAAGTTAAGCAACATCAAGCCTGATCAGTACCTAGATGGGTAATCGCTGGGCATACCAGGTGTTCTAAGTGTGGATATGCAGGTGGTGTAATGGATAATGGCTTGGAATTATTAATGAGAGAATTGAGTCCCAATTTCAGTTGGGTCTGTTATATTCACTTAGACGCAAATACTCTTGAAAAAGGTATAAATCCATTTCTTCTCCACCCCCCCACACCCAAGTTAATTAGTAAGACTTGTATCACTAAATCATTATCTCAAAAAAAAATTCCTACAATCTAAAAATATTTTCTGGCTTGAAATAACCTAGAAAGGGTTGATAAGCCATAAAGAACAAATCAATTATCATGTACTGTCTTCCTTTATTCTACAAATATAACATTGCTAGTTATCTTATAAAAAACTTCAATTCTCCTTTCATTTGACCAAATAACTGTATTACAGTACATATTCAAGTGATCTAAAATCTTTTTAGAGGATACTAAAATCTTTTTATGTTTTCTTTGGCTGTTTCTTTTTTTTTTTTTTTTTCAACCTTTTGACTCAAACAGGACATTGATTGATTGATTCATTTTCTATGGCTTATCAACCTTTTGGCTGAATGGTCAGGTAACATGGACAAAATTTGGTGGAGGAGAAGACAGAAATTTTCTGATATTGTTTTCTTATTTAATTTTTTTCTCTTATTTTATTTTGTTTATTCTGTACTTGATTTTATTTATTTAAGTGTATTCACTTTCAAATAGATAAATGTATATTTTGGCCTGTAGTTTGCTACCTAAAACAGCCTAACCAAAATTTAGATGTATTTGTACACATTTCTCTCCTTATTGCTTGGACATTCTCTTTTTCACAAAAAATAGTTCAAATAATGATAATTTCCAGCTCTATTTTAAATTGATAGAGGATATTTGAACTTATATTAAGTTAAAACTTGATATATATCATACTGTCAGTTCCCTGACTAACTATATTGCAAAAAATACAAGCAATATATTTAAAAAAAAAAAAAAACATTATCAGCAATACATTTGACTCTTAACAAAAATACATATTACAAAGAATATATATTCTATTCATGCAAACCTATCCTAAAAAGCTTGTTGGCATTAAATAACCCACTGAGGTTGATATGCTGTAAAACAAAATAAACCAAACCAAACTTCCTCTACCCTAATACATATATTCGGAGCTAATCCTACCTATCCTTGCTTCTTTTATTTCACCTCAAACAAGGTGGGAATGCCACTAATACTCATGAAAGAGAAGACAGACAATTGAGGAAATGACAAATAAATGGGATTCAAGAAGGCAGAAGATAGCAATTGATGTTACATTTAAATTTTTGAAGATTGTTGTTTTTGGGAAAAATAAACATGAGAATTTGAAAAAGCAAAGTGTGAAAAAAAGTAAAAAAAAAAAATAAGTGGTAGTTAAATTTAGCTATTTCAAATTTACCAAGATACCAATATAGTAGTATGCTTCAATTTATGTAGTAAGGGCACTAGGGCAAAAAGCTCAACAGAGCATTTACCATGAAAATATTTGTAGATAAGACAGAGGAAGCCATAAATGCTGGTGAGAAATTTATTTAAGATGTTAAGTCAGGATCAAATACAAAAGATCCTTCTTTGGATGATGAAATAAAGAACCTTGAAATGAATTTTAAGTAAACCAGACCAGATATGTCAACAGAATTCAATGCACGGACAAATGGTAGATTTGTAGATGTGTGAAATTGATAGAGATGAGAAAAAATTTTCTAGCACAACACAGTGACCCAACTTTCCTTGCAGTAGATGCAGCTATAGATTCAATGTAGCTGTTCCACTTTAAGTCAGTGGAAAATGTGAAGCCAAGAAGGTGCAGTGTCAGCAATGCTGATGCCAGGCAGAAAAGGTTCTCTATTGTGGTTAAGTGAAAGCAGTTTTATACCAATCCACACACCTGGAACCCTACCATCCTCTCATCATTTTAAATTCATCTTATTCTATCTTCTATTTTTTATCCACATTTCTTTATATACAACAACTTCTCCTAGATTCCATAATTTTATTTACATTTTCCTGCTTGAAATTGAGTTTCCACGTCCACCTAAAGTCTACACTGTGTGCCAAATTATTATCGAGATACCTTTTTTATAATATTTCAAAAACCGTACAATCAATTCACACAAAATTTTCACACAATGTTGGCAATACTGACCTGCGCAATCACTGAAATTACCGTACTGATCTGCACAATGTAAATAAACTGGCGCCATATTTGTTATCAGCACGGTGTATTTGCACGTGCCAAATTATTAGAAAGGTTTAGTAAAATTCCCAGAATTGAGCAAACAAAACGTTTATTAATGTTGATCGTGAATGTTTATGATCAAAAGAAGCTAATAAATAAGATAATCAAACAAATAGTAACAGATACAAACAAAGCACAGTTTTAAACAAATTAATAGGGAATGTGCTTTCCCTGTTTGGAAATTACTTGAAGAAGTCGACGATCCATAGAATTTGTTAAATGTAGGATGTCATCTGCTGTAATGCTGCGAGATATGTCAAGAATTGCTTCCCACAACTCAGCGTTGCTCCTGAATTGTCGTCCGTTGGCGTACAGTCTTCGCTTCATGATGCTTCAAAGGTTTTCGATTGGGTTCAAATCAGGAAAATTTGCTGGCCACTTTATTTTTCGATGTCCATCGAAGCTTAAGTGTTTCAAATATTCAGTAGTCTTGTGAGCAGCATGTGAGGGAGCATTATCTTGCAAAAAAAACAATGGCCCTTCTGAAGGCAACTCTTTGCCTTTTCATCCACGGTTCAAGATGCTCCTTCATAAACGCTATGTATGCATCAGCAGTCATTTTGACGCCATCTGGTACTCTCCATGGGCCCACTAATGTTTTTTTTCCAATAATACCACCCCAGATCATTATGCCTCCACCGCCTTGTTGGCGTCTCAAACGCTGATGGCGATTCTGTCCGTTCATTACCCAGCATTTGCACCATCTATCTGGCCCATCAAGTGTTGCTCGAGTTTCGTCTGTGAACAAAACTTTAGAGAAGTCAATCTTCATATTGTCCTCGGCCCATTTCAATCGATTTTGAATGTGATTTCTCGTCAACGGAGGCTTCGATACAGGTTTGACTGTTGTTGCTATTTCCCTCAGATACCGACACCGAGTACTTTTAGACACAGTAGGATCCCCAATGCGACTGAAAAAGCTCTTGACTGGTAAGTCCAGGGTTCTTCGTGGCCTCTCGTTTAAGTCGTGACATGAGACGACGTGAAATAACCCTCGGCTTGCCTTTATCTGCCCTTTTGCGTACTTGTGTAGGGTCGGCGGTGAACTTTTTTCACTGTTTGATGACACCTCCCTACATCATTTTAGAAATTTCTAGGGTAGATTTACCTTTTGAGAGTTCTGAGGTGATAGTTTTCTTTTCAGCATCACTTAAACTTTTTTTTACGGCCCATCTTTTCACTAAATTCTTACACTTTTCTAATAATTTGGCACGGTCAAATCACCGTGTTGATAATAAATATGGCGCCAATTTGTTCACCTTGCGCAGATCAGTACGAAAATTTCAGTGATTACGCAAGTCAGTGTTGCCAACATTGTGTGAAAATTTTGTATGAATTGATTGGATGGTTTTTGAAATATTATAAAAAAAGTTATCTCAATAATAATTTGGCATATATATATGTATACTTCTAACATCTCTGCCTGAACACTGACATTTTATTCACAAATTAATAATATTTTTTTCTTCATTGTCAAGATTTAATTAGTTAATAACATGAAACTCAATCCTAAAGAGGAAACAAGCAATAAACCTCTGCTACCATTCAAAAGACTGAAGAAGCATGTGGACTGGACAATGGGTAAATGTATCTACTTCTTTGGTTATTTTACTATAAAAATGACCAACAATACATTTTTATAACAAAATGACCAACAATACATTTTTATAACAAAATGACCAACAATAAATGAAATACCAACAATAATTTTTATAACAAAATAACCAACAAAACATTTTAAAATAAAATAAAAAAATCAATATTTATATTTCAAACCAATAAAAAAAAATAAATTTACCAACTGTTAACTATTATTTATTGTAAACTGGTATAACCATTATCTTTATATGTGGTTCATAATGGACTGTTCCTACCAACAATGACAGCAGCAGGAGCATAGACTTGTGTCCCCTTCTGCCCAGGGTGGATTGGGCCATTAAATGCTATTTAAACTGTTGTGATCTCTCTCTCTTTTTAACTTTACTTGCTTAGAGGAACTACTGACATTTTAATCCAGACCTGGACTCTTATCACCAACAATATATTTTTATAGCATAATGACAACCAATGCATTTTATAGAAAAATTAAAGACATGTCATACATTGCCAAAAAAAATTTTTTTTTAAATTAAAAAAATCAGTTTGCCATGATTAATCACATTTTTTGCAAATAGAAACAAGTTTCCACTTCTTGTTTGATTTTGTAAGATTATTTGTAAAGAAAAAAATGCCGCTAAGTAATTATAATTTAATCATGAAATAATGTCATTCTCTTGAATGAATTATAAAGTTTGAATTTTCATATTTAGATTTTGGCATTAAATAACCCATAGAGATGTTGATAAGCCACTAAACAAAATCAAGTGACCAATCTTTAGATCTGTCTGGATATCCTCTAAGCTCAGTTTTGGGTTGATAGAAATTTCATTTGTGATTTTATTATTTCCTTGTGTAGAAATCTTTCTTGGTTAAATGACAAATGTTGATATTTTTACCATTTTATGAAAGACGTCTACAACCGTTGGCTAAGATTATGGAATTAGCAAACCTTGAGGATGTTCATTTAAGTTCTTTTATTTATCAGTAGATAAAATAATAAGAGTTAAAACATAAAAACCTTTTTCATTTCATTTAATTGTTGAACATTCTGACTTCATAAAATAGAAATTAAACATTAAAGGAGGGGAAAAATTTTTATTTTTGATCTATCAAAATTTTATAAATATATATATAATAATATATATATATATATATATATATATATATATGTGTTTCATTACTGGAATTTTTGCTGTTCAATTGAAATAGTTTATAGTTAAAAAGTCAGCCCATAAAAAAAATCAATATTATAAAAAATTGATTTTTTCAAATGAGGTTTATCCCAAATTTGTGTGTGTGGGGGTTAACAATTTAAATTTGGTTGGCCCTGAAAAGATATAAATTTTTGAATTCTCAATCTTCTTTCTGAAATATGAACCTCTTAAATGGATTTAATAATAATATATGATAATTTTTTATTTATAATATAATTTATTTTTATAAAAAATAATCTTTTGTGTTGAATTTTAAACTCTCTAAATTGATTTAAATACACTGGTTTTTTTTTTTTAGACATTAAATAAACGCAAAGTTAAAAAAAAAATTGAATTTTTTCACCTTCAAGATCGTTATTTTGTCCAGCCAATTTGGACTCAAAACTGGAATGAAAATTATCTTTCAAACAAAAAATTTCATCAAAATCAGATAAAAAATTAATCAAAAAACACAGATAACATCTGATCTCAAGCAAAACATACAACACACAATTTCCATAATTATATATATAGATTATTAATATCAAAAAGTATTATTTTTTTACAAACAGATAAAAAAAAAAATCTTATTTCATCTACAAACAAAATAAAGAATTTATGACTCCATCATATTATTATTATTTTTTTTATATAAGGCTATTATCAAAAGAAATATTTTCATTTTTCTATAAATATAGACCTTTACTTTGAATTTAATTTCATGTACATTTCATCTCATTACTATCTATCTATTTAACCATATTGGATTAATATATTTTTAAATTTATATGTTTCATAAAATATATATCGTTATCAAAGATCATTAATAGTATTTTTTTTTTTAAAATATTTCACTGGTAAATTCAGGTATTCAATTTCTGGAATTTTCTAGGGCATCATTTGAAAATGGGACTCAAAACCAGTGTGAACTATTTGCAAAATTTTAAATATGGAAGGAAATAAAACTACTTGGCTTGTAGTATTCAAAGACTGGTTTTATTTTTTTTCAAATTTTTTTTTTTTGGGGGGAATCGTTTTGCTCCTTTGGTTTTAAACATCCAGAATTAAATGATCATCATTTAAAGATTACTTTAAAGTGGAGGAAAAGTGACTTTGCAAATCCAAATAACTTTTGTTCATGAAATCTATCATCTAAATAAATAAATGGCAAATTCTATCCACCTGTGTGTGTCAAAAACCTGTTAACTTAGGCCAAAACTTTCTTTTTAGACATATTATACCTTTTTTGGAATCAGGATCATCCTGATTTGAAAATCTGCCCTTCATCTGAATGTCCAGTATTGGGATTTATGTTCAGATGAGGAGAGGGGTTGAAAAAAAATTCTAATTTAAAAATATTAAAAAAAAATTAGTGATTTTAAAAGTTTTTAATTTATATTGATTTTAAAGTAACAAAAAATTTTGTGAATTTTAAAAAGAAATTTTAAATTAAATTTTAAAAAATATCTCCTTTTTTTTTTAATTTAAAAGAATTTGTTTTAAATTCAGTACAAAAATATCTCTAAGATTTGTGAATTTAAAAGAATTTGTTTTAAATTCAGTTTAAAATATCTCCAAGACTGTGAATTTAATGATAATGATTTCTTCTGTTATGAAAAACTTTACACCCATAATTATTTTTTGGTCAAGATAGAATTTGTCTTGCTAATGAAAATCAAATGTCTTCTTCTTTTATGTGCCATGTCCCTTTAGAATTTCCTGTCTTTTGGACAAACATTGCTTTGAGCTATAAAAAAATTAAGAAGTTGCAAAGAGTCATGATTGCCTAGTTGATGAAAATTTTGAAAATATCTTTTGATAATATTGAAAAAAGAAGGAAGGAAAAGTAAACAAACAGTGTGAAGAAGGAAAGGTAAAAAAGAAAGAAAAGCAAACTGGTTTATGAAAAAAAGAAAATTGAGCTAACTAATGAAAGAAAAAGAAATAAAAATAAAATATAAATGTAAATATAAAAAAAAAATGAAAATATAAGCAGACAATAAAAATTTAAAAAAAAGCAAGCAATCAAAAAAAAAGAAAATTAAGCAAACTAAGTAACCAACAGAAGAAAAAAAATGACAAAATTTTTAAGAAAAGAAAAACTGGAAGGAAAGTAAGTAATAAATAAAAAAAAAAAGCTAAAAAAAAAAAAAAAAAAAAAAACTATTTAAATTTAAAAGAAAATTAATTTGAAAAAAAAATAAGCAAACAAATTTAAAGCAAAAGAAAAAAAAAGTTCTTTTTGTAAAAAAAAAAAAAACAAGAAACTTGGGTCAAATACATTTATATATAACTGTATGTGTAAAAAAAAATTGTAAAAATGACTGACTTTTGTGTGTGTATATATATATATATATATATATATATATATATATATATGTGAAATTTTATATTTTGTGTATATATGTGCATATAAATGATTTTTTTTTTGTATCTCTGAGTATGTCTCTGTACATATGAAAGTGTGCTTATGCATGTGCAACGAGATGGAAAAGTGTTGAAAGAAGGAGAAAAGAAAGAATGAGTTAATAGGAAAGAGAAGATTGAAAGAGAGCAAGAAAGAAATGTGATATTGCAGAGCTTTGTACTATCATTCAATAATTCTGATTTATGATTTGCAATTTTTTTTTCATTCTGCTCTTTCTCGTATCTATGCTAACACGCAAATGCATATGCATGTACAAGTTCATCAATAATAATGAATGGAGCATTCATTTTACACAATGAATGATATTTTTGTTTTGAGAAAGAATTTCTTCACTCAAGTTTGTAGTAGTCCCTTCTTGGAATCAAACTCATCACAAAGAAGTTTTTTACATTTGTGTCATTTCCTTGCTATTATATATCATATATTTTTTTATATATATCTATCTATCTCTCTCTCTATATATATATATATATATATATATATATATATATATATATATATATGTATTGTGTGTATTTAGGCAGCATATTTTTCATTAATGCATGTTTCATTTTAAATAATATAGACAATATTTTTTTATTTATTTTAAAAAATTCATTTCATATCATCTGATAAGCTTAATAACATTATCATTAAAAGACAAAAGAAAATCACTATTTTGATACATATTTTTTTAATCCAATCTAAGCTTTTGGCTTACATAAGCCATCATCAGAGATGACAAGTACATTACAATAAATTAAACAATACATGGACATAGCAACAATGATAGTCTGTTTTGTTTGCATGGAAGATTTCAAGCAACGACAAATTCATAATTATACAAGCCACTAGAAGCGAAAATCAAATGCCCATGATTTTTCACACATGACCTATCCGAAAATAGGATTAAAAAAATCATATATATATATATATATATATATATATATATATAAAAATTTCCATTAAACAAAAACAGACTATCATTATTGCCATGTCCGTGTATTGTTTAATATATTGTAATGTTATTGTCATCTTTGATGATGGCTTATGTAAGCCGAAAGTTTAGGATTAAAAAACATATATCAATATGGTGATTTTCTTTCATCTTTCAATGATAATGTTATTAAGCTTATCAGACACTATGAAAAGAATTTGCTTAAAATAAATAGACAAAACTTGTCAATGTTATTTAATGAAATATGCATTAAAATATATATATAGAGAGAGAGAGAGAGAGAGAGAGAGAAAAAACTCAAACTATTAGTAATGCTTCCAAATACAACCTTACGAACACTAAGCAAAAAAACTTGAAACCACAGAAGAAAAACAAAAGATGAAAAGAAAAAAAAGTCTATCTAGAGATTCTTGACAAGATCCAAAGAATCTGCAACATTATCAGTCCTGACATGGCATCTTGAATTCAGTCACTTTCTTTGAGAAATATTTTCACAGTAATAGTTCTTTGGTTTCCTCAGCTTCACCCATTTAAACACAATAAATGATTGACAGCTAGGTTTCATAAGTTTACTGTTGAAATGGCTAGTTGTAACCAGATGAACTGTTTCTTATCCTGCACTTCTTGCTTGTGGAACTCTCTTCTGGCTTCCTGCTTTCCTGTCAACTATGATGTTCAAAAATTTAAATGTAATGCTGGACATCATCTTCTGTCTACTTTAATTCTGTTCTTTGTATCTTCCACTCAATAACCCCTTGCATCCTAGTGACTTTATTGCTTTGCTTGGGGGAAATGATAAAAAAAACAATCCAAATTATTATGCAGAGTTCCTTACACCTTGATCCTCAAAGAATGTGTATATATATATATATATATATATATACACACACACACACACACACACACACACACACACTTATGCCTGTCTTAGGTGATTATTACACTTAGTAATTTATCCATGCATTTGATATATGCAGCATAGGGTGTTGAGTTGAATTGGAACTCATCTTCATTGTACAATTTCCTTTGCTTGACAGTAACAAGTAAAAGAGATGTTATTTAAGACTTGCGTTCCAACTAATTCCTTTTGTTATTTTTCCACTCGACATTTTGTACTTGGTCACATGATTCTGCATATGTGTGAGAAGCTATTTTTAGATCTCATTTGGACCTGTTGCTAAGTCATCAGCCTATTTGACCTAATTGTTCTTGTAGTCAGCGACTAGTATGACAGATTGAGAGAGGGCGAGTGAATATACAATATTATAGAGAGATAGAAAGAGAGATGGTTTGCTAAGTGTAAAATTTCTGTGGTTAGGGTTTATGGCTGTATAAGGAAGGATATAACAATATATATATATATATATATATATGCATGCAGAAACACAGGCACATTATATGCATGTGTATGTCATCTGTCCGGTATTTTCCATTTTAATGCTATTGACATTGTTGTTTTCTTTTGTTGTGACTTCACAAGCATTTGACTGTTACAAAACCAAAAGTTAGACGGAGAGAAGAGGAGGATAAAACATAATCGAAATAATTGAGAGATTGCAAATAAGAAAATAATAAGAGGTAAATAAATATTTACAATGCTGTGGTAGAAAAAATAAACTAATTTTTTTAACAAAGCTTCCCAAAAGCTTTTTGTAAAATTTCACAGCAAATCCTTTGGTAGAAGCTAGAATGTTTTTGATGTGACACTCCATCAAAAAGCTGGATAAAAAATTTTTTTTTTAATTTTGAAAATCACTTTTGATAATACTGAAGAAAGAAAAAAGTTAGCAAAGTGGGCAAAGAAAGAAAACAAGGAATGTGTGTAACAAAAGAAAGAAGGAAAGGAAGGGATGTGCATAAAGAAAGACAGAAAGGGAGGGAATGTGTTTAGTGAAAGAAAGATGGAAAGGTAAAATGTGGAAAGACAAAGGGAAAAAAAAGTACAATTTAAAATACAACCCACCCATTCCTAATTATTATATATATATATATATATATATATATATATTTTTTTTTCTGAGATAAGGTATTATGTACACTATTTACATTATTTGGACTATTGTCCTCATCTTTGTCACCATATTTATTACAACGTTTCTTTTTATATTTTAAATCTCTATCTTTAGGTGGTTGGAATGTCAAACTGAACCCTTTATTTCGCTCACATGGCACAGTGGATAAAGGCATAAGTTAGATCCAGTGATAGTACCCAAAGAGTGTGAGTTCAATACTTGGTTAAGGCAGTGGAGAATTTGGAGTGGGGAATTAACAGGAGATAACTGATAACTGACATCCATTAAACATGGCACTTGGAACTAGAACAGTCTACTCCAGTGAGTGAAATAAAGGGTTCAGTTCGAAATTCCAACCACCTGAAGAAGGCCGGAGTGAACAAGGGCCAAAACATTGTAATAAATATGACGACAATAGTTCGAATAATGTAAATAGTATATATATAGTCAAATTGGAAGCTGATCTGAAAAATGACCAACAATTTGTTGTTAACTGGAGTAAGGAATGGATAATTAATTCTAATGTCTCCTAAATGAAATTGCCCTCTTTTAATTGTCTGAGAGAAATTTTATTACCTTCCATCAGCATTCTAACTTGTATTATAGTCAACTTTTGCATCTTTCCTTTTTTCGGGGACATGAAGTGAAAAGATAATATTGAATCAACTGCTATGTTGATTTACTGTGTCATGTTAGATTTTAGTGAGGAAAATTGTCTATTTTACATATTTATAAATTTACTATTTGCACATGCCTTGAATATTGCTGCCACATCTAGTCTAGTGATCCTGCTGTATATTTAGAGATCCTTGATAAAATACAATTAATCTGAAATGTTATTTATCCTGAGCTGGCATCTCAGCTTCAGTTGCTTTCCCACTGCTGTAACGTAACTTTCCCATACCTTTTCGATGAATATTTTCATGGTAATTATTCTGATGAACTTTCCTCTATGGTACCTAGAATTTATGAATTTAAGCACAGTACTAGATAGACGAAGAGGTTTCATGATTTTACAATTGAAATGGATAGATGTAACCATAATGGTTTTTTCTCTCACACTTCTCACTTGTGGAACTCTCTTTTGGCTTCTTCCTTTCCACTCTATTTTGATATGTCAAAAATTTAAATACAATGTCAACTGTTATCTTCTCTCTTCTTAATTCTTGCTCCTTTATTGTCCTCTCTCCTTTTTCATATTCTCTCACATTCAGTCACCCCTTCTATCTTAGTGGCTTGGCTTTATTGTCTTGCTTGCAGTGAATTTATATATATATATATTATAATTTTATCATATAAATATAAAACGACTTTGG
>CAHIKZ030002118.1:287500-290000 GCA_903632075.3 Acanthosepion pharaonis
CAAGGTAATTGACAAACATTTTCCTGAAAATAGATAATTATCAAAAATTATGAACAAAAATACAATCAAAATTAGTTACAACTGCATGGATGACATAGAGAAAATAACAACTAAGCACAGGGTCGCAGACTCAATATGGAGGCCTACATCAAGTGCCTTGAGGAGGTAGTGCTGCCCTAGGTCAAGAGGGTGGCTGCTGAGTCCCTATGTCTGGCAATAGGAATCTGCACCATGCCATACAAGCAAGAGAACCCTGTCATGGCTGTCAGACAATTTCTGTGTCCACATCACCCATTACATTTGGCCACTTAACTCCCCAGACTGCAACCCTCTTGGTTATTATGTGTGGGGTGCAGTTGAGTGAGAGACCATCAAATCTCCTTCAATACCAAAGATGAACTGAAAGCAAGGATTATGACACCAACTTAAACAAGGAGACCATCCAGAATATTGCAGGAGATTCCGAAATCGTCTGGAGGCTGTGGCTGAAGTCATGAGAGATTTTATTGAATAAATTTACTCTTTAGATTTTCAAGATACTTTTGTTTAATTTTAGTAAATAATATCTGTTGAAATGATATATCAGAATGTTATTTTCATTTTTGCATCATTTTGATGACAATTTATCCATCACACCCTGTAAGTTCTGTGCTATCAAACTTTATATACATATGTAATAGGAGTGACAGTGACTTACCAGGAGCATATCGTTGCCTCGGTGTCGAACCATTCTCTGAGAGTCAAATGTGGCTGCCTACTGCCATTTTTATGCAGCAGACTTATTTGCATAAAGAGAACCACGCTACCGATTAAAACCTGGTGAGTGGACGGGAGGCCACTGCTTTTCTTAGGCTTCAAGCGAGACTAGACGGATTGCAGACAGAAAGCGACAGCAATTTCTGGACATACGACAGAATGTTATTTTCATTTTGCATAATTTAGATGACAATTTATCCATCACACCCTGTAATATAAATTCTATATGGTATATATAAATATTATATATATATATATATATATATATATATATATATATACATACATACATACACACACACACACATATACATACACACATATATATATATATATATATATACATATATATATATATATATATATATATATATATATATATATATATATATATATATATATATATATATATATATATATATATATATATATATATATATATATATATATATATATATATATATACATATATATATATATATATATATATATATATATATATATATATATATATATATATATATATATATATATATATATATATATATATATATATATATATATATATATATATATATATATATATATATATACTATTCCTCTATGCTTTCACATATTATAAAAGAAAAAAGATTGTACAAGACTCCAATAATTAAATAATTCAGGGGATGAGTTTGATTCTAGCACAAATTTTCAGGGTCTCATTATGGTTGAATGGACAGACAGCCCACTTCACTCAGAGATACAATTTCATGTTATAGACAGCCTATCCAAGCTTTCCGGGGAAAAGAAAAAAGGGTCCATTCTCCTAATGAGGAAGGATGTTTTAAGGGATACTTCATGCGATGTCTGAAGTGATTCCTTCGCTGTGAATGATCGAAAGGAAAGAAGTCGAGTAAAACATAAATCACAAATCCCTCTTGGGGAGCCATGAGCTTTTGTTAGAAATCAGAAATGCATTTCTTCTTGTCTCCTTTTTGCTGGGATATCCATTGGTCAATTCTATTGTTCGGATCTTTTGGAGTTGGAGTGATGCATTGCTATGTGAATAAGTAACAATTTTCTTCCCTACCTTTTATTTATTTCTGTTTTCGTTTAGGGCTGAGCAGACAGGCACATCAATATTTGGCTTTGCCTTTCACAGAATTATTTATAGACGGAGGCTGGTAGGATAAAATATTCATAAAACTTTTGAGGAAATCGTTATTAATTTTTTTATGAAATGAGTCTTTAAAGGAATGTAATTAAAGTTATCTTGTTGCCTTTAATATTTCCTTTATAGACTCAATGGGAGGAGAATTGTGTCGATATTGGTTAGACACTGTTCAAACTACATGTATTTAGAGTTGAATGAATTCACTTACTTGAAATTAGAACACTTAGAAGATGTTCACTGGTTTTTTATTTAATAGTAAATATTATAATATATCAGTATCTGCCTATATTTCTGAGATTAGGTATTATGTAAACTATTTACATTATTTGGCCTATTGTCCTCATCTTTGTTGCCATATTTATCACAATGTTTCAGCCATTGTACACTCCAGCCTTCTCCAGGTGGTTGGAATGTCAAACTGAACCCTTTATTTTGCTTGCTGGGGTAGACTGTTCTAGTTCCACGTGCCATGTCTAATGGATGTCAGTTATCAGTTATCTCCTGTTAATTCACCTCCCCAAGGTTTCCACTGCCTTAAACAGGTATTGGACTCACAATTCTTTGGGTCCTGCCACTGGATCTAACCAA
>CAHIKZ030002118.1:295000-377500 GCA_903632075.3 Acanthosepion pharaonis
GAGTGCCTGATGGTATGAAAAAAACGGGAAACAGATTTATATAGCCTTCCTCAAAGAGCACCTGGAATTTTGTCTAAAAAGCAAAAGAATCTCCTTCAGGAGAACTATCGTACATATGCAAGATAATGCTCCTATGCATTCAGCACATAAAACTACAGAGTACCTGCAGAAATTAGGTTTCTGTGGACTGCAGAAGATGAACTGGCTAGTCAATTCTCAATACTTGAACCCAATTGAAAATTTGTGGAGCATTCTAAAGGAACATGTTTATGAAAAATGGTTGCCAATTCAGAAGCAAGGATGACTCATAGCTGGAAATAGTCAACATATAACATGAAATTGCATCAAAGGAAATCCAGAGATTGACATTCGATTTCCAAGTCATTTAAAAAAAAAAAAGGATCACGTATCTCATATTAACCAAATCCATTGTCCTTTTTTAACTCTGCTTACTTTTTTATTTCGATTTAATTTCATCTTAGTTACTGTATGTATCCATAAAAATCTGTAAATGAAGCAATTAAAGTGTTATTTTCTTTTTTTTTTACAAAGGTTTTTATTACACCTCACTAATAATTTGACACACTAATAATTTACTTACTTAGCTTTTTACTGCTTTATTTTTTTTTTATTATAAATTGTTTTAAATATCTACATTGATATACTAGTAGTTTTAGTTTGATATATATATATATATATATATATATATATATATATATATAATATTTGAAAAAGAATTAATGGATTTTATTTTTAATCCAACATGCACTTTTCAACTTCAAACAATAATTTTAGTGGTAATCCATATTTATTTGTTAGATACAAAGTAATTTTAAAAGTGTTTTTTTTTGTCTACCTTATGAACATATTGGAATAAAAAAAATTTAATATGTAAATATCCTTTCGAAAACATTGGACTTTTTCTTTCAATTTTTGATAAATGTTCTTTGGAATTTTCAGTGTTAAAAAATATTTCTTTTAATATAAAGATGTAATATGAGGCTGGGATTTTGTCCACTTTTGGGACTTTAATACTCCTAAATTGTCCTCTGATTGTACAGAGAAAATTAATTTTATTATTAACTAAATAAACCAATTTCCTTTTTGAACTCTATTTAACTTTTTTTTTTTTAAAAAAATTTCATCTTATTTGAAAATATATCCAAAAATTAACATAAATCAAGCAATTACATTGTTATTTTTCTATTTTTTTTAAAGCTATATTTACATTGAAATAATAATTTAAAACACTAATAATTTTAAATTATGTAAATGAATAGTAATTTCATTTACAATTTTTCTAAAAAAATACAATTTTTATAAAATATATATATATATATATATATATATATATATATATATATATATATAATTGTCATCATTCTCTGATAATTTCACTAAATTTCAATATATAGCTATTGAATATAATGGAAAAATGTCACCTCATTAATGTAATTTAAAAAGCATTATATATATAGAATATAAAAAAATTATAAATATAAGCAATAAATTGCTTTAGATAAATAGTGGAAGATAAATATACAAAACTCTGGAGTTTGGATGCTGAAGGTAACTTATAAATATAACTTTTATATCTTAATCATAAATATATATATATATATATATATATATATATATATATATATATATTTATTTGGATAGATGTGAGTTTGTGACCCTGGGTTTCACGCTTTTTAGCGATCGTCAGACAAACTGATTAATGTTTTAAAAAAATTTGGGTTTATGTAGATTGCGTGTATTGGTGTTATTGTGGAAGTGGTGGGGGAAATTTCGTCGTTTTGTCATTCATCGTACTAACGCAAACATCGATGTATGCAGACACATATACATACATATACATACTTGGTCGTCCGTCGGGGACTCATACATATATAAACATATGTAGACAGTTTCGGCTATGACACATGTATGTATATGGGTGTTGTTATGTCTATACATACGCATTTGTATGTTGAAATGTTGAAATTTAAACATTGGAAGTGTGGCGGAAATGTCTCGTTATTGTCTGTGAATGTCATATGTGAAATATTTTTTTTTTTTTTTTTTTATATTTGAAAAATATTTTCTCGCATGTATGTATATATGTGTGGTGGGGTTTGTGTAAAATTATGATAGGTAAAAAATTATTATTATAATTATTTATATTTATTTTTAAATTTTTAAAAAAAAATGGGGTTTATTATTATGTTAAATTTAAAGCTGGTTATTTGTTTTGTTTTGGTGACTGTATAACAGGTAAAATTTGTAAATTATTGTTTAATTTATATGGTGATGTAATTTTTAATATTTAATGTATATATCAATATAATAAATTTTATATAATATCTATGTATAGTAATTTTTCAAAAAATTAAAGACAACACATTTATAATAGTTATTATATAAGAAAATATTTTTAAAATATTTTTTTATTCCGATGAAAAAAAAAAAAAGGAGAGAATATAAACCATGGATATATAATAGAGACATTTAGCTTGAATTATAAATTATGTCTTGTTTTGTTTTATTTTTTCAACATACAATTTTTAATTTATATAGAAATAAAACCACCCGTATACATTCATGTTTCATATATATAAACTATATATATATTTTATATATGTATGAGTCCCGACGGACGACAAAGTATGTATATGTATATGTGTCTGCATACATCGATGTTTGCGTTAGTACGATGAATGACAAAACGACGAAATTTCCCCACCACTTCCACAATAACACCAATACACGCAATCTACATAAACCCATTTTTTTAAAACATTAATCAGTTTGTCTGACGATATTTAAAGCGTGAAACCCAGGGTCACAATTATCTATCTATCCAACCAAATATATATATATATATATATATATATATATATATTATATATATATATATATTTGTATATATAATATAAATAAAAATACATATATATATTTATTTATATAAACTTTTTCAATATATATATATTTATGATCCAAAGAAATGAATTACATTAAAATTTCATAAATTAATAAAATGACAATGAATTTCTGTTTTTTTTTAAAAATTTCAGGAGCTTTTTAATAAAAAATGATGTCGTAAGGTTGTATTTTAAAATTTGAATTTAATTTTGGTTAAATCAATTAGTAATTTTTGGATGAGGAAAAAAAGTTACCTCGACAAATAATTTAAAAATTCATTTTATTTGTGTGAAATATATATATATATATATATAGTATATAATAAAAAAAAAACTATCCTTCATTATTTATAAATTTTGATTAAATCAGGGTGATTTTATGTTCTTTTATTCATATTGAGTCCAAAAAAAAAAAAACAGCTAAACATTTAATAAAGAAAAAAGATGAGGAACAGATGGACATTTATAATAATATATTCATAATTCCTCAATAATATATATATTTATATATATATATAAATATATATATATATAAAATATATATTAATAAATATTTTCAAATTATATATACATATATATTTGGATGCAAAGGAAGATTTTAATCTAAAAAAAAATCTATTTTTTTTTTTTTTTTGTTGGGTGTAGTATTTCATTTATCAGTCAGAAATTAGCTGTTAATTTAATGAAAAAATATTTTTTTATTATGAATAATTCTTTTTAAAACTAATTGTTCAGCACATCCTTTCACTCACACAAAAACAATTTAGAGAAATGAAACATTTTTTTTTTCTATTTTCATCAGTTAAATTTTTTCATTAACTTTAAAGATGGAAAAAAAAAATGGCAAGGACAAAAAAAATATTTATGAACCCAATTTTGTGTTTCTTGAACGACAAAATATCTCAAATTAGATTAATAAAATATTAAATCAAAGAAATTTTTAATGTAAATTTTTGAGATGACCTATTTTTCAAATAAGACAATATTTATTTTAATTTGAAATTGGATCATGTGAAAAAAAAACATAGATATTTTTTGGTAGTTGTTCTAGATAAAAAGAATATGCCTTGACAGCATTATTTGACAAAAAAGAAATATTAAATTTAAATGCAATTTATAAAATGCCTATCTCCTCTAAAACGAGACAATATTTTTTCCAACAGGCAAATTTTTAACCATTGAAAAAATAGCATTAATTTTTTTTCGAGTGCTTTAGCAAAGATTTATATAAAAATCATTTATTCAACAAATGCAAAATATTTTTAGCTGGATGTATGGATTGAAAAATTATTTAAAAAGAGGAAAGAAGCTATTGATTTATCAATAGCTGAGTTTATGTCTGTTTAGTTTTAGATGTCTAGTTTAACAGCTGAAAAAGCCACGAAAATCCTATTTTTAGTGACTGAAGAAAAAAAAAAAAATGTTTGTTAAAATAATAGTTCAAACTGCATTTTGAACCCCACCTCATCTTGTTTTCCCTACCATTATAATGTCTCACTATTTTACTGTTGAAAAATATTAATGAAATATAAATGTTCTAATGGTTCCTTTTCGCAAATAAAAACCTAGGTTAACTTTGACTGGTTTCTTGCTTCTCATGAACCTACAATCTTTAAAAAATTTAAATGCAATGCCAATTTTTATCATCTGAAATTTCCCAATCTCTATTTTTTCTGAAAAAAATTCTCAGTAAATCGAATAAATTTATTCCCAGTTGATATGTGCCTTAAAGCTTTGTTGCAATTGCTCATTTGAAATGTTCAAAAAATGTTTTCAAAAAAATATGACAATTATAAATTTTAATTATAACAAAGACTAAAATGAAAAATATAATTATATTTTTATAGATAGGGAAAAAGGAAATTTAATCCTTTGAATTTTTTTTTAGAATGCTTTATTTTATTGAAAAAAAAAATATCAAAATCCATTCTAAAGGAATCACCAAAATATCCTTATATTTATTTGTGATTTTTTACCATCAATTAGATATTTTTCAGATCAATGAATTATGCTTTATTTTATTCAGCCCTCCAAAAATTTTTTTCCAAAGGAATCTGTTTAATGTCATATATAACTATTCAAAATTTTTTCTTTTCGTATAAATATACTTCATATATTTATAAATATTTTTTATAACATATGCATTTTTTTTTTATTAAGCATCTATTTGACCATCTGCATTTTTTTAAGATTTTGTAAAATTCTATGACCATTTGAATTGAATTTTTTGAGGATTGAATAAATATTTTAAACTAGTCTAAGTGTATATATTTTTATATTAAATTTTTTAAATAAAATATATTTTAACAAACAAAAAAGAATTTTTTAGATGTCAAAAAAATTAAACTAATTTTTATTGATTGAAAAAAATAATGGTTTTCAAATAAATTTTATTTGAAAATTTGACAAGAAGTATTATGTACAAAGAAATTTAACTATAATTACACAAAATTTTCAAGAAAAAAAATAGGAAACTGACCATATACAAAAGGAAAAATTTAAAAAACTTTAACCATTTATGACTTTTACACTTCACAGATAAGTACTTCCTATATTTTTTTATAATTACATTTTTGCAAGATTTTAACATTTTTCTAATGAAGAAGATTTTTTAAGCTAAAAAATTTTTGTAATTCCAATTTTCCAAATTTCAATAGCTGGGAAATTCATTTATAATATATCTGAATATTTTTCTTGATTGGCAAGATTTTATCAAAAAATAATTGTTTAATATTAATATTTAACAAAATATCAATTACTGTTTGAAATAAGATTTGAAAAAAGAAAAATGAGAAAATTAAAAAGAATTTTTTAATGTTTGATAAAAAAAAAAAAAAAAAAAAAATTAATTTTAATTTTTTTTTATTATTTCTTGGCTGAAAATCAAACACAACATTTTTTCCATCTTCTAAAGAAAAAATGAAAACAACTAATTTTGCAATATTTCAGATAAAATATATGCCAAATCTAAAAACGAAAATTTTTTTCTGATATGTGTTTATTCTAAATTTCAAACAATCTCTGTAAATTATTTTTTTCTAAATTTAAAAAAAACATTTTTTAAACATTTATCAACAGAATTCAAAGATAAGTTTCATTTCATGAATATATTTTTTTTTTATAAATATGGTAGTAATTTCACTGGGGCTTCACCAAGAAGATTTGATATTGCAGGTAAACAAATGATTATAGGTTTATGGTCTGTTAAAATCTATAAGCAAAAATGTAAACTTGTGGTAAATATATAAGCGTCATAAGATAATTTCAAAAACATTCTCCTTGACATGTATTTGCTGAGAAATGTGTGCCATCAGACAAATGGATTTTATTTCTACAAAATTTTCTTCATGAATCATGTTAAATAAATAGAATTCATATAAATAGTTAAATCTGCTATATTCAAAAAATTTGTAAAATATGGGAAAAAGGTATAAATCCATCTCTTTTCTTCTAACTATGGAAAATAATTATAAAAACTAAATATCAGTAAATCATTATTATGGAAAAAAATTTACAAAATCTAAATTTTTTTTCTGACTGTAAATAACAAGCAAAAGGTTGATAAACCATAAGTGCCATGTTTATTTATTTGAATCACTTGTTAAATAAATAAGATATTATTTTTTACTTTCACTGTATTGTTAAAAAAAAATTAGCAATGTTGACTTGGTATCTTGACTTTAGTTATTCTTTCTCACTATTGTACCACTTGGCCTTATGAAAATCTTTTTTTCTACAAATATTTTCATTGTAACTGCTTGATGAACTTTTTTCATTAACATAAATTTATTAAATGAATTTATTTGGTGCATGACTGTAAAATTTGCATCTAGGTCTCATCGAAAATTACTTAAAAATTAAACAACAATTCTATTCCAACAGTTCCTTCTTTTTTTTTTATATATATATATACCTTGGAAATTTTTTCCATTACTTGCTTCATGAAAAGAACAAAAAAAATTTTAAATACAATTTCAATCGCCATCTATCTGAAACAAATCCCTGTGTGCTAGTAGCATTCTGCCTTGCTTGGGGTGAAATGATTTAAAAAAACAAAAAATTTCAACTCATTTTAATTTATTCATTTACTTATTTAACCATTCCTTTAGTTTAACGTCTATGCATCCCACAATTCTACAAAATTCCACTGATTTAATAAGAATGGATTATATATTTATATTTATATATAGTTAATATATTTTTTTTACAATAAAAAATTTTTGAATGATGATGCCAATTGTTGGTAAAAAAATGTCAATATAGTAATTTTGCAAATTGTATTTTGCTTTTAAAATCATTTCACCCCAAAGCAAATCTAAATTCTCGCTGAGAAACAGGCATATCATGTTCAAACACCAGTTCTAATATGTTAAAAACAAATTTTAAGCTGCCTTCATCTAAAATAGTACCTAGATTGTTTTGCTGTATGCTTGAATGTGCAGGTGGTAAAACATTGATAACAACTCGGAACTGGAAATCAGAATATTTGAGTTCAGTAAGGTCTATTATATTCACTTATTTTAAAATGCACAGAAAGGTATAAATTAATTCCCCCATACAAATGAGTTATAAGCAGGACTTGTATCAGTAAATCATTATCATCTCAAAGCAATTCTTACAATCTAAAAATATTTTCTGGCTGTAAATAACCTGCAAAAGGTTGATAAACTGTAAAAAACAAATCAATCAAAAAGAAAAAAAACAAAGGTTTGAAAGAATATGAGGAAAAGAAAAGCAGTGAGAACAATAAAAGAACAGGAATTAAGAAGACAAAAGATAACAATTGACATTGCATTTAAATTTTTGAAGATCAAAGTTGGCTGGAAAGCAAGAAGGTGGAAGAGAGTCCCACAAGTGAAAGATTAGAGAGAAGAAATTGTTAGCATACAAACTAAGGTTACATCTAGCAATTTCAACATTAAATTGATGAGACTTAACTGCCAATCTAGTACTGTGCTTGAATTCATAAGGCCAAAAGTACTAAAGAGATCATCAAAATAATCACAATGAAAATATTTATGGAAAAGGCAAAGGGAAGCTACGTTATAGCAGTAGGAAAAAGACTAAAATCAAGATGCCAGGTAAGGACCAATAACATTGCACATTGCTTTTTGTGGAATTTTTCAAGAATCTGTATTTACATAGGATTACCAGACCAGATGTGGAAGCATACACCCAGATCCATATATGTGCATGTTACACACACACACACATATGTGCACACACATAATTGCATTTCATATAATGTGCTTCAATGAGATATCCCTAGACACACACAGTAGAACGAGAATATTCTAACCCATATAGATTAAATAAATAATTTAGTTCTGAATTCCTTGAAGGTTATGGGATGAACAAAAACAAATGAAAATAAAAGACAAGTATATATTAACACAATAAAATAAATTTTAATCATTTACTGTCCGAGAACAGGAAAAATTTGTTTTGGATTTAAACTATGAATTTCATGTGCATTTCAGCTTGAGACCATGTTTAATTCAAAAGTGGCACACTCCTCTTCAAAGACAAGGGAAGTAACTCAATTAGATTTTGAGTTATTGTCCTTTTAATAAAGGAAAAATAGCTTTCTGTTTAATAGTTACCCAGATCGATATATAGGATAAATTGTCAAAATTTTATATTTTTAATTTTGCACATGCACATTGTTTTTGATTTTGTTGACTGCACATTATAGTAGGGCCAGTTAGGCATGGTCTATGAGAAAAAGAGCACCATGACATAATTCACTCCTCCAGAAATTTGGAAACTGTATGCTCTACTGCTTGGGACTCACCCCAGAAGCTTCAATACAAACATTTCAGAGTGTGTAGGTGCCAATCTGAGGACAGTGCAGAAGATTTAGAAAGAGTTGGATGAGTCTAATTGTTATTATGAAGGTATTTGGAGTGATCACTAATGATGGTGAAAATATGCCACCATTCATCTTAACACTGGGTCTCGTGGAGGCCTACATCAAATGCCTTGAAGAGGTAATACTGCCCTGAGTCAAGAGGGTGGCTGCTTAAATACCTCATGTTTGGCTACACGACTCTGCACCATGACACACAACCAGGAGAACCCAGTCATAGCTGTCAGACAATTCCTGTGACCATATTATTTCTTCCATCTGGCCACCTAACTCTCCAGACTACAGCCCCTTGAATAATATGTACGGGGCACAATTGAGCGAAAGACCAACAAAACTCCTTGTAACATCAAAGATGAACTGAAGGCAAGGATTATGATAGCATTCACCAACTTAAACAAGGAGACTGTCCAGAATAGTTGCAGGAGATTCCAAAGTTGTCTGGAGGCCGTAGTTGAAAATAATGGTGACCTTACTGAATAAATTTACTCTTTAGTATTTCAAGATATTTTTATGTAATTTTGGTAAATATATCTGTTAAAATGAGATGTTAGTGTTATTTTCATTTTTGCATAATTTAGATGACAATTTATCTATTGCACCCTATATATATATATATATACAAAGTTCAGAATCAAAAAAACATTGTGATAACAAATATAAATGTAAATAGTGTAAATAATAATTTCAACTAATTTCTATAGATGATTTTACTATTTGCTGGACGTTTTCACATATTTAGTAATTAAATGCATTTTAAAGATAAATAGTTAACATGTAAATGGGTTTACGGCCATATCACATTGAAACACCTGTTATTGTCAGATCACCAAAGTTAAGCAACATTGAGCCTGATCAATACCTAGATGGGTGAGCACTCTGGAATACCAGGTGCTGTAAGGTTGAATGTGTGGGTAGTGTAATGGAATAAAAAATCAGGATATTGATTCTTGTTATAATCACATATTGCAATTATTTTTTGAAAAAGGTATGAATTTTTTTTTTCCTCCCAGCTATGGGTCAAATAGTAGGACCTGTATTGGAAAATCATTATTATCTCCAAATAATTCTTACAATCCCAAAATATGTTTCAGCTTAAAAGGTTGATAAGCCATAAAAAACAAATCAAATCAGAATGATAGTAAAATGAATTCCAATATATCTTTAAGTAAATCCTATGTCACAATATAGGTATCTTTTTAATGAATGAAAGTTTTGATATATTTAAAACTTTTAATGCATTTCTATCATTAAATAATTTCCTCTAATTATTGCTCAGTACAAACTGTTATTAAACATAGATGCTTGTTTCTGCTTGGGATACTTGCAAATTTTTCACTATGTTGTCTCCAGTTATTGTAACAAGGACTTGAGACAAAGAAGTCACCTAGACTTTGACAGGTTCCTGGATAATCAGGTAATCCTAATTAGTTTATCTGTATGGGAAGAGGGATGGCATGGAGGGAGAGATTAAGTGTCACATCTTAAGATTTCTTTCTGATAGAATGAATATAAATGCAAAAATGGGCCTTTTTACCCACAAAAAAAAAAATAACCAAACAACAGTTTTTCCATTGAGTCAAACTGCTTTTTTATTTTATTTTTTTTCATTTTGGCAACTATATATTTTATAATAATATATATATATATATATATATATATATATTTATAAATTAATTGATTTAAAACAAAAAATTTATATTTAAAAAAAACCATATTTTAAATCAATTAATTTTAATATTAATGCTCTGTAAATTTACATTGCCATTATTTTGTAAAAAAAAAAATATCTATAAGAACACCGGATTATATATTGACTGTTCTTTCTTTTTTGCATATTTATATACATACATACATACATACATATATATATATATAAATTACAAAACTCATAACTTTATGATAAGATATTAAACAAAAAAAAGAAAAATACATTTTTTCATTCTATTATTTGCATGTTTAAAAACAAGTAATTTTATGGAATTTTTCAAATTCACAAATCAAGTGAAATAAAAGCAGTTATCCAAAAAAAAAAAATCTGAATATATTTTCATCCCAAAATGTGACCTTAATTCAGACTCATAGTATAGGACCAACCTGTCCAATAAGTAAACTCAAAAATTTAATAGGCACAATACTTTACAACCATTTACTTAAAGATTAAAAATTTTGTATTTTAGAATGTGAAATTCACTTCCTTAACCTCATAACACAAAAAGTAGATCCTGGAACACTTATGTCAACTTTTCACATCAGTAACCTATATAGCCCTATATACCCCATGAATAAGGTAAACAGGCAGTCTCATTCTGGATTGAAAAACATCCACAAACACTACACCCCAGATTCACTAAGGAATTCATTATCAATAGTATGGACTTAATTCTAAACAATAACATCTTTGAATTTGGCAAAAAAAAAACTATATCCAAGCCCTAGGTACCACAGTGGGAACGGAAATGACACCAACATATGCCACTCTAATGTTAGCTTACCAAGAGGAAAACCTGTATGAACAGATAGAACAAATATATGGGGAAAATAAAAAAAAAACACTTCACTAAATCTTGGAAATGATACTTAGATGATTGCTTCATTTTCTGGAAATCCTCATGGGGTGATATTAACCAATTCCACACTACTTTAAAAACTTACACCCAAAAATCAAAATTCACCCAAGAATATAATTTTAACAAACTACCATTTTTAGATATACTCATTAGAAATAAAAACAACCACATAATTACAGATATCTACCACAAACCTACAGACACTCTACAATAACTTCATTTCAAGAGCCATCATAAGATTAAAAAATTTGTCTGAAATCCATAAAATTACTCCTAGCACGTAGGGTTTGCACTATTGTAACTGACAAACCCCTTCGAAAAAGCCACTTAGAAGAACTACATAGACCCCTAAAAAAACAAAGCTAATAAACTAATAAACAAAGGTTTTGAATTTGCAGAAAAAATACCTCTAAACCAACTACAAAATCAAAAGAAACATAATGTTGAATAAACTCTAGCATATGTCTCAATATACAACAAGAACAATCCAGAACTATTTACAGAAATTACAAGAAATCTAGACCTACTTAAAATGAATGACAAAATGAAAAATATATTAAAAACAACCAAGATAATTAAAAGCAAACAACAATCTAAAAACCTGAAACACATATTAACCTCATCCAAATTTAACGAACACACAATACAGGGGTCACAAAATGCAACAAAAACAAGATGTGGAGTTTATGACATCATTATAGAAGAAAACTCCTATACTTTTGAAAACCCCACAATGACATTCACAATTAGTAAAAATTTAAATTGCAACTCAAAAATATGATTTATGCACAAAATGCAAGAAGTCATATATAGGCATCAACCAGGCACTTAACAACAGAGTTGCCCTTCATAAAAGCAACATCGAATTACCAGACAACAGAAAATTCTTTGTATCACAAGACATCTACAAACAAAAGGAAATTTAGAATTTTGTGGTTAATATACCAAACAGACAATTATTCTTACATAGAAATACAAAAAAAAAAACTTCAAAAACAAAAATAGAAAATAAGCACTAAACAGAAAATAATCCCACAGGCAAAACACAGCAATAACACAAATAAGAGAATAACCAAATAAACAATTTGGGATAACACAAATATGAAAATTATCTATAGAGAAAGAATATGTGTACAATATATTGGCAA
The DNA here is from genome assembly GCA_903632075.3 of Acanthosepion pharaonis. Taxonomy (NCBI): domain Eukaryota; kingdom Metazoa; phylum Mollusca; class Cephalopoda; order Sepiida; family Sepiidae; genus Acanthosepion; species Acanthosepion pharaonis. Next base: position 307,488 of record CAHIKZ030002118.1, read on the forward strand.
AAATTTTCAACTGCTCACAGGCATTTTAAGATACACTAATAGGAACAGTGTATATATATATATATATATATATATATAATCAACCATTTGAATTATATTAGGAGTTTTATATATCATATATAATATGGTGCCCCATATGTTTGTCTCAAATTCTTGATGAGATCTAGAACAGATATGTAAGTCCAAAATCAATTGATTGAACACATCTTTTCTGCAAATTTATAACTTTTACAGATGTTTTAAACTAAATCCCTCTGTCTTTTTATAAATAACTTTCTCTGAGGAACTACTTTTAAAATTCCCAGACTTGATGATGTATAGCTTTCTACTAGGATGATTTATATACTAAACCTATTAAACTGTAAAAAGTATTAAATGTAGCCATTTCTTCTACTCCAATAGCTTCATGTCTCACATATAACAATGGAACTATTTAATTTACCTGTTAGAAATGATAGCTATAGATGGACAACTATTCAAATGTAATGTCAATCAATGTCTCCAGATATAAATCTATTTTTTATCTTTATCTTCCTCCTCTCCTCTATACTCCTATTTGCTCTTGCTCAACCAAATAACCCCTTTGCTAGTGGCTTCAAATTTTTTGGGGTGAAATGAGAAAAAAAAAAAAAAAATACCTGAAAACTTTTTAAAATTTCATCCATTTGGGAATATATGATACATTTGGATATATATATATATATATATATATATATATATATAGTGTATGTGCATGTATTTTTTCTTTGATTGCCTATAATAAAGACTGTATGTATGGCCTCAAGGAATATACCTTTAATGAAAATATAAAAAAACATAATAAATAAAATTAAAAATAAAATCAAAAAAACAAATAAAAAAAAAGATAAGAAAAAAACAGTATTCCTCATGTCTTTATCAGACCAATATAAGATTTTATTTAATAAACAGTTTAAAACAATGGGTACGACATCAAAAATATTAGCAAAATTAATTCCTTGTAAAAATAATTATTTCCAAAAAAATATATTCAAGGCTCCAGGTTAGTATACAGAATCTAAATATAATAGGAGGACTTTATAGTTATATTTATTTCATATAATCATATATTACAAAAATATATATAATATATATATTGGTTATATATATATATAATTTAACTTATATACATATAATATATATATTTAATATATATATATTATATAAATATAAAACAATTTGGTGAATATAAATATTATATATATTAACAACAAATATATAAAACCATATATATATGTATTTTATTATATATATATATATACATAAATATACTTACTTATATATATTTATATATTCAATTAAATATTTATCTGTTGTTCATTATTTTATTTTTATAGAAATACGTAGGGGCTCATCAACACAATGTAGCGATTTTTAAGAAAGAAAAATTCCAATTATATGGTCCAAATCAAAATTTTACCTTGATAAACCTTATGTCATTCTCATTAAATATAAAAAGATAAAAATTTAAAAACGGATGTAACGATTAATCTGTTTTCGATATGTTTAATTTATATTATAATATACATATGATATTGATTATAATTATGTTTATTTATTACCATTATAGAAACCCCTGATGAAATTTGCCTAAACGAACAGAATGAATTTTATTTAGCATATGAGATAATTGTACAAAGAATTATCTATTTTTTCAAAACCAGTTATTCGAAAATATATTTCATATATTTACTATATAAACATACGAAAATAAAATAGAAAGAACCGTATTAATTTTGTTCCTACGAGACATGTAATTTTTTTTAAGGGTTTCAAAGGTATAAAATTTTGAACGACTTCATATACGATGAATTTTAATAACCCAAATATATAAAATTAATATCAATGCCTATATATATTAGGATAGAATCAAATACATTATCAAGTCCCTCATAGTGGGAAAAAAATAAAGTTCAGATTAAACCTATATTTATTAAATACATAAAAAAGTAGTTTAATTTCGTCACAATTTATATATATATTCTAGGACCTTGACTAGTATGTTTTTTTAAAAAACTGGATGGCAAAACATGAAAGATGTCACAGGCCTCTTACTGCTTTATCGTTTTCAATGCGGGAAGTGCTCCAGATGGGATCATTCTTGCGTCGTTCCAAGTGCACTAATCTTCAGATTAACTGTCTGCTACATACATTGTAAAACAACCTCATTCCCAAAAGTATTCACTTTGCATTTCATGTAAAGTTCCACTTATATTTTCTTTACAAACCATGCCTTGTCAAACCGACTCCCAAGTGGTTGCTTCCCCAATCACCAAATCTTAACCTATTCAATCATTTATCTGTTATCTTATGGAATATGTTTTACACCTGTGTTCCCCTCAGATGGAATATGATTGGCTGGTGTCCTTCATTAAATACCGACGGACGTGTAATTGGGTCAAGAACCTTAGTCTGAGTTAAGTCTGTAACGACGCCCATTGGACTACGCCATTGATCTACACTTCTTAGAGCGACTACGACGTATCAGTAAATTGCTGCTACCGTATTCTACTTGTATGTTATCTTAAAACTGAAACCAAAACTTACTTAACTACTTGTTCAAATATATCCCTTTCCAGGACGTATCATCCACATACCCACATAAAGTGTACCTCTTATTCTGTAACTTTCTACCTTGAGTAGCCCTCAGGCCCTGTACAGGATGAACATCATGATGTGTGTGTGTGTGTGTGTGTGTGTGTATATATATATATATATATATATAGGAACAATGACCTGATACTACAAAATTTTATTAAAGCCTTAAATCCTTAAATAACACTAATGAAAGTAAAACTTTGTCACTTAGCTGATTGATGTTACATTCAGCATCCCAATTGCAAAGTTTTGTAGACAGACTCATCCGTCCACTCTTCAGAGGTTCTCAACAATTTACTGCTTATACTTTTCAATTTTTTTTTCTTTTTTATGCACTTACCATTGATGTAATATTTTTTTGTATTGTTTGTGTTCATGTGTATATTTGCACATGTGTGGCCATCTACCTGTTTATGCAGATGTGCATTCCCGTGCCTGCTCCTGTCCATGCAGACATTTGTACATGTAGGGTATTGTGATCATTTGTCCTTTTCTTCATTTTTTTTTACACTTTACGCTTCCTTTTTGGTTTTTTCTCTTTTTGCCTTTTATATGCAATAGTTGCCATTTGTGGTGAATTTTATATATATATATATATATATATACACACATATATATATGTATTTTGCTGAATTTCTTTTTGAAAAGCAAAAGTGAGCCCAAATACATTTAAAGTTCTCTTGCCAATAAAAATTCTTTTATATTTGTAGAAAGAAAAGTTAAAAAGTTTTTTGCCAACAACCCCCGGTGAAGCATAAAAAAAACCCTTGTTTCCACGGCTCCGTAGAACTTACTCTTTTAGGATAAACACCTAAAAATCTTTTTTCTTAGCTCTAAGAGAATTTTTGAATTGGTGGCGCCAATCATCAGAAGCAAGATCCATCCCAAAGAAGTTATGGCTGAGTACCATTTTTCTTCTGCTCTTTTCAAGGCATTTTTTTTTTTTTCATCTGGAATGTGAAACAATGGTATCATATGCAACTCGGGGGACAGGAGAAAGGATGTTGATGACTGGACAGTTTGCTTAAATAAAGATTTCAGTTTTACTCTTAGTTTTCATTTTATCAGGTTTCAAATTGGAAAGAAATTATTTTTGAAAACGTTTACAAGTTTATTACATTTTTCAAGATCATACCAGAATGACCTTTGACATCCAACTGATTGAAATTGTTCAGTTAGAGGTTTTGATTTTAGACAAAATACATTCAAAATGAGTTTGCAAATGTTTAATACTTGCTTTTGACGCCAACTCAGATGGAAATTTTGACATATTTAGTAATTGTAATGCATTTCTAGAGTAAATAATTTACAGTGCATTTTGATAGTAAAATTTACAGCAATATCACATTGAAACACCAGTTCTTGTTCGATCACTAAAGTTAAGCAACATTGACCTTGGTCAATACCTAGATGGGTGAGCACTCTGGAATACCAGGTGCTGTCAGCTTGGATGTCTGGTTAGTGTAAAAAAATATGCTTTTAATCAGTATTAAAAGCATATTTTTTAATGCCATGTTCTTTCAGTATGTTGGTGATCATGGCTCTCCACACACTCCTTTTTCTTTATTCTTTGTGAATTGGCATGACAAATTAGTGAATTGGTTTCCAACTACCATCTCAATGTTTCTGAATTCAAAGTAGTCCTTCTCCTCGACTGGGTGATACTCAAAGTAAGACGGCCTGATCTATTATGATATTTAACCTATAGCAACGGGTAATAGATTTGTATCTTTTTCAGTAGGATTAGTGTGAATGGGAACAAAACAGACTAGGTTGGAAATATCTTATCCTACCACAAAGATAATGATAAATAAAGCCAGACCTTAACCCCAAAAGACTAAGGATGTTTGATTTGTATTTTGGCAGTCCTAATATTAAGATGATGACCACTGGCTTACAAAGAAGTTGGAACTCAAAGCAGTGATAGAATCTCTTCCTATCTGTAACCAAAATTTGAAATAAAGAAAAATTTTGAAATAAAATTAACCCAAAAATTTGAAAGAAAGTTAACCCAAGAATGTTGCATTTTAGCAGTCCTGCCACTAAGATGATGGTCACTGGCTTCCAAAGTTGGAATTTGAAGCAGTGAAAAAACCTACTCTTTTTCTAAAAAAAATTTGAAATAAAGTAAAACTTAAGCCAAAAAGCTAAGGATGTTTGGGTTGCATTTTGATGGTACTACCACTAAAATGATGATCACTAGCCTACAAAGAATTTGGAACATGAAGCAGTGGTAAAATCTCTACTCGTTTTCAAACCAAAATGTGAAATAAAGCAAGAACAAAATGTTGCATTTCAATGGTCCTACCACTAAGATGATGAATACTTGAACTTGAAGCAGTACGTGATGATGTTCGCATATTTCTGAAAGAGATTTCTTGCTGTTTTGCAAATTTAGTACAATTAATAATCATTTCTTAGCATTTAGTTCACCATAAAAGAAAGTTTCTTTTATTCTGTATATTCTTGTTGGTTTCTTGTCATTAATTTCAATATATATATATATATATATATATAAAAACTTCTATTTAATCTGATATGAAAGATGTCTGACAAGTGCATGAATGCATTGATTCCATTTGCAGAATGAGCTGCTTTGGTTGCATTAAAAATTCTTAAAATGTCAAAAATATTGATATAATTAAATACAGAATCAATAATAACTGCATGTAAAGTCGGTGATGATTTCATTGTGCTTCAAATAATTATTTTTTTTTTTTTTTTTTTGTTTTATATTTATTTTGATTTGAATGTAAAAATGTTCCAGGAATTTTGTTGACGCATTTGCTAGTCTAGAGTAAAAGAAGTCCATTAGTTCTAAAAATCTATTAAAATTCCATTGAATGCAAAATCCTCTTAAAGTTTCCATCAACTGGGAAAGAATGGTTTCTAAATCAATAAAATGTTTTTCTTTTAATTGTTGCAATATAAAACCAACTATCATTTCTTATGATAATTTAATCTCTAATCTCTTTAAATCTGGTTCCTGATATTATGAGAGTTTCTAGCTTATTTGATGGATTAATAGATTACCAATGTGAATTTTGATAAAACATCTGTATAATTTACTTAATTAATTTGCATTTAGGTTTTAGGGAAGATATTTGGAAAAGATATCAGAATAATCCAGAAAATTTACTGGAAGTGGACTTATTTTTTGCCTATGCGTCATGTCCATTAAGGTTTGGGGCGATAATAACTCTCCACAGCCTCCTATAACTTGTAGCAATGTTGAAGCAAGTTGAATCCCATTGCATAAATATCAAGGAACATCTCAATGTCTAATCACATTTGCATAAGCATATTTGTCAGACACGTCTTCCTTGTATTACCATTTGTAATCTTCTTCTATGTGCCATGTCCTTCAGAGTATGGGCGATCATGGCTCTCCACAGCATCCTATCCTTTGTATCCTTTAACAATGTATGTACCTTTGCCAAGCCTCTGCCCCAAGTTCTGTCGTCCATTAGCACAAGCTTATCAGGTAAACAGCCTACTGACACTCCCTGTCACATCTTGTCTTCAATATATTCTATGAGTGTCAAATTCTCCAAACCTCCTTCCTCATTATCTGTCCCATAAATTTAACCTCTGTCTTTCTGATTCTAAGTGTAAGTGTCCTTTTTGTTTCCATTTTCCTTAAGACTTTTGGGTGGTAGCACCTGTTAGGGTCCCAGCTATGGGAAAATAATGACACCATATCAAAGGTAAAACACTATAAAAGTATAAAAATACATTTTTTATAGTAAAAATACCACCAATACATTTTTATATAAAAACAATTACTGTTAAATAATAGTTTAGCAAACTTATTTTTAGAGGAAGTGTATCTCTGCTCGGACTTTCTGAGGTTGACCTTCTAGGTCAGATGGAAGACAAAACAAGGAAGTTGATTTTGATTGGCAGAGCCAGTGTGGGAATGATAGTTATAGAGAAAGTCTTTTCAGTGATTTGTTTCTTAACTGTCAAACAATGTAGATGTGTTTTCTTTTATGTCTGAAACAGCTCCCCAATGGAAGGTGAGTGGCCCCACTGGATAGTTAGAAACGTTGACGAAATTAATGAAACTAGATAAGTTCAAATTATCTTTGTTTGTGTCTTTTATCTCTGGACCCAAAAACATTTTGCCACCCATCTGAGAGAAGACAAGAGAAAAGAGAGAATACAACATTGTAGTAAATTGGCAACATTGACCTCCCAGCATGAGAGAGAAGATATATCATAATAATTTGGTGCAAGACCACCGCCAGCATGAGAGAGAAGATATACAACATTATGAACAATACTTATTTATAATAAAATTACCAGCAATACATTTCATCTGTAGTTGAAGCCATAAAACTCTGTTCAAATATTTAGATTTTGGCATAAAATAACTCAGAGAGATTGATCTGCCAATAAACAAAATCAATCAATCAATCAACCAACCTTAAGACTTCCTTGTTGTTGACATCCATGGAATTCTCAGCATTCTTCTGTAAAAATACACTTCTGTTAAAACACGTTTCTATTGCCTGCCTTCTCTTCATCTGTGAGGAAATAATCCAGCATTCACTGCCATTTTTCTTTGCTTCTAACAAAATTTTCTTGTTTCTTAATGCTTTGCTTTGCTTAGCTTAGCTTAGCTTCTCAAAGGCATTTTTTACTATTTTATTGCATTTGGATTTCAGTGTCACATTTTCCATCCCCTGGTTTCCAGACACTTTCCAAATAGTTCATTTTGCTTGATTTTGATATCTCCAATTCAAAGTTTATATCTTAGGATTTTTTTTCTTGCTGACAACTATACATTCTATCTTATATTGTTAAGATTGTGTCCACCAATAATGAATAGCCCCACTATGCCCCTTTCTATTTTTCTGTACCTACTCAATTCATTTTCTATCTGTGTGCAGTATAACTTTTGTATACTATTTACATTATTTGGACTATTGTCCTCGTCTTTATTACAATATTTCAAAAATCGCCTTTAATAACTGAACCCTTTATTTCAAAATTAAATTAGACTGTTCTAGTTCCACGTGCCATGTTAATGGATGTCAGTTATCAGTTATTCCCTGTTACTTCCCTCTTCACTGCTTTTTAACCAGGTATTGAACTCACACAGAAATTGGGTTCTGTCACTGGATCTAACCAATGCTTTTATCCCCTGTGCCATGCTTGAGGACATCCGTGTATGAATTTCTGGGTATTATAAACCTAATGTCTTCAGCAATCATTTTTTAGCAGTGCTCATATTGCAATTTTTGCCATTATCATTATGTTTTTACCAGAGCTCATATTGCAATTTTTGTTGTTATTATCAATGTTGTACGCTCCGGCCTTCTTCAGGTCGGAGCGTACAACAGCCAAAATGTTGTAATAAATATGGCAACAAAGACGAGGACAATAGTCCGAATAATGTAAATAGTGTACATAATACCTTATCTCAGAAATATTGACATAACTTTTGTATGTTAGAACCTCTACCTACAGAGAGAAAATGAATTGAGCAAGTACACAAAAATGGAAAGGGGCATAAGACAAGGAGGCATCATCTTAGCAGATTTATTCAATGTGTAAATTTAAATTGAAGGAACTCAGACAAATGATGTAGAGAGAATAATTTATTTGAACTGCTTTGTTCTCAACATGGGTTCCCAGTGAAAGATGACTGCTCAGCACTTCCCAGGTAAGATTGTCCCTTCTCAGGTAGGAGAGTGTCCAAGGGGAGCAACTTGTGAAGATTAACACAATGTATATAAGAAGATGATAATAAAATCCTAATAGGACTTCTAGATCTTTTAACAAAGTCCTACAAGATTTATTATTGGCAGACACAAAGTTGGTTCTCTGTGTCATGATAAATAATTTTTATCACCTAAATCTATCTTACATATTTATGAGTCTACCATTCGTCCATGCTTTGAATATTGCTGCCACATATAGTCCAGTGCTCCTGTTATATATATGACAAATTATTATATATCATACTTATTATAAAACCCAGGTTGTGTGTGTGTCACTGTACGTTTATATATTGGATCGGATTTCCTACATTTTTCAACCGATTTCAACAAAACTTCACAGGACTACATAAAATTACCTTGCGGTGGTTCTGATAGCGCCAAAAATTGGAAAAACACAATTGTTTTTGCACGAAATCAATTTGAAAACACAATTAAGAGGCATCACTGTCTAGAATGAAAGGGGGACAACTCATATCAAGTTATACTTATTATAAAACCCAGGTTGTGTGTGTGTATGTGTTCCTTTATATATGGGATCGGATTTCCTACATTTTTCAACCGATTTCAACAAAACTTCACTTTTTTTTTTTGGCAGGTAGTGTTTCTTATTGTCTTGCACACATTTTTTTCTTTATTTTTACATTCAGAATGCTTTAAAAATTCCATTTACAAGACAATTGTTTATAATAAAATTCTATTCAATCGGTAGACTCTAACGATTGAAAACAATGTTTTTGTTTGAGTTTGGGTTTGACCAATTCGTAAAAAAAAAAAAAAAAAAAAATTAAACATGACATGCGTGTCCGTCAACCTTAAACAATAATCTTTGTCAATTTTATTTTCAGTCTTTATGATGGTCGATACTTGATCTATCTCTTACTGTTACATCCCCGGGCAACTTGGGCTCTACTGCTAGTATATATTATAAAATAAAGAAGTTGCAAAAATGGGTAATGAGATGGCATCTTAACTTTCAATTCATTTCCTTTATATGCTAAAAGTTTTCAAATAGATAAATATTTAAATATCACAGAGGATATTTAAAGCAACGGAGACATGTTACACTAAAAGGATGCTAAGAATACGATATAAGCAATGAGGATGTTTTAAGGAAAACGGAAACGAGAAGAAGGCTTATACTTAGGCAGTTGAAATCTCTAGATCGCATAATACAGTCTGAATATACAGGGTGTGATGGATAAATTTTCATCTAAATTATGCAAAAAATGAAAATAACACTGACATTTCATTTTAAAAGATATTTTTATCAAAATTACACAAAAGTATCTTGAAATACAAAAGAGTAAATTTATTCAATAAAATTGCCATTGACTTCAACCATGACTTTGGAATCTCTTGCATCTCTCCTGGATAGCCTCCTTGTTTAAGCTGGTGAATACTGCCAAAATCCATGCGTTCAATTCATCTTTGGTATTACAAGGAGTTTTGTTGGTCTCTTTAGCAACTATGCCCCTTACATAATAAGAGGAGTTAGGTGGCCAGATATAAGGAGTGATGTGATTGCAGAAATTGTCTGATAGCCATGACTGCATTCTCCTGCTTGTGTGTCATGGTGGGGAGACCTGTTGCCAGACTTGGGATCTTCCCACAGCCACCCTCTTGATCCAGGGTAGTACTACCTCCTCAAGGCACTTGATGTGGGCCTCCGTGTTGAGTTTGAGGGTTAGTAAGAAGAAAAAAACATTACTTAGAGGAACAAAGTATAGGAAGCCATGGAGAGCCATAATTGTCAATGTCTTGAAGTGAACATAGAATTTTTTTTTTTAATTTTATCCTAAGCAATGCATGAATGCCACTGGTATGCAAGGGTGTGGGTACAGAGAGTGAAAGCGAGAAAAAAGCCTGAGGGAAGGATAAAAGATGAATGGGATACAAGACGACAGAAGATGGCAATTGACATTGCATTTAAGTTTTTGAAGATTGTACTTTTCAGGGTATCAAGTAAAAAGAAGGGTGTTCCACTGTCGGGAAATACGAGAAAAGAAACTGTTGGAGTAGAAGTGGCAGTGCATTTAGCTAGTTCAACAATAAAACAGTGGGGCCTAGATGCAAATCTAGGAGCACACTTAAATTAGTGTAATCTGGGCACCAGTGAAAAAAGCTTGTCAGAGCAGCTGCCATGAAAATATCTATTTGTAGAATAACAATCATCATTTTCGTTATATGGCTTCCTTCTGTCTTTTCAATAGTGTAGAAAAATCACATGGTAGAGATAAACATTTAGTTGTGGACAATAATAGAGAAACAGCAAGAGCCATCCTCCAATACAGGAAGCCCATTCAAAACATTGGGCTAAATTTCAACTTTTTGTCCACCGCCGATTACGTGACTATATACCATCCCACCTTTTTACTCTATAAGCCACAGAAAATTGGATAACCGCAGCCAAAAAATAATAGTGATAAGTCTGTCCAAATAAATTGTTTCTTTTTTCATAGACTTTGTTCAACAGAAAGAAAACATCTTAAATATTATTCAAAAAGGACAAATATAGTGGCATTATTAACGACCAACAATTTTCTATGTTGGGAAACAACAGGTCAGGTCATTGAAACCCTCCCAACCACCAATTCCCAGTATTAAGAGTTGATGGATCATAATAGAATTACCTTAATAAATCAAAAATAAGCATATAAAAGGAAATTTGGATACACCTACAATTCCAGTTCCAAGACCTAGTGCCTTACCTGAGAGATACACCAGTGCCACAAACATTTGACGCTGGAATAAATCGAACACTGTTCAGTCGTTATAATAACACGGAAAAAAATTTTGCGGCATTGTCCAGACTTTTTGTAAACAACCAGACAGGTTTAAAGGAACTCATCCCTCCCAAAGGCCACTACCCAAACGCGATGGGGGAAGGAGATTAGAATAACAATAATAAACAGCACTTACCGGTTTAAAGGTCCCAGCTAAAAGACAAAAAATAAATCAGGTTGTAACTTAATGCAAACTAACAGATGAATCAACTGGTATTTATATAGAAATGTCCACTCAGGTACCAGCAGCCAATCACAATTTAAAGCAATGGACTATCCCATTTTAGCACAATGAGATGCTCTATGGCAACATAAATATCCTCTCTTTCTAAAGGTTGAAATTATTGTTCACTTAGCTTGCTCCACAACTAAGTGTTTATCTCTACCACGTTGAAAAGAACACTATTGAAAAGACAGAAGGAAGCCATATAACGAAAATGATGATGAGGTACAAAGATGGTTTCAAATTATGAGAAATCTCTTGAAACATGAACCCTACTGAGCAAATTTAAAAAATAGTTCTTCCCAGCATTGATTACATTTCAAATTCTAGGGAGTTTTTAAGCTTGAAAGGCTTTTCAGGATCTCGCAGAATTTATTTCAGTCTTGTGTTTCTCAGTATCATCAGTTTGTTGCATGTTTAAATTATGAAGAAAATTCAAAATAACACAAATGAATTTATATTCTTGGCTGAAGAGAAAAAAAAGTAGATGCTAACTCTACCTGTGGCCAATCATGCACTTCACTTGACTTAATTCCAGTTACTATGCATTTTTTGTGGGAATATACATCCCTGTGAGTAGCCCAGGCTGCTGGCCAATTGATGCTTTAATCAAGCAGTTATCATTAAACTTGAGAAAACTATTTTCTTGAAAAATTGTTTCAAGAAAGATTTTATTTTAAACCAACAACACTGATTGCTCAGTCAGTAGATGCCAAATGTTTCCTTCTAGGAAAACAGATAATATGATTACCATCAGAGATGAAGAGAACAAATACTCCACTTTGATCCTAGTGGCAAGATATAGCACAAGTCCGATTTAAAGTGGAGAACATTAGAACATGAACATGGGCTAAAGCCAAAAACTACCCAGTTCCTGCAACCAACATCATGCTGGTGTAGATATTCTTCAGACTCTACCTCTTTGGTTCACTGAGGGAGGTACTGCTGAAGAATTAGAATCACTGTGACCAGGAATCCCTCATTTATTTATTGTGTTCTGTCCAAAGGCAGAATCACCACTGAGAGATACGATGTAGTTTGTCTGCCCTAAGGCAGATACTACACTGTATTTACTTGCTACCCCACACTAGCAGGATGTAGCACAAGGTCAGTTTCACATGGGATGCCTGAATCCAAAAATAACCCTAAAAATCTTTGAAAATACCAATCACCACTATTTTCAGCGCAATGAGAGAGTAAACTGATGCAGACAGCTGTTTATGGAACCTTAAAACCTCTCAATATTTTTTCAGTTGCACTGTCCACAGAGAGAGACGCAACTGAGTTGTACTCTATCTGAAGACACATAATCGAGAGACAAAATACAGTTTATCTGCCCAAGAGCAGATACTACACTTTGATCCTAGCCAGGGAGTGAAGAAAAGTGTAACTTGCATAGCACTGGCTGCTCAGTCAGTGCATACCAAATGTTTCTTAATAAGGAAATGGCTAATATTAACATTATCCTCACCATTGCTATATGATACAGTATAAAATCTTTTGGTATTCTAATATATACTTGCCGATAGTTCCACTTAACATTGCAATAACATTGATTTTATTTTTTAAACTAATAAGTCTAACACAGAGTTTAGTCTGGTCTGATACTACACTTAATATTTACTTGCCACTTCACGCTAACAAGATGTGACACAAAGTCAGCTTAATGTGAGTACCCATAATGTGTACACCTAGGCCAGGTCCAAGAGCAGATACTCCACTTTGATCCTAGCTTGATGGCCGGTGAAGGAATAGGTAACTTGATTAACACTGACTGCTCAGTCAATGAATGCCAAATGTTTCCTTATAATTGCCATATGATACAGTATAAAATCTTTTATTTTTCTAATATCTATTTGTCGAGGTTTCCATTTAACATTGCTACAACATTGATTTTCTTGAAACCAATATTTCTCACACACTGTTTAGTCCAGTCCAAATTACAGAATTACACTTGAAACTCTTGCAAGTGCCTGTCTCGTTTATTGGACAGTCACAGATTGTCTGGCATACAGCCTACACGACTACTTTTTATACTACAATTGTTGATTCTGGTTTATCAGTTTTTATTTAATTCTCCATTTTTGTTTATATTCTTGCTAGTTTAAGCTTCAAAATGCCTCAGTATATTTGCTGTATAGATGTATCATGTTAACTCGGAAAAACAAGTCTTTAACTCTTTTAAATGGTGTGTGAAAAGATTGCACAAACATATATGCCAAATGGATAAAAAACAAGAAAAATCATATTTTTTTTTCAAGTGGTAGTTTTTATGCTTGTTTTATTTTTATGCTGTAATTATATACAAAAGCAATAAAAAAAATATCTTAACTAAAATTTTAAAACATCTAAATAAATAAACGACAAATTCTGTCTGTCCGTCCATGTGTCTGTAACCCCTTTAGCTCTGGCCGCACTTGCTCTACATATTATACTTTTTTGGAATCAGTTGGATTCTGGAATTGAAAATCTGCCCTTCATCTGATGCTTGAACATCCAGCCTTAGGAGTTGAGTCTGGATGGGGAGGGAACAGTTAAAAATTCAAATTTTAAAATAACTGAAAAGAATAAGTGATTTTTAAAAGTTTTTAATTTATATTGAGTTTAAAGTAACACAAAAACTTTTTGTTTTAAATTCAGTTTAAGATATCTCTGAAACTTTGTGAATTGAGGAAATCAATTTTATTTCTTCAAAATGCCAGGGAATCAGAGTTAAAGTGAAAGGTTTCATGGTGTGAGAGTTTTGAAGTTGCACAGAGTTTGTGATTTGAAGAACTCAATTTTCGCCGGAATTGGAATTTTAGTCCAAAGAAGAGTTTGGGCCCAAGTCAGTCTGTTGGTCACAATTAGATTTATAGTCTGAATCAGAAGTTTTGAAGTTTCATGGAGTAAAGTGAGGAATTCAAAGTCTTTTCTTCAAAATTATCATTGCTATTTTCTAAGCTGGATCAGAGATCCCTTTAGTTTAGGGTCAGAGGCCAAATTAACTCTCAGCAAGAGCTAGCTTAAAATCCATGCAGTTTGTTTGTTTGTTTGTTTGTTTATTTGTTTTGCTTTACGGCATATCAACCCCAATGGGTTATTTAATGCCGACAACATTTTTAGGATAGATTCGTATGAATAGAATATGTATTCTTTGGTTTAGATTGGTTTGGTTCATTTTGTTTTACGGCATATCAACCTCAATGGGTTATTTAATGCCGACAAGATTTTTATTGCCAGTAATATTTTTTTTCAAAAATTTATTGCTGGTAATATTTTTTCCTTCAAAAAATCTATTTCTGGTAATATTTTTTTTTCCAAAAATTTATTGCTGGTAATAAGTTTTGGCAAAATATTTCTGATATTAAAACCTATTTTTACACTTTCATAGTGTTTTGACCCCATGTTTGGGGGTTTAACTATTTGCCCATAGTTGGGACCCTAATAAATGCTACCACCCCGGGTCAGAGTGGACCTGGAAACACCAGCAATTAAGAGGTGGTTCCACATGCCTCAAAACCTCCTGATCAGAGGCCTTGCTATTGGACGTAGTTTATCATCTTGCCCAGGATAGTAAAATCCACATAGAGTGCGGCAATTAAGCTAGCAAAGAACAAAAGAGAAATACGTTTTTTGATTGATTGATTTGTTTTTTATGGCTTAGCAAACTATTGTGGGTTATTTAAAGCTGAAACATATTCTTGATTATTTACACTATTCACATACAGAGTATTGTCCTCGTATCTGTTGTTGTCACAGTATTTCAGCCATTGTACCCTCCGACCTTTATCAGGTGAATGTCAATCTGAGTAACCCTCAGGAAATTTCAAACTGAATCCTTTATTTAATCTACTGGGACACATTGGGAGTGGTAGAACACAAACAATCTACCCTGTAGATTAAATAAAGTGTTCAGTTTGAAATTCTCTATAGGTTACCTGGATCGACATACATCTGAGAAATTCAGGAGGGTACAACAGCAATTTATTTAATTTATTTAATTTATTCTAAATGTTGAGATAACAATAGCAAAGCTGATGACAGTAGTCTGCAGGTAAGTAGTGTAAATAATGATAATATTACATCCCTGAAATTCAGACAGGAATATTTTGCATTGTAAGAATAATTCATTATTTGTGAGTGAATATTCCATTAACAATTTTTTTGAGAATAACAATGATTTTTCCAGATACAATTATTACAATTTAACCCATAGCTGGGGGGAGGAGATGGATTTATACCTTTTCCAAGGGTATTTGCATTTAAGGGAATGCAATGAATTTAACTAGAGAACAGTATAATGCACTTTGGCTTGTGCATTCTTAATTATTGAACAGAAACAAAGATATACAAGGTATATAAAAAGTTTGCAAAATTATTTCAATATTTAAAGAGTTTATGACAGGTAAAACATTTTATTAATGCTATAAAGAGTCAATTGAATAAAAAAAAAAGAAAATTCTATTTTTAAACTGTCACATTTGGCTCTTGGAAAAAATGTTAGAGTAGATTCTTGTTATATTCTCCATAGTCTGGAATTCATAGTTTTCCTTCTCTCAAACTGGTTGCCATCTGAGGTTAAAGAGCCTTTCCTACTCTGTTATTTAACCCACAGCTGGGAGGGTGAAGAACATATACATTCATGCCTTTCCTAAGAACATTTATGCAAAAGTATGTTACAGACTAGCACAGAATTTGAACTCAGCTCTCTGGTTCGACATTCCATGCCAATATCCATTGTAGAATCCAAGCAACCCTAATGTCATAGCAACAGACATAATTGCAATATATATTAGTAGATCAGGCAAAGCTAACATTGTCATGACAGATCATGATACATACAAAAAAAAATATGATCAGTCATCAAATTAGGGGACCAAATTTGTTATTTTGAGGAATTTTATTTACTTAAACTTCAGAAATCCAAAACTCTCTTTGAAACTGAAATATCTATCTATCTATCTATCTCCCTACCTACCTACATATATATATATTGTCATCCACAGACAAACTGTTTTGCTGTATCACAGCTCATCAGTGTGGTGAGATATCCAATTGCCTCAAGCTGGGATCAAAACCCAACTGATTTGCCATCAGTCAGAGATTTTACTCCTGAGCTATCAGAAAAGAGGAAGACAAATTTTTGTGTATTTATTCTTTGAATAAACACACCAGTGACCAAGAGATTCATAGAAGATATATAGTCAAAAACCATCAATAAGCCACAAGATACATACAGACACAGAACTATCAAAAACTCTTTGATATTTTTGAAAGCATATTGTCTGGTTCACACTCCTCCCCATTCTTTTGAGCAGGAGTAGAGGTTTATCCCAGGTTTCTTTGTCAGGACTGGGTTTCTGGTTCCTTCTAAAGTCTTTTTTTATTCTCTTTTACTCTCAGTACCCCCTTATATCTTAGTGGCATTATCACTTTGCTTGGGGTGAATTGTTTAAAATAAATAAACACACACACACACACACACACACACACACATAATATATATATATATATATATATATATAAAATGACTAGAGAAACACAAGGTATATGTAGTACTTTTGATAATAACTCCTCAATCCATTCTGCAATATTTTATCGAACAAAATACACACACATATATATATATATATATATATATATATATATATATATATGTCCAATTTGTGACTGGTAGGGATAATTCCAAGTAGGATATTAATCCAGAGAGATCTCAATGTAAACTACAGTGCATCTTAATAATAATAAATTAAGAAGAAAACCTTAATGATCCCTTTTGGTAATAATTTATTTTGTGAATATTTCTATATATTTTTTTTCAGTCTGAAGAGGTGAATATATAGAAATATTCATGAAATAAATTATAACCAGAATGGATCTTTTTTTTTTTTTTTTTTTTTATTTTATTTTATATATATATATATATATATATATATATATATATATGTGTGTGTGTGTGTTCACACACACACACACACACAAATGTTTCATGATAGACAACTGACTACTAATTTCTTTTTCTTGTTTTTGTATAATTTTTTTCTTTTCTAGACATAAAGTATGTTAAAATTGTCCAAATGATCTGTATGTATGACTGCTTTCAGCTATTCTTTTAGCCATTATCAAGGATGATTTTTATTTTTAATTGAATGTATGGATTTTTTCTGTATGTATCTAGAGTTATAGAAATGTTCTTTATTTAAAAAAAAAAAATGCCAGAATATTGTGGCCATGTTCATAGTTGATATCAGTATGCTAAACATGTTTGGAAAATATAAAACATTTCTATAAGTATAGATACATACATGTGTCTCTTCTGCCTGAGTCAAGCTTCCAATGGAATATGAAGGGAATGTGGATGATTCAACTCTGTGGAAGTTGTACGGTGGGTACTAGCTATAAAGGTCTAAACTGATGGAACTAGGGAATAGAATTCATCTGATGGAGTAATATGAGGTTAGCAATCTTTCATCTGTGGGAAAGATATTGGAGGGTTGAAAATAATTCTTCACCCACATGACAATGGTTTTGAATTCTTCCGAAGCTGGAAAGAGAGGAAATATGACAGCAATATTCCATTTCTGGTCTGCAAACTCAATCTACAATAACAAGTAGAGGAAGCTTCTTTTTTTTTAAAAAAAAAATAATTATAGAGTGACAATTTTC
The DNA here is from genome assembly GCA_903632075.3 of Acanthosepion pharaonis. NCBI lineage: Eukaryota > Metazoa > Mollusca > Cephalopoda > Sepiida > Sepiidae > Acanthosepion > Acanthosepion pharaonis. The sequence continues at coordinate 325,487 of CAHIKZ030002118.1, forward strand.
AAAGTAAGTGTAATCAGCATTCTTTTTGTAAGGAAAGAAATCTTCAGAGTCAAACGTGCACTTGGATAATTCAATTTAGTTTAAAATTAAAGAGAGTCATCTGATGAGCTTTTCCAAGTTCAGGTTATTCTTTTTGTGTGGGGAGCAATGACATCACTTGCTTTCCCCTCAGTTGATGGTTTGTCTGATTGATTTCCTTTGAGAAATAAACACCTAATGAAATGTCACAAACTCATATACACTAATATATATATATATATATATATATATATATATATATATATATATATATATATATATAAATGCGCACACATACAAAGACACATTTAAGTATAAACTCATAAAAAAAAAAGCGTATAAAGCAAAATCTTTTTTTTTTTTTTTTTTACAGTAAAACTGCTGCTTACCCCTTTGAAAGGGAAAAAGTTCATGACTTACAGGAAAAAAAAAAAAAAAAGGTGATGCTTTATCTCACCTGGTTACAGTTCCCAGAAGAAAACTTAAAACATTTTTTTCTGTCTTTCTCAGGTAGGTGTGTTTTAATGTCACCTGGACATGGGTCTCAGAAGACTACTGCTGGTTAAGTAAGCAATTCTTTTGAACTTAAATAGCAAAACAATTTGGAAGATGCAAAAAAAAATTAAATTTTTTTTAGTTTACGTAAAGCATCATGCAAATGCTTTCCTCCTTTATGAGCGACTACTGAAACATTCTCAGCCAAACCAAGCAGCCCCTTCTAAGAAAAAAAAATCTGATGTTTGATCATTTGTTTTGTAAAGCAGCTTGGGCTGAGAACTTTTTCAGCAACTCCTTGTATGTATATTATCATATTATGGTACTTTCCTTTACAAGTCTGTTAAGTTCTGCTATTACCTCAAATAGAGAAATGGGTGATTTCATTTTGATTATAAGGAAAGATGGAAGAAAACAATATATCATTGATGCCATCTGGTTTTATAAAAAAAAGGTAGAGGGGGCAATGAAATCTTGCATTTAACAGCTCCTTCAGTGAAATGGAAAGCCTGGTTAATTTTTTATCTTTTTATTTGTACCATCTTATTACTTTAAGTAATAACCTACATTCGTACATATGATATTATTGTCCTATTAATAAGGAAGTCACTATCATATATCCAAAAATCCACGCACTTCAAGGAAATAATCATAGATGCTCCCATCTAATCCAACCATATGGTGAACCTGGGCATAGTTAATTTTTTCACCAAGATACCCACAGAGGAGGCACTATCAGTAATCAGGGATAGACTGACCACAGAATCACCCCTAGGAGAATGTATACCAATCGATAACCTGATGGAGATGCTGACTTTCTGTACACACACTTCGGAATGGGATTAGATATATATATAGGCAGGATGAAGGCTTAGCAATGGGCTCACCATTATCACCTATAATGCCTAACATATATATGGAATACTTTGAAGAATCCACATCATTAAAGCCAACTCTATGGCTGAGATACATAGGTAACACCTTCATAGTCTGGCTACATCAAGAAAATGTCCAGCTACTACTGGACCATGTAAACTAAATAAGATCATTGATACAGTTCACAATGGAGAAAGAAAACAACATCTTGGATGTACTAATATCTCGAACAGAGCATGGGTTCAACACATCCACATACTACAAGCCAACATTCATCAAACAATACCTTAACTTCAATTCCCACCACCCATACAGCGTTAAAAAAAAAAAAAAATGGATTGTCTACTACTTACAACATCATGCAAAAGTCATAACTGACAACCCAGAGACATATGAACAAGAAATGCTCAGTATATGTAGTATCCTACAATGTAATGACTACCCTGGGTACAGGGCAGCAGCGCTGACAAACTGAGGTAGAAGTGTGCAAGAGGATAATAACACTCACAAAACATCCTTGGCCTGCCTATCCTGTGTGAAGGGATTATCAGAAAAAATATAAAAGATCTGTGGCCTATATAACATCAGGACAACCTTCAAAAGTGGTTTAACACTTCACATACACCTCTTCTGAGTAAGCCCCCACATAGAGGAGAACATGATTAAAAACTGTGTATATGTCATCACCTGCAGCTGTGATAAGAAATATAAAAAATAGATAAGACTGCAGGAACACCGTAAGGCCATAACACCAGGGGAAATAGAGAAATCAGGTATAGCTGACCACATATGGAGGGAAAAGAGAGATCACTGCTTCCTGTGGGATGAGGTTGAAATAATAGAGAACATCACTGAAAAACTTAAGGAATTCACATATGCTAGGCCACAAAAATCTAAAATGGTCAAGCATAGGATTGAATAAAATATGGCAACCAGTAATACAGAGATTTAGAGAAAAACAATAATAACAATGAAATTATAACCGAGAAAAAAAAAAAGCATTGGTTGAATCTAATGACTTGGCCCAAAGAGTTGTGAGTTCAATACCTGGCTAAGGCAGAGGTGAACAAAATCTTGGAGAGTTGTTAAAAGGAGATAACTGATTCTGAGACATCCAGAAGATGCATGGCATGGGTAACTAGAGCAATCTACCCCAGTGAGCAAAATAAAGGGTTTAAAATTTCAATCACTTAAAGAAGGCCAAAGTGTACAACTGCTGAAAGATTGTGAATATGGCAATGAAGATGAGGACAACAGTGCAAACAATGTAAATAGTGTAAAGGAATATTTTTTATTTTTAATCATGTAAGGCAGTAAAGCCACTAAGACACAAGGGTTTACTGAGTGTGAAAGAATAAGAAAAAAAGAGAAGCATTATTAAGGAGCAAGAACAATAAAAGAAGAGTAATCAAGAAAACAGATTATGTTTGACATTGCATTTAAATTTTTGAAGACTGAAGTTGACCAGAAAGCCTGGAGCCAGAAGAGAGTTCCACAAGCGAGAAGTGCAAGAAAAGAAACTGTTAGCATAGAACTAACTGTTACATCTAGCCGACTCAACAGTAAATTGATGAGACCTTGCTGCCAATCTAGTACTGCACTTAAATTCATAAAGTCTAGCCACCATAGAGAAGAGCTCATCCGAACAATTACCATGAAATTATTTATAGAAAAGGAACAGGGAGGCAACTTTATAGTGGTAGGAAAGTGCCTGAAGTTAAGATGCCAGATCAGGACCAATAATATTACTGATTCTTCTTTAGAGTTATTAAGGATCTTTGAACATATAGCAAGCACAGCAGACCATATGTGGCAGTAATATTCTAAGCATGGGTGAATGGTAGACTTATAGATATGTAAGATAGAATCTAGAGAGAAAAATTGTCTAGCATGGAACAGTGAACCAACTTTCTTAGAAGCTGACCTATCAATGGATTTAATAAAACAAAGGGTTCAGTTCAAAACTCAATCACCTGAAGAAGGCTGGAGTGTACAATGGTCAAAACGTTGTGAATATGGCAACAAAGATGAGGACAACATTGTGAACAATGTAAATAGTGTAAATAATTACAATACCACATCTCAAAAATATAGACAGACAGCAATAAATGCTAGATTAAAAGATCCAATTAAATAACATAATGCTCTCTCTCTCTCTCTAAATTATATATATATATATATATATATATATATATACACACACACACACACACACACACAAGTTCACATGGTGATGCAGGCAAGCCACAAAGAAACAAGGGGTTACTGGGTATTGACAAATTAAAAAACATAAATATTACTAACGAGTGAGAAAAAAAGCAATCAGGAAGACACTAGATAGTAATTGACATAGCATTTAAATTTTTGAAGACTGAAGTTGACCAGAAAGCCTGGAGCCAGAAGAGAGTTCCACAAGCGAGAAGTGCAAGAAAAGAAACTGTTAGCATAGCACTTACTGTTACATCTAGCCGACTCAACAGTAAATTGATGAGACCTTTCTGACAATCTAGTACTGCACTTAAATTCATAAAGTCTAGGTACTATAGAGAAGAGTTCATCTGAACAATTACCATGAAATTATTTATAGGGAAGCTACATTACGGCAGTGAGAAAGGGACTGAAGCCGAGACGACAGATCAGGACCCATAATATTGCTGATTCTTCTTTGGATTTTTATATATCCAGGTATATATTTACTTAGGACAGATATCAATGTTAAAGAAAGATCATATAATTATTTGCAGGAATGCATTTAATAAAATCTATCGTAGTATTAAAAAAATATTCCAGCATTATTTAGATTTCGATTGGCACTTCTGTCTAGGATAAGCATATTTGTGCACTAGGGATTTGCTCCATGGCACTTCTGGCTAGGATCAGCACTTCTTTTCTCGGAATTTAGGAAGGGACAAAGATTTCTGTTCTTTACCTTCTCTGCTATGTTTCTGTCTTCCAACAGTTCTCAGATAAGCATCCAGAGATTCCAAACTTGCAACAGCACCTTCCACATTGCACTAAAGAGAGAAAGTTGATGGATACCAACACCAGTATGACAGTGATCATGAGGACTGGGTAATTTTTGTCCTTGGCCCATATGTACACTTATAGGCACCCAAGATTAAAAACAAGCCTTCATCTTGTCCCTTGTGAGGCCACAAGTAAATACAGGACCAGTAGAGTGTTTGTGGACTCTGTGAACTGTTTGCACATGCACACACAAAATATAATTATGAACTTCATTTTTCTGTTTCTTTCAATACAACAGTAGCACAGAAAGGAAACTTCAAGAACTTCTACAGAATGTGGTAAAGAATTGCAAGAAAATCTATCAACAAAAGGAACAGCCCAAGATGCAAATTACAGATTGGAAATACAAAAATCAAAAAGTACCACAATTTAAATTTGGGGGAAATGTTTTAACAAAGGACGGAAAGTGTGACAATGAAATTTAAAAGATAGCAAAAGATCCTTTCCAAAAACTAAGAAAAGTTATTCCAAATATTTATCTCCCAAGTGGCAATGCTGTTCTTGAACACAACCTTGACATATTTGGGGAAGGATATTAGAATAATCTAGAACCTATACTGACAAAAAAACACCTAAATACGTATAGAAAATGAATTCAGTAAATACACAGAAATAGAAAAAGGTTGTAAGACAAAGATGTGTCTTCTCACCAGACTTATTCAACCTATACAGTGAGTTGATTCTGAGAGAATTAGACACCCTACCAGGATTCATTATTGGTGGCCACAATCTTAACAACATAAGATATGCAGATGAAACTGTGCCAAAAGAAAACGAAATTACAAGAACCGCTACAAAAGATAGTAAAAGAAAGTGGGAAAGAAAGGACTAAAGGTCAGTTGCAAGATAAAATGCATGGTTGTAAACAAAAGGGAACAGCCCAACATGCAAATTACAAATTGGAGATGCCAAAATCAAACAAGTACAACAACTTAAATATCTTGGAAGTGTTTTAACAAAAGACAGAAAGTGTGACAATATTCACTGTTGTATTTCCATTCAAACTGAGTTTCAACTTAGTATTCATAAGCATGATTTCAGCCTTTATCACCTCTCTCGGAAATATTTAAATATTTATTTTTTTATCTCTAATTAGTATGACTAAATATATGTTTTTTCTGTGATTAACCGATAATCCAATATCAAAATTATTCCAAATAATTTTCTCCTAAGTAGCAATTCTGTTCTTGAACACAACCATGACATATTTGGGAAGGATATTAGAATAATCCAGAACTTATAGACAAAAAAAACTACCTACATACAAATAGAAAATGAATTCAGTAAATATACAGAAATAGAAAGGGTTGTAAGACAAGGATGTATCTTCTCAACAGACTTATTCAACCTATACAGTGAGTTGATTCTGAGAGGAGTAGAAGCCCTACCAGGATTCATCACTGGTGGCCACAATCTTAACAACATAAGATATGCAGATAACACAGTGTTGAAAGCAGACATAGAAAGGAAACTACAAGATCTCCTACAGAATGTAGTAAAGGAAAGAGAGAAAAAAGAATTAAAAATTAATTGCAAGAAGATAAAATGCGTGGTTGTTAGTAAAAGGAACATCCCAAATTGCAAATTGGGGATACCAAAATCAAACATATACAACAATTTAAATATCTGGGAAGTGTTTTAACAAAAGACAGAAAGTGTGACACTGAAGTTTAATAGCACATATATAAATGCATAACATTAGGACATATTGCGAGAAAAGCATACAAGAATATTTTAACTATTTGATAGTCAATCTTATAAAATTTTTTCTTAAGATGAGAAGGATGTATTGCCAGAAAAGCATACAAGAAGATTTCAACTATTTGTTAGTTTTTTCCCTTCAACTATTTCTCTTTCATCTTTTGTTTGAACTTTTTCTGTTTTGATTTTGCCATTCATTTGAAAAGAACCAAAATGATTCTGATCATTTTTGTGGGGAGATTTTCTTATCACTGCTAAAATCTTTAAAAAAAAATAGCTATTTTGTTCAGTAGCCCAAAACAAAGAGATTGGGAAGGAAAGAAAGAATGAATGCAATAAAGAAGAGAGAAATTCAATGAGGAAAGAAAAATAAGATGATGTTGAAGAAAAGAAAAAAAGAAGAAAGTAACAAATTGTAATGAAGTTGAAGAAGAAAGATTGAAAGAAAGATCGATTGATTTTGTAGTGGAAAAACAAAAGAATAGAGAAAAAAAAAAGTTACAAATTATAAAGAAGAAAAGGAGATTTTTGTGAAAAAAATTCTGAAAGAATAGGAAAAGAAAAAAATGAAATATGCAAGATCTTGGCAAATTGTGAAGAGGAAGAAGAAAAATTAATTTTTGGAAAATAAAGTAGGAAAAGAAAAACAAAAATATAGAAAGTGAGAAACTTTAATGAAGAAGTAGAATCAAAGAATGAATTTTTGTAAAAGAAAATATGTAAGAATGGGAAAAGAAAAAATAGAAAGTGAAAAATCGCAATGAAGAATAAAAAGATGAAGAAGAAATATGAAGGAAAGAAAAGCTTGAAAAAAGAAAAAAAATAGAAAGTGAAAAATAGCAATGAAGAAGAAGAAGAAATATTAAGGAAAGGGAATTTTGGAAAAAGAAAAAAAACAGAAAGTGAAAAATATCAATGAAGCAGAAGAAATATTAATGAAGAGGAATTTTGGAAAAAGATAAAAACAGAAAGTGAAAAATATCAATGAAGAAGAAGAAGAAATATTATGGAAAGGGAATTTTGGAAAAAGATAAAAACAGAAAGTGAAAAATATCAATGAAGAAGAAGAAGAAATATTAAGGAAGGGGTTTCAAATTTTGGAAAAAAGATAAAACAGAAAGTGAAAAATAGCAATGAAGAAGAAGAAGAAATATTAAGGAAGGGGAATTTTGGAAAAAGATAAAAACAGTGAAAAATATCAATGAAGCAGAAGAAATATTAAGGAAAGGGAATTTTGGAAAAAGAAAAAACAGAAAGTGAAAAATATCAATGAAGAAGAAGAAGAAATATTAAGGAAAGGGAATTTTGAAAAAGAAAATATGAAAGAATAGAAAAATAAAAAAAAATATGAACAGGAACTCTTGTTTTTTGTAAAGGGTTTTCATTTTTCTTGTAGAAATGGTTTCAAACTATCTCCTTTCTTCTTTTCATCTCAGTTGCAGCCCTTAAAAAATGCAACCAAAGGCAAAGAAAATCATGTGAACAACATAAGGTTTATGTTCTTTTATTCTTTCCCAGTATTGGGAAATTTCTCTACTACCTCCAGTTTTTTTTACAGACCAACTCCTTTCTGGAACCTTCCAAAATAGTTTATCGTCTTTTTTGCTAATGCCAACTGTGACGACTTTCTCTCTTAGAAACGGCCTTTGATTTGTTCAAGCAGAAGTTTTAAGTATTTTCCTTTTTATCATTTGAAGAGAAATAAAATAACAAAGCCCCAAATAAATAGGAGTAATGTCTAGCAAGGGCAGCCTTTCAACAAAATATCAGTGTGTATTTGCGTGTGCACACATCTATGCAGAGATTTACATGTGCTTGTAACTGAAAGCCTATCCGTATATTTGTGTAACAAAGTGTTTATGTCTTCTTTAAATTTTTGTGTACGACAGAGAGAATTTGGCGATGTGGTGTGAATTGTGTGTGCGTGTGTAATAATGTAGTTATCGTAATTCTTTTCCTTTACTCCTATCACATCCCTTCAAGCAACTCCTCAGTGTTAACAAATGCTGGCTTTTATGGTGTCTAGTGAGGTCACTATACAAATTTTCAGTCACACAAGACATCACCCAGTCCATGCAGATTGAGTCTCACAGTGCGATGTTCAGTCCTTTGCGTCTCCATTTACTTTGTTTGCTTGCGCAAACATCAGCATCTACATTGTATTGACAATGAGGTTGAGTTCTCTGTAGTCCATTATGGGATGCACTTTCGACTTGTTTTGCTGCATGATGGCCATCAGTGGAGGTACCCCTTTGGGGGATCCAAGTTTCTGGGGGTTCATATGGAATAAGGCAATCCTTCTCAACCCATTGTTGCAACTCCCTCTCGTACAATGAATACTCTGCGACATGGTTTTTCAACCTGCCTGTCATTTTGCCTTCTACCTACTTCCACTCATTCTGCTGCTCATCAAATTCCACGTCAAAATCAGGTTCTCCAGTCAAGTGTACTGGATGCAGTCCACTCATTCTACTGCTGATCAAATTCCACCTCAAAATCAGGTTCTCCAGTCAAGTGTACTGGATGCAGTCCACTCATTCTGCTGCTGATCAAATTCCACCTCAAAATCAGGTTCTCCAGTCAAGTGTACTGGATGCAGTCCACTCATTCTGCTGCTGATCAAATTCCACCTCAAAATCAGGTTCTCCAGCCAATTGTACTGGATGCAGTCCACTCATTCTGCTGCTGATCAAATTCCACCTCAAAATCAGGTTCTCCAGTCAAGTGTACTGGATGCAGTCCACTCATTCTGCTGCTGATCAAATTCCACCTCAAAATCAGGTTCTTCAATCAAGTGTACTGGTGCCACTGTGCACACAGAAACTGGCCCTTAGGTGAATTGAACCTCCCCTGACTTAGAAATAGACATTCCACCATGAGCCTTGATCATTATTCCAATTAGATCAAATTCAAGGAGGTCCTCTAACACGACCAGGGCCTCCATCAAAACAGCCCTTCCATTTCCCACACAAAGGGTTACAGACCTAACTCTGCACAGCCACATTCCGCTGCTAATCGTTATGGTGTCAGTGCTTTGTTTCTTCCCGATTTGGCACACCTTCTTGCTCACTATGGTGTGAGAACACCTGGAGTCCACTCGCAGGATGCACTTCAGAATTGGCAAATGAATATTTGATTGAGAAACTGGAAAGTTAAAATGGCCACTGATAAACATGTTATTCTCTAGCAGACAAAATGTTATGAATTGAAAGCACAAGTCCTTGCTCTTGTTTCAATAAAATTCATTTAGTAATCTGGGGATTTATTAACTATGACAGTTATTTACCCTCTTTACATCATTCAGACTGTTCTCCTCATCATTATTACCGTATTCCTAACATTTCATCTGTTATACACTTCAGCTTTCTTCAGGTGATACATTTTGGAATTTTGAAACAAACCCTTTATTTAGACCACAGTTGGGTAGATTGTTCTAATTCCATGTGCCATGCCTTTTCTGGGTATCCCAGTTTCAGTTAATTCCCTTTAGTAAATCAAGTCTCCAAGTTTTTGTTCCCACTGTTGTGGCCAGGTATTGAACTCACAACTCTTTGAGTCAAGTCACTTTTTGAATTACTTTAATATATTAGAATTATATTAGAATATAATAAATAAAATAAACTTATAACTTGTTTTATTCATTATAATTTTATAATGGTCTTCTTTGTAATATCAAACATTATAATTATAAAGCCTTACCATCTTAGATTCTTTTTCATTTTGTTTCCATCACTTTTCTTATTAGATAACCACACTGTGATAATAGATCTGCCAGGAATTGTGAAATGTAAGAGCCTAGGCGCAAATTTACAGTGGATGATCTAGCGATCAAAGCACTCTCAGCAATTTTTCATAGTGAATTGTTTCTCCTTTGATCAGAGTAGCATTTTTTATATCAAAATTGTGGCCAGTCTCATTATAGTGAGCAACTAATACATTTAATGTGTTGTTTTGTAAAATATCCCTTTTGTGTTCATATAATTTTTTATTTAAATTCCTTGAGGTTTCTCCGATGTATCTTTGTGACAATTATTACAGGTGATAGAGTAAATTCTTCATTTAGGTTTTAGCTTATTTTTTTGTTTTGTATTGACTAAGTCATTTATTGGCTTAGATGTAGTTGTAATAAATTTTATGTTAAATTCAATCATAGTTGTGATAGAGTTAGTGGATTGGACAATATATTTTTTGATTCAGATGATTTGCCAGGAGGGGGCTGCTTATTTACTTTGGGATATTTTATGTGCCTTTTGTTTCACATTGAATATAGAATAATTTGCGTATTATATTATTAATAGTATAAATATTAGAAAATTATTCAAATGTTTCCCTCATGGTGAGCTCTATATAGCCATGTCCCGAGTAGGAACATGCATAATAACAAAAAGAACTTTAGAAAATAGATGTCTTTCTGAAAATGTTTATATAGTAATTTTAGAAAAGGTGAGAGAATCTCTATACCAGCTTACTTTTCTCTCTTCTTTGAATGCATATTTAATTAGAATATAATAAATAAAATAAATTAAACTACTAATTTATTTTATTCATTATTATTATTGTAAATTTATAATGGGCAACTTCTTAATATCAACCATTATAATTATAAAATCTTATTATCTTATTTCTTGTAATGTTTGAAATAATTATTGTTGTAGTCTGACATTTCACATTACTACAAGTTAGTTGAAGAGCTAAAAATCTTTTTATGAAATTGCTTAAATAAGTGAAAATAATCTGTTTAATTTCAATTTTCCTAAAACTGTACCAAATTATTTAAACAAGTGAAAAAATAGTAGGTTTGCTGAATTAATTATTAATATAAACATTAAAAAATTATTCAAATGTTTCGTTCATGGTCAGCTTTATGTAGCCATGTCCAGATTAGAAACATGCAAGTGGACTTAGCATAATGACAAAAAGAACTTTAGAAAATAATTATCTTTCTGAAATTGTTTATATAGAAATTTTAGAGAGATTAGAGAATTCCTATGACAACTTCTTAGAATAGGTATTTGATTAGAATATAATAAAATAAATAATATAATACTAGCAGTGTTTACAAAATAAACAGTCTAATATTTGCAAGCATATTTTAATAAGTATTTCCTCTGTGTTATTTTTCATTCAAATTTTAAAAATTACATATATAAGCAATTTTACTGCTAATATTTTTTTTTATTCATCATGTTTGTATAGAAAGAATTTATATCTACCTTGTTAAAATTTAGTCATAAGTTAGAAAACCAACAGTATTCATAATAAGAATTGTTGTTGTCTGCTATTTCCCATCACAATAAATTAGTTGAACAGAACCCAAAAAAAAAAAAAAAAAATGGAATTAACTAAATAAGATGAATTAATCTCTTTAATTATATTTTCTTAAAAGTACCAAGTTATTTAAATGAGTAAAACAATATTAATTTTGCTGAATTAATTTCTTTTTATTATTATTAATATAAACATTAAAAAATTATTCAAATGTTCCTCTCATGGTCAGCTCTATGTAGCCATGTCCAGATTAGAAACATGCAAGTGGACTTAGCGTAATAACAAAAAGAACTTTAGAAAATAGATATCTTTCTGAAAATGTTGTTGTTACAGAAATCTTATAGAGTTAAAGACAACTTGTACTACAACTTAATTTTCTCTGATGGTACTCAACAAGTAATTATGGAAAAAAAATTCATAAACGAGCAATAAAAAAAGGAAAAAAAATAATAAAACAATCCAATTGGTTAACGATAAGTACAAATATACCAATCAAAAATCAAGCCAAAAAAAAAAGCAGGTATTTTATAAATATGAATAAGTAAAGAAATTGTTGATATTTATGACCATAATTAGGTGGTTCCTGAAAAGACATTAGGCCTTTCATCCTTCTTTCTTACTGAAACTCAATAAACAGATCTGGCTGCCCTCTCAGAAAAGTCATAAGAGATGTCTGTTCTCATTTTAACTCCAGCGCACTTGTCACAAACGGATTGTCACTTGGTGCAGACAAGGTTAAAACCACAAGGCAAATTAACTGGAGATGCTGCCAAAATCCATTCTGTGTCTCTTCACGTAAACAAGCTGATTCCCAAATATGTTGTGGCCATTTGGGCAAACGGCCAACATATATCCGCGGAAACACCAAAAATGTCCAAGTGAAGACATTGGATGCTTGCTCCAGGAAAATGTCCTGAATTTGGCAAACGCTACATTTGATTAGGATCATAGCAGGCCTTGTATTTGAATATATCCATGATTTTCATACAAGTGTTAGGCAAGTCCTTCTGGTCAATATGGATCTCCAATTTTGGCTATTTATAAAAATTTATGGTACAACATTGTAGAGAAAATCAAAATCCTCTATCAAGTGTTCTGAGAAACATGACTGAAGATGAACTTTTCCAAAACAGAAACTATGATCAGGAATTTGAATGAAAGCACATACCATGAATCAATCATACTAATTCAAGATGCGGAATTAGTAAATACTAAAAACTACAAATACCTTGACATATAAATGAGTTATAACAAATTTAGTAAAGGAGAAAAGGGAAATTGAACATAGAACAGACTGAGCGAGAGATAGTTTCTCTCAACATGGTAAAAACCAAGACATCTGACTGAAAACTTGAGTGATGTTCTTAAATAGACTCGTCAGATCAGGTCTTTCATATAGATACCATACATGACATCAAACCCATTCAGAAATATCTAAACTGTCACCTGTATATAACCACTTCCAAAGATTTTTGGTGAAGAAAAGCTTTGAGTGAGTAGAGCTTGAGAGTCCTGGCGAAGGTCATCATTCTTTGAACATTGTAAACTGGAGCTACAGAATCACAATGAACTTTACTAAATAAGAGAGACCATATTATTTTAGGACTACCAACAGCAGCAATAACTGAAATGGATAGCACACGTAACTTGAACACGAAATAATGATATAAGCAAAATGATGACCTTCCACGCTATTTCAAATTAAAAGTTAGGAAGGAAACATTGATCAATAATGAAAATAGTGATAATAGCTACCGGATTTGAAAAAAGAGAAATTCCTAAAGTAATCTGGGGATTTATTAACTATGACATCATTACTACCGTATTCCTAACATTTCATCTGTTATACACTTCAGCTTTCTTCAGGTGATACACATTGGAATTTTGAAACAAACCCTTTATTTAGACCACAGTTGGGTAGATTGTTCTAATTCCATGTGCCATGCCTTTTCTGGGTATCACAGTTTCAGTTAATTCCCTTTAGTAAATCAAGTCTTCAAGTTTTTGTTCCCTCTGCTGTGGCCAGGTATTGAACTCACAACTCTTTGGGTCAAGTCACTTTTTGAATTACTTTCACCGATGCTTTTATCCACAGTTGATATAATATATATAAAGAATTTCAACCAAAATTAATATTAGCAGCTCAGTCAATGATTGCTGAATGTTTCTGTGTTGGAAAACAGTTAATACTACCATTCCTATTCATTGCTTATTTTGCACCAATTTTTTTTTTTTTTTTTTTTTTTTTTTTCCCACAGTGGAACAAAAAAATTTATCACTTCCAAGAACTCCTACAAAAGATATTAAAGAACAGCCAGTTGCAGGAAGACAGAATGCATGATTGTCAGCAAAAGGAAGAGACCAACAAGCAAATTACAAATTCGATACAAAAATCAAACAAGTAGAGAAATTTAAATATGTGGGAAGTGCACAATTTACATTACCAAGGACACATGGCACAGTGGATTAAGGTGTTACTTAGATCCAGTGACATGACCCAAAGAGTTGTGAGTTCAATACCTGGTTAAGGCAGTGGAGAACTTGGAGAGGGGAATTAACAGGAGATAACTGATAACTAACATCCATTAGACATGGCACATGGAACTAGAACAGTCTACCTCAGCGAGTGAAATAAAGGGTTCAGTTGGACATTTCAACCATCTGAAGAAGGCCGGAGCATGCAACAGCCGAAACATTGTGATAAATATGGCAACAAAGACAAGGACAATAGTCTGAATAATGTAAATTGTGTACATAATACCTCATCTCAGAAATATAGACAGATACTGATATGGGAAGTGTTTTAACAGATGACAGAAAGTGCAACACTGAAATCCGAAGGTGCATTGAGATAGCAAAAGTTGCCTTCTAAAAAGCTCAGCAAAGTATAAAGAGACAGGAAAATTTCATTAGAAACAAAGAAAAAATTACTGAACTGTTACATAGTATTCGTCTTCCTATTTTGACTAGCATGGAACCATGTAATTGCTGTTGTTCCCAGGTCCCCCTTAATCCAGGGTGGTAGCACCTGTTAGGGTCCCAGCTATGGGCAAATAGTGAACCCTCAAACAAAAACAAGACACTATAAAAGTATAAAAATACATTTTTGTACTCAAAATACCAGAAGGACATTTTTATATAAAAAAAATTACCAATGATACATATTTATAGTAAAATATATTTTATAGTAGAATTAGTAACAATGCATTTGATAGTAAAATGACAAACAATATATTTTATCTGTAGTTGTAGGCATACAATTGCATTCAAAATATATTTAGTTGAGGCCATAAATTTGTGTTCAAAATATTTAGATTTCAGCATTAAATAACCCATAGAGGCGTTGATATCGACCAACAAACATTGCAATTCAAGATCATAGTTTCTGCTTTGGAAACGTTTATCTATTAAGAATAGTCCTATGTCTTGGGATACTTGGTAAAGCGTGTAATTTTTTTGTTCAGGATCGTATGGTATAGAATGCTTAAATGATTAACACCCAAAACCTTGAAAAGTTGAGTTAAAAGGAGATAACTGATACTAAGATATCCAGAAGAGGCATGGCACGTGGAACTAGAAACAATCTTCCTCAGTGGATGAAATAAGGGGTTCAGTTTGAATTTCTAATCACCTGAAAAAGACCACAGTGTACAACATGAATATGGCAACAAAGATGAGGACAACAGTCTGAACAATGTAAATAGTGTAAATCAGAAAATTACAATATATATATATATATATATATATATATATATATATATATATATATATATATATATAAAAGGTCCCATTTACATTTGAGTTAAAAGATAAACATTGGTCATTTTTATACTGAAATAGCCACTCTGAAGATGACTATATTCTAATCTCTATTTGCAAGACAATTTGTTTTCTTACAGACAGCAGCCGAGTAGCAATCTCGTTAAAGTGGTATGTAATATGGATGTATAAATATATCAGTGGAGTGTCATTAAATGCCTCTATGCAGAAAAAATATCAATACATTGGATTTATATAACTCTCAAATTTTGATATTTACTAACCTTAATTTAGTATGTGTACAATGTCTAAATATGGTGAGGAATTCTTCTTTGTGGGGCAAACATGTCTTAGATGAAATTTTTAATTTGTAGTAACAAAAAGTTCAGAAATTTGGGAAATTTATTGATCATATGGAAACCTGGGTTTCAACATGATATGGGCGTAAGCCTGAAACAAGTAAAAATAATGAATTGGATTTACATTGCTGGTCAAAAGAAGTTGAAAAATAAGATGACGCATTTAATTTGTTTGGCTGCATTACATCCTTCCAAATGTCCTCTGCCTCTTCTTCTGTCTTTAATGGTTCAATTTCTGAATATAGATTTTTGAACTAATCTCACTGAGTAATCACCTTAGCTTGTAACTTAAGAATCCAGACATGGTCACCTTGAATCAAAATTAGCAGAGATCAATGAATCTAATTTTCAAAATGCACACTATTCTTGCCACAGTGATTGCATACAGAATGTTCAACAGACCCCTGGCACACTTCCTTGACCTCTATGCTTAGTTCCATTAGCAGAAAGCATCAATTCACACACACACACACACATCTGTATATCTTTTGAACAGGAGTAAAGGTTTATCCCTTGTTTAGTATTAGGCCTCCATTTTTTTTCTTAAGTCTTCTCATTCTCTTTCAATCCCAGTAACTCTTTGTGTCTTAGTTGCATTATTGCATATATGTATATATATATATGTATATATATATATATATGAAAAAAAATATATGGAAAAACAAAAATCCGAATATGCAAATATGCTGTTTTAATGTTATTTCACTATCAACGTCAGACGTTTCGGTCTAGTAGACCTTCTTCAGGACATAGTTATTAAAACATAATTAACATTAGATGATATTCAAGTCAACATGAAAAGATGATAGACATAAGAGTAAGACTAATCAAAACAGAATAACTGAAATTTTTAAGATCACCGTTCCGTTTTACAATATGATCATGATATGTCCGTAAAATCTCGTGTTTTCGAACATAAACGAGATATGTGCCTCAGAAATTTAAACAATGCTTTAGTTGTACACACAACTAAAGCTGATCATAATTTCGATTTTGATTCTGTGAAGATTTTAAAATATTTTCATAATAAAAATCTTAGGCGGATTTATGAAGCAGGCATAATATCCATCATTCATTGGTTCACGGTGAATACTAGACCTGGCTTCTTTAGTATTTCCCCTTTTCTAGCGAGATTAATGCTCGACAAGCGTACATATAAATTTTAGATCAAAATAAAATTTTTTTCGTTTTTCATTCAAAATACTCAAATTTTAGGAATACGTTTTCACAACATCGCCCACGTGACAAAGACGTGATCATATTTAAACGGAACGCTCATCTTATAAAAGATTTCAGTTATCTATTTGGATTGGTCTTGCTTTTATGTCCATCGTCTTTTTCATGTTGAATAGAATATGGTCTATGTTAATTATGTTTTATGAATATGTCCTGAAGATGGTCTATTAGACCGAAACGTCCGACGTTGACATTATATTAACATTAAAACATTGCATATTATGATTTTTGTTTGTTTTTTCCATATATTTTTCTTCATATATATATATATTTAAAAGATTCATCCTCAAAAATATTAATGACCTAAATCTACTTAATAATTAATAAATAAAATGAACTAATGCTAAGTTATAACCATAGGAAGAGATTTCTCTTAGAATATTTTAATTCTGGATAAATATATTATCCAAATTTCGCTTTCACTTACCATATTTTAAGTTGTATACTGATTACCCCCCCTTAACCAATTTAACGTATATTATCACTCTATGTCCCTCTTTTAAACTTTAAACTTGTTTTTATTTTTTTTTATAATGGTCTGCTCCCTACACCCTATTTTCTGTATTTTCGCCCCAGTATTATATTTAAATTATTTTAAATTTGAGCTGTGAATCTGCGTGTAATTTAACAATCCTCCCATGAGACCCAGCATGTTATTTTTTTTTTTTTTTTTAAATCGTAAGTAATATTTCATGCTTGATGCGTTGGTAAAACAACAAAATTTAAGTCACACCCCAAACGTAAGTATATGTATATTTATTAACATATTTTTTAGCTCTGTCAAACTACATTGAGCACTGTTATGTTTACACGTTAAAGTAAATTTCGTAAATATTTATTTGCTTACCTGTGTATGCATGCTAATGTGTGCATATACAGTTGCTAATATGTAAGCAAATGTAAATGGATATAAATCCGACAGAATGAAGAAAAATTTGGAAAAAACAAACAAAAATCCTTAAATGCAATTATGTTGTTTAAAATGAATGAAATGTCGACATCTGACGTTTCAGTTTAATAAACCTTTTTCAAGACAATATTCATTAAAATACAAATTTTTTTTTTTTTTTTTTTTTTGGATAAGACTTGTTTTTTATGTCCATCGTCTTTGTTAAATTGAACTGAATTGTATTTTAATGAATATTGTCTTGAAAAAGGTTTATTAAACCGAAACGTCAGACGTCGACATTTCATTCATTTTAAACAACATAATTGCATTTAAGGATTTTTGTTTGTTTTTTCCAAATTTTTCTTCAGTTGCTAATATCTAGTTATTTGATTTACCCACCTATATGTGAATGTAGACTTAATAGGTCAGTTAATGAAATTTGAGGAATAAAAAGACAATAAAATGATAATGATATTAGCAATAAGATTGATGATATTTATTATATATTAGCCTTTTGACTGAGCACAAAGAGAAAGATTTTAAAGTTGGAATTTTCAGACACACCTATGTCCTTTTTCAAAGAGACAAAGAATAAACAAAGTGGGACTTACTAACCAGTCAATTAAATCTACATATTATAAGAAGCACATGTAGACCAAATCTTTTATTTTAATATATATATATATATATAATTTTGTATTTGGGCAGCAATCCCTCTTTTATACAAGTTTCATTAAAAAAATAATGGAAAAGGTACTACTGTTAAGTTTTTATTTAATTCTTCTTGTGTTCTTATAGTTTTCTTTTTTTCTGGACATAAATTGTCCAAATGTTTTGTATATCTGAACGCTTTTAGCTATAATTTTAGCAAGGATGATTTTATTTATACTTTTAACTGAATGTTTGGATTGTTTTCTGTTAAAAGCAAAAAGAAAATTATCCTTGATAATGGCTAAAAGTGTAGCTGAAAGTTATTACTCACAAGTACACATTGCCATACTCAGGGATTAATCTCACAATCACCTAATTCCCAAACCAACAGCTGAAACGTTTTGATAACAATGAAGATGAGGACAATAGTCTGAATATAAATAATGTAAATAATGGTAATTCCTCATCCCAGAAATTTAGACAGAAATCAAAAATGAATTTGTAAATTTCAAAAAGTCAAATATGTAAAAATAGGTTTTATTTGATTTTCACTGTAATCTTTTAAAACAATTTATAATAAGCCTGTCAGTAATATTTAAATTGACTGGTCCCCAGTTAAAAAATAGCAAAAGGGGAATTTCAGGAGATAATTTTTGAAGATCATAATTGATTAGCCCTTCCACAAGCTGCAACAAGGCATACAGTTATATCACACTGAAACACCAGTTCTCATATGATCACCTAAGTTAAGCCATATCATGCCTGGTCAGTACCTAGATGGGTGATCATTTGGGAATACCAGATGCTGTAAGCTTTGATGTCCAGATAGTGCAATATAAATATCATGGAATCGGAAATCATTGAGTCGAATTCCAAATTCACACTATTACTCTTGGGAAAGGTATGAATCCACCTCTTCTATCCCTATCTATGGGTTAATTAGTAAGATTTGTATCAGTAAATCATTATTATCTCTAAAATTTCTTACAATCTAATAATATTTAAATAATCCGCAAACAATTGATAAGCTTCAATAGACAAATGAATGTATAAGTCGATCAATATGTTTTTTTATCACTGTGAAGTTAAAAGTATTCATAAAATATTGAAAATGGATGTTTATTTTTCTTTTTGTATAATTTACACTTGTTTGGTGACAAATATTTTATTTATTAAAGATTGAAAAATGTATTAAAACCTTGTTATATGAAATGATATTTCTGCTGTCTTACATTTTATCAAATATTTGAAGTTTTCTAATTAAGATGTTCCTTTTTTTCTTTTTTTTCTTTTTTGCTTAGCCCAATTCACTACACTATGACACAAGGAGTTACAGGGTGTGTAACAATGTGTAACAATTAGGAACAGAAACATTAATAAGGAGCGGGAAGAGGAAAGAGTAATCAGGAGGAGACTAGATAGTGATTGACATTGCATTTAAATTTTTTCAGACTAAAGTTGGCCAAGTTTGAAAAAAAGAATCAGCATAGAATTTATGGCTACATCTAGCCAGCTCTACTGTAAATTGATGAGATCTTGGCGGCAGTCTAGTACTGCATTTAAATTCAAAAGTCTGGGTACCATAGCAAAGAGCTCATCCAAACAATTATCATGAAAGTATTTATAGAAAATGCACAGAGAAGAAACCTTACAATAGTAGGAAAGTGACTGAAGCTGAGCAGCCAGATTAGAACCATTATTATTGCTGATTCTTCTTTGGATTTTATCAAGGAGCTCTAGATAAATAACTGCAGCACCAGACCATATGTGTCAGTGATATTCTAAGCATAGGTGAATGGTAGACTTATAGATATGTAAGATAGAATCTAGAGAGAAAAATTGTCTTGAACGACACAGTGAATCAACTATCTTATCAGCTGACCTAGCAATGGATTCAATATAGTCTTTCCACTTCATGTCAGCTGAGAACATTAGCCTGAGAACATGCAATGGGTCACTTTCCTGGAGGTTAGTAATAGTGGTCACTTTCATTTGTGGAGTTTTTGGCAAATGGCGACCATTTGAATGAAATGTCCTGTATTTCAAAGTTTGAAATTAATAGCCATAGTGTGAGTTTTAAATTAATAGCCATATTGTGAGTTTGAAACATTAAACTGGTCAAAAGACTGATCTGATAGATAAATGTTTGTTAAAAGCTAAAAGTTTTTTAAAAAAGGGTCAGCAGGTTTTTGGTTTCCCCATCTTTTTGTTGGTGTACCCCATGGCTGATGCTAAACATCAGGAGAGCAAATCATTGCACCTTCTTGGTTTCATGTTTTCCCCCATTTTAAAGTGGAAAGATTATCTTGAATCAATTGCTAGGTCTGCTGCTAGGAAATTACGTTCACTGTTCCATGCCAGACAATTTTTCTCAGGGGAATCCATCTTGCACATTTATAAATCTATCATTCATTCATACATTGAATGTTACTGCCATATCTAGTCTGGTACTCCTGCTATATATCACAAGATTCTTGACAAAATCCAAAGAAGGGTCTGTAATGTTATCAGACCTGATCTGGCATCTCAAATTGAGTCACTTTCCTATCACCATGACATGGCTTCCTTCTGTCTTTTCTATAAATATTTTCATGGCAGTTGTTCTGAGTTTTCTTCCTTGGAATCTTGGTTGAATGAATTGAAGCACAGTACTAGATTTGTAATTAGGTCCTATCATTTTACCATTGAATTAGCAAAATGTAACAATAAGTTTTATTCTGATACTTTTGTTTCTTGTGCTTCATGCCTGTGGAACTTTCTTCCAGTTTCTTCCTTCTCTTCCCCCTACAATCTTTAAAAATTTAAATGCAACATCAGTTACCACCTTCTGCCTTCCTGAATCATGTTCTTTTATTGTCCTTTCTCCCAAATAAAGTTTCTCATTTTCTTTCACTCCCAGCAACCCATTGCATTTTATTGGCATTATAGTCTTCCTTGTGGTAAAATGATTAAAAAATGGAAACATTATTTTGCCAGGGAAATTGTCTTTTTAGGATCAATACACAAAGCTTTGCTCTCATCTTCTGCTTAACAAAACAAGTTTAGCCTACTTCTTCTAACTAGGGTAATAATGCCAGTCTTCACATCATCTTCTTCTATGTGTCATGTCCCTTCAGGATGTTGGTAATCATGGCTCTCCACAATTTCTTGTCCTTTGCTCTCCTCAATGAAACAGACATGGCTAATAACAAACTGTCTCTAGAGGTTATGATGTCAACATTATGGGGTTATTGTGATGTTTTGGTAGGGGATTATAGGTGGTATAGTGTTGTTCTCATGGTGAGTTCTAGATGATGTTAAGATGACCATTCAGACAGGCATTGATTTTTTTTTTAAAGAACACATAGAGCTTTTGTTCAAGAAGCTAAACACTTTCAAAAAGATTATGATTTTTTTTTTATACACAATACTCTATCATGTTCAGTGAAGAAAATGAATGAATTTTTGAATGTTTTTTTTTTCAAATACACTTATCTGATAAAGTTGCTAACTTCTTTGATTGACCTTGACTCAATTGAAAATATATAGAGTACACAGAAGAGAAAGGTTTATATTGATGAATAGCAATTTAACAGCAAAAATAGGCTTTGGGGTGCTGTTCTAGAAGTCATTTGATCTATTCCATATGAAGAAATACAATGGCTCATAAAAATCTTTTTTTTTTTTTTTACAATAAAGTTCACACTGTACAAGCCGAGTGGGGGCACTCGATGTAGAGGGTTACATTAAGGGGTAGTTTATATGGATAGGATGGGAAGATAATGATTAACTCTAAACTTGGGAGCCTGTTCCACAGGGCAGTGGTTCACTGGAAGAAGCTGTTTGAGTGGAACTTACTTTTCACCAATGGAATATGGAGGGAATTTGGGTGGTTTGCTACTATGTAAGTGGCATGTCAACTCCTAGCTGTGAGGGTTAGACCTGGACAAGCCAAGGGATGTAGTTTATCCTAGAACTTTCCATGGACATAGTGAATGATCAATGAGAGAAGGACTCAGAGACACTTTTGAAATCTATCAAGACTGGAAAAGGAGGACTGGACAGTTCCTGCCCAAATAGGACAACAGTACTTCATTTTCACCTTGATCTGGCTCTTATAAAGGTAGAGGATAGCATGAGGAGTCAGGTACTTACTGGAGTGGTACAGGGAGCTGACCATTTTATCTGGATCTTTAGCAATGGATTGTATATGGATGGATAACTTCTAAAACTAGTTTTCAAAATATGTTGCATACATCTCACTCTTATCGTGGTTTTATAACTTTATCATTATAATGATATATTTTTGATTAAAATATCTATCTTTGTAAATTTTGTACAATTTCTGAATTATAATTTTTAATTACAACATTTGAAATTTGAGTAGACTGGCTAATAATGTGAAACTTGAAAAAGTCATGAAAATTCATTTAAAGAGTAACATGTCATCTACGATAATTTAGACATATTATTTGAATTATTCTGAACCTTGACCCTTCTGCATTCAACACACTGAAACCTGCCTCATAAATATCAGCTCTCCAAGACTCACTGTTTGACTTTGACTAGTCCCAATGTTTGCGTGCTTCCCGCATTATTTGCAATGATGTTGTCATATATTACGGCAGAGTATACAAGGTCTGTCTGAAAAGTAGTGGGACTGGATGTGCTGTGTGAGCTGTGGGCATTGTCCACAGTGGGTTCTTGCCACAGAGCTAGACAATCAATCAGCAAGTCTGCTACAAGAGACGATCAATCAGCAAGTGAAGAGATGAGTTGTGGCAGGACAAATCATGGCTGCTTCACCATGACAATGCACCTGCTCACAACACCCTAAGCATATGGCAGTTCCTGGCCAAGAAGAACATTGCCGTACTGGTACACCCTCCCTATTCACCTGATTTTGGTCTGTGTGACTTCTTTTTCCCAAGCTCAAGAGGACCCATTTTGAAGGTGTGGAGTCCATCAAGAGGGCCGTAGCAACAGAGCTGAGGGGGCATCCTAGAAGAATGCTTCCAGCAGTGCATAGAAGTGTGGCAGAGAAGAATGGAAAAGTGTATTAGACTCAGTGGATTACTTTGAAGGTGAAACCATGTAGTTTTGGAATTGAAATAAATTGTTTGTGACACCAGTCACATTACTTTTCAGACAGACCTTGTATATGGATTACAGCAAGTTGACTATTAAGAGTCAATATTTACACGGTGGGTTGAATGATAAAGAGTGCAAATATTTTTATGACTTCATTCGTTAATTTTCTAAATATGAAGAAAATTCATAATTGTTAATGATCTGTAATGTAGTGTAAATGTAGTCGAATGAAAATTTTGATCACATTTTTAATAAAAATTTAGATGCCATGATAGGCACATTTCTCCTACAATTGGATTCAGCATAACCATTACCAAACAAGCAGCATTGTTGCTTACATTTCGTACAACTTGGCACTGAAATTGATATTTATTTGTGTTCGACTTCTTTCGCATTATCTCAAATAAACTTGACAACTTCCTTCCAGATGCCACACTCTACTCCAGATCAGTGTCTATCGTAAATACCTCCTCATCATGCCATTTCGGGACAGATTTCTATATCTGTTGCTCAGGTAAAAAATATAACCGATATGTATATTTAATATCTTATTTTCAGTATGAATGGTTCAATAAAATTGCTGACAGATAACAAACTACTTACTCTGGTTGGGTGGCAGCATTAACAGTTTTTGAAGACTTCCTTCCAGATGCCAGGAATCATTATTGTTGCCTGGATGTCATTCCACAATTCCAAACTAGTGTCTAAAAATTTACATGTTGGCATATGTCATCCATTTCCTGTTAAAGTGTGTTTGCATAAATACAGAACTGAGGCTTAATGTATATCAGCTGAGGTTGGTTTCTTTGAGATTAAAATGGATTTCATCTCTACTGGAACAGAAATTGCTTATTCTGCATAATCTTGAATTTTCTGACCTGTGGTCAACTGGAAGACTCTTCTTCACTTTCTGATTTAGTTGAACCCTACAAAGACGTAGAGCTGTTCAGTGTGGCCTTGAGAAGTAACATATGAATCAGATTTCCCACATTAAACCTGACCTTGTGTCACATCACATCTCAGTGGGGAGATTGGGTAAACGCTATATTCTGCAGCCCAGATGACTAAGATCAAAGTTTAGTATCTGTTCCAGCAGCCAATAGCTGGCCCATATCGTCTGCATCCCCAGCTCTCCATTGTCTGCTCCTCTAGCCATTTCCAGTAGGCCTCCAGCTTCAGCCATCCTTGCCAGCAGCAACAATATGCAATAAACTTTCCTTTTTAGGACCACACCTTTCAGCGACTACAAAACCATCCTTTTCAGGATAATGCTTTCCAGTGACTAAAAACCTGTCCTTTTCAGGACAACACTCTTCAGTGGCTATAAAGAACTAAACTTTTACTAACAACATTTTTCAATGACTATTGAAACTCTCCTTTTATCACAATCTATGTACAGAGATATTTTTTTTTGTCTAGTGGACTGTAACCTTATTTTGCTTGATATATTTTCTTTAACAAAAATAAACTTGGCAACATGTTTTTTACTAAAGTCTTCATTATATTGGTTGTTGTCATTCTGTTTGCAAGCCAATATACCACATGTAACAAAGTCATTCCAACGCAGTATTGCAAAACTTGGAATAATAATTGAACACAGGTAGACAGCACAGTTCCTATTGGCTGACTGACTCAATAGATTAGCTACCAAAGTGTGTTAACTGTTGTGTATTTCTATTGAATGGTACCGTTGGGCTAACTTTTCTTCCTATCCTCTAATTAGTATTCACACTGCTTGGCCAGTCACATGACCCTTAACGGCCAATCAGCAGTGCCCTGTTTATGAAGAGAAACCACTTTAATAGACACTGGAGAGGAAAGATGTCTTCCTAAATGTGTGTAAAGACAATGAGTATATGAGTAATCAATCCCGATCACTTTCAAGCTATAGGGGCTCTACATTTACAGCTGGTCCACATCATCTGCAGCCTCAGCTCTTCATTGTTCGCCCCTCCAATTTGAAGGCGTGGAGTCCATCAAGAGGGTCATAGCAACAGAGCTGTTCCTAGAAGAAAGCTTCCAGCAGTGCATAGAAATGTGCCAGAGAAGGATGAAAAAGCCTGACACAAATGAAGAGCACCCAGTAAAGATCAAATTGACTACATAAGAGTAATGTTCTGCAAGACTAGCTCATTAACATTTACTCTACAGTAAGGCTTTTTATTGATATACTTACTAACCTTTATAAATAAAAGAAGAGCTGATTTGCTATCCATCATACAGTGTTTCACTTTGCATGCACATATTATTATAGAAATTATTCCTGTTTTCTACTATGTGCTATATACCTTCAAATTGTGTGTTAATTTCTATTTTAATTCCATTCCTGTGTCTTGAGCAAGATAGCCTGATGGAGCCTGACCCTCTTCAGGCTGGTTTGAATTCAGTTTTCCTTCTTTTAGACTGGTTTCCACACAAGGCTATAGAACCCAGTCTGCCCTGCTATTTACCCATAATTTTCCCAAGTTATTAACATGTAAGTGAATGTAATGAACTCTACTAGAATTTGAATTTTACTCTCTGAAATCCGTTATTCCACCATACCTCCATATGAGTAATGTATAACAATTATTTTTCTCTATGTTAATATGTCTCTTTCTAGAGAGTGAAATAATTGATTCAAGCAAGTCTTTTTCTCCTATGTGTCATATCCCTTCAGATCATGGGTGGTGATTCCTCTCTACAACTTCCTAAAAGACAACATTAAGAATTAGTTAAGTTTTTTTTTTTTTTTTTTTTTTTGGAAGAGACCATGCCACGATAGAAATTATTCTTGTTTTTGCTCATCCGCTGTATTATGAATTATTCTGTTCTTTAGAGAATTCTCTTTGTGAAAATGTTCCAATTCTCTGGAAGACTTGAAAAAGTACCTGGAGCAGTTTTGGGGCTGTGAAAGGTAGGAAAAATAAAAAATTAAAAATTAAAAAAAAAAACAAATTCTAAGATGCTGGAATTGGGAAGTTGCCTGAAAGACTGCAAAAATATTAAAAGAAAATGATAAATAAAGTTTATATGGAAAAGGAAAAAGAAGTGAATGGACATTTTGTCTAACACAAAAAAAAATAGGATCCTATAATTTAAATTTACCAATTTCATACTCATTGTTTCACTGACTGCAAGATGATCAATTTTCAAATCTAAATTGTTTGTCGATTTAAAATACTGCATTCATTAGAAAATATATTCAGTTTAAATACAGGTGTTAGAAAGATGACTTCAAAGCACCACATATTTCATCTTATTCTTGTTTTCTGTTACCCAGTGGTTGTTGCCAGACAAAAATCAAAATTATCCCTCACATCATAGATGTCCATTCCAATTTCATTCAAATTGTCTGTGAATGCTTATTTTAATTCAATGGCAGACTTCAAAAATATTTCTACAAAATAAAATAAAAAAAAACAAAAAAAATTTAAAAACAATTCTATTTTTTACTGAATAATTTCCAAAAAGTTCAATAAAATCATATGATGATATGATGTTTTTAGGGTTTAAAATGTTTTCTGTCTCTAAATTTATCATTTTATGATCCAGCCTGGTCTAAGGGTTGTCCTGATTGAGTGTGAAGGGGACATATTGTTTCATTCTCAATCAAATTGTGCTTGTATATGCATGTGTATACATTAAATAACACAAGCCCATGTAAGTCACACACAACACAGACATACACATTTACAGTACATGCCTTCCACACCCAGTAAACCCTTGTGTCTTAGTGACTTTAGTGTCTGACTTGGGGTGAAATCGATTAAAAAAAAATAATATGTGCATGCAAAGTGAAAGTATGACAGCAAATCAGTTCTTGTTTTATTTATACAGATTAGTAAGTATATCAATAAAAAGCCTGTAGAGTAAATGTTAATGAGCTACTCTTGCAGAACATTACTCTTATGTAGTCAATTTTATCTTTACTGGGTGCTCTTCATTTATGACCATGTGCCAGACTAATCTAAGTTTTGTATATAAAATCAGTCAATATATGAACATTATTTTATATAAGTTTTTGTTATTCATACAAAATATCTTAAATCTGTTTTTATTATCTACTAGTTCAGTATCTATCACTTCACTGATGGCAGGATGACCAAATTTCATATCTGAATTGTTTGTCTGGTTAAAATGCATTTATTAAAATATATATATTCAGCTAAAATACTGGTGTCATAAAAATGACTTTAAAAGGCCGTACGTTTCTGTTTATATTCTTTTCCTGTTACTCAGGGGTTGTTGCCAGAAACCCTTGAGAAATAAACTACTATTTCATTTGCATTCAAATTGTGTGTTGATGTCTATTTTCATTTAGTGACTGACCAAAAAATAATTCTACAAAATAAAAAAATAATAACTTAAAAGAATAATTCTGCTTATTATCAAACAATTTACAAACAATTCAATAAAAGTCTTATAATTGTCTGTTTTTATTTCTCTAAATTTATGATTTTATTGCTCATTCCAGAGAAGGGGTTGTCCAGGCTGAGTATTCTTCCAATGTCTTATTTCAAACACAGTCAGATTGTGTATATGTGTGTTATACATTGAATGGTGCAGATACTTATAAAATGCGCATGAACAACACATTACATATACACATTATTGTTACTTCAAACTTTATTATAGTAGACACTTGTATATAGATATCCGTTTTTATTTTTATACTAAACTCTATGTACTACTTCTACTGGTCTATACATTTGAGAAATCTTAAAAAAAAGAAAATGTGCATCAAATTTGCATCCCCCTTTGTATGAAGAAATTACTGTTTAATCCAGCGTGCTTTACAGCTTGGCTGCAGAGAGTGTCACAGTTCAGCAAGGTTCTATTTTCCCTTTTTAAGTAAAGCACAATTCCTCATTCAGATATTTTTCTCAAATGCCTATATCTAATCAGTTTTGTATCCAAAATGTAATCAAAACAATTTCTAAAGAATTACTGGATTTACTTGTTATTTTATTGGATGTTGAAACAGCCATTTCTCCTACAAAGGTGTCATATAGGAAGAAAATGTCAGGCTGCTGACTGCAGTGATTATTGAGTGGAACTATTCAGTTGAATTAGTGTGAATTATTTTGCGTCGATGATTTGGGTTTTGATTTACCAGACATTAATCCGAGGTATTCACTGAAGTTAATTATCGTTGGTTAGCTTTTACTTCTTTGTTCTTGTTAAGTATTTATTTGTAGTTGTAATTCGATACTCTTTTATTTTAACATTTATGTCTTTAATTATACTTAATCATTAATGGCCACCATATGTCACAAAAGCAGAAACAAGGAATTTGTGTTAAACTCACACAAGAAGGAAAAAAACATCTTAACAGGATATTCAGTGAATACTTACCACTTCAGAAAAGTGACGACATGTGGAACTACCAATTTTTCAGAACTACAAATAAATAACCTAGCAAGGATATTCAAAAATCAATTTGGCTGACTACAGAAAAATGGAAAATTTAAAGTTTGTCATGGTTCAAATGTTGGAACAACAATTGCAACAACAGCAGCCAATCTTTTACAATCCAGACGAAAGAATAACATTTCCAGCATATTATAGAAGATACAAAGAAATCTTCAAAAATCATTGTTTGTACTGGGATGATGGAAAAAAAAATTTGCTTATTATTAAAAAAACTGTCTTCTGTGGAACAGGAAAAGTATGTAAATTTTATTTTGTCAAAAAAAAACCATGTGAGATAAATTATGATGAAACTGTATTAATTCTGTCAGAAATTTTCAGTGATAGGTGCTCACTATTAAACACACGTTAATAATGTCTTAACTTAGTAAAGGATGACAATGAAGATTTTGTCACTTATGCTGGAGTAGTGAACCGGGAATGTGAGAAATTTAAATTGAATGAATTAACACTGGATTTATTCAAATGCCTAATATTTGTACAGGTCTTAACTGCTAATAAAGATACTGAAATAAGAGATAAGATACTGCCGAAATTAGCAATGGATTCAAAATGAACTCTTGAGAAAATAGCTGAAGCTGAAACTCGATACTGCAAGGATTGAGGAAAGAGACATTTCACACGTACGTAACCTTCGAGCATTTAAGAAAAAGCAGTATAGACCTTCTGCAACACCCAAGAGAGCATTCAAAAAAGATTATACACTTTTGTCAATAGTTTTGGTGGTAAACATTTTAAAAGTGATTTTTTTCAGGAACAAAAAATACTATCAATGGGTGAAGATTGGACACAAATTTACTCATTGCAAATACAAAAATGGAAAAAAAATAGAAGAATGTATATGAATGGGGTAAATACTTTGTGTAAAGTAAAAAAAAAAAACTTCAATGAAAAATTACAAAGAAAAATTTGTTGAACGTGTCTTTAACTGAGCTAGAAACATCACAAAAGAGGAAATTTTTTTTGTTAAAATTAATAATGTAAAAATAAAACTACAACTGGATAGAAGGTCTGATATCATCATTATCAAATAACAGACATGGGGAAAATGAGTAAACCCTGTTTAGCAACTTATGAAAAAATTTCTCATGGAGTTACATGGAAGAAATTGGATTTTATGGATGAGTTCACGTGCAATGTTTTTTTGTTGGAAAGACTAAAAAAGGGCTTGTGTTTGTGGTAAAGAATACAGTTAATTTATTTGGAACAGATTGTATTGCATTATTTGATCTGTGGGACCTTTCAATTAATTCATTCTGCAACAAAATAAATGTTGTTACCACTGGTACTAATAGAGCAGCAAAAAATTAAAGCAAGAATTAAAAAAAGTTTCCCAGAAGTCTTTTCAGAAGGTCTAGGTAGATGCACTAAAACAAAAACTAAATTTGAAGCAAAAAAAAAAAACATGTAACACCGGTTTTTAAACCAAAATGAAGTGTACCTTTCACAGCATTAGAACCTATTAATTACGATTTAGAAAGATTAAAAAAAATTAAGAGGTATATCAAAAGTAGACTATTCTGAATGGGTTCACCAACAGTTTATGTGAAGAAGAAAAAATAATAAAATCCGTGTATGTGCTGATTTTTCAACAGGATTAAATGAATGTAACTACCTGTTACCAAGTCTGGAGGAAATTTTTGCCAAATTAAATGGTGGTAATTTTTTTCTAAATTAGATCTTTCAGAGGCTTACCTACAAGTGCAAGTAGACAAAGCATGTTCTAAACTTTTTGACAATTAACACTCATAAAGAACTGTAGAAATTTGACTGACTTCCTTTCGGTATAAAGGTAGCACCAAGCATATTCCAACAGATTACGGGTACAATGCTTGCTGGTTTGGATAATGCACTTATAAAAAGTGAAACAGGAAACCAGCATAAGGAACATGAGAAAAAAGTTTTTGAAAAAATTAAAGATTATGGTTTTAACATCAGTGAAGAAAAGTGTGAACTATTTATGAATAGTGAAATACCTAGGACAAATTATCGATGCAAATGGAAGAAAACCAGCTCCTTGAAGGGCGAGCGCAATAAGGGACATGCCCACCCCAAGAAATGTATTAATTCTGTAGGAAATTTTCAGTGATAGGTGCTCACTATTAAACACACGTTAGTAATGTCTTAACTTAGTAAAGGATGACAATGAAGATTTTGTCACTTATGCTGGAGTAGTGAACCGGAAATGTGAGAAATTTAAATTGAATGAATTAACACTGGATTTATTCAAATGCCTAATATTTGTACTGGTCTTAACTGCTAATAAAGATACTGAAATAAGAGATAAGATACTGCTGAAATTAGCAATTTTATGGTTAGCTTATTACTATCATGTGTATATGCAAAACATAAATTAACAGCACCATTGAATAACTTGCTAAAGAAAGACATCAAATGGGATTAGTCAGATAAATGTCAAAGTGCTTTCGAAATGATCAGAAAAGTCCTAACATCGGACTTACAGCTCATTTTGACCTGAAATTAGAGATTGTGGTTGCAGCAGATGCAAGTGAGTCAGGTATTGGAGCAGTGATACTACAGAAAAATGGAAAATTTAAAGTTTGTCATGGTTCAAATGTTGGAACAACAATTGCAACAACAGCAGCAAATTTTTTACAATCCAGACGAAGGAATAACATTTCCAGCATATTATAGAAGATACAAAGAAATCTTCAAAAAGGATTGTTTGTACTGGATGGAACAACTAAACTAGTATCTCATGCTTCAGGATCATTAATAGCAGCTGAAAAGAACTATAGCAAGATTGGAAAGGAAGCATTGGCTTCTTTACATGGACTCACATCCTGAGTTTGCTATGTTTGTTGTGGGCATTTCAGGAGACACATGTATTTATCTCTCAATGCATACACTGTGATGCAACATATATATATATATATATATATATAGAGAGAGAGAGAGAGTTCACTACAATCTTCAGTCTGTCTCTGAAGTACTTACATGCCTGGTGTCTATCAGAGTGAAAAGAAACAGTGTTGTTACTCCAAAAATCAAAGCAGAAAAAAAAGGAAGAACCTTTCAAATATTTTACCACCTGTGATTATTGTCAGAGCCAGGTAATCCAACAGTAATGCGTCATGGCAACATAGTACTACAAGCAATACTTATTTCCCATGATGCTTACTTATCCAATATTAATTATTTTCAATTATGTTTTTCTGAGTTACTTTCATTCTTTATAATTCCTACATATAAATATGTACTCATATACTAAAAAAAAAGTGCTCTCTAGACT
The DNA here is from genome assembly GCA_903632075.3 of Acanthosepion pharaonis. NCBI lineage: Eukaryota > Metazoa > Mollusca > Cephalopoda > Sepiida > Sepiidae > Acanthosepion > Acanthosepion pharaonis. Next base: position 357,501 of record CAHIKZ030002118.1, read on the forward strand.
GGGATAGAATTTGCAACCCCCTTTGTAGGAGAAACAATCATTTGATCAGGTATACTTTACCACTAAGCTACAGAGAATATCACAGTTCCACAAGGCTCTATTTTCCATTTTTAAGTAAGGCACACTTCCTCGTTCAGGTATTTTTCTCAAATACCCCTATCTAAAAACAGATGAAACATGAAATAAGCTATTTATTTAAATTATATATAAACTAAACTTTTATTTCATGCTTTGATAGGATGCCCAGGGTTGAGAAAACCATATGAGGCCCACTTTCTGCATGCTACTGAATTCATTATAATCTTCAGTCTGTGTCTCTGAAGTACTTACATGCCTTGTGTCTATTGGAGTGAAAAAAACTGTGTTGCCACTACAAAATTACTGCACCACCTGTGATTACTGTCATCCAACAGTAACATGTCATGGCAACATAGCACTACAAGCAATACTTATTTCTTATGATGTTTATTTATCCAATATTAATTATTTTCAATTATGTTTTTCTGAGTTACTTTCATTCTTTAGAATTCCTACATATAAATATGTACTAATGTACTAAAAAAAGTGCTCTCTTGGCTGGGATAGAATTTGCAACCTCCTTTGTAGGAGAAACCACCATTTGATCAGGTATGCTTTACCACCAACCTACAGAGGATATCACAGTTCCACAAGGCTTTATTCTCACTTTTTAAGTAAAGCACACTTCCTCATTCAGATATTTTTAATCCAACATTTTTATTAATTCAAACATTATTAATGTTTGAAGTAATGAAAATGTCAGATTAAAAATAAGTCTGTTAATTCTTTAGAAATATACATTATGTATGCACATGCAAAATCACAGTATTTGATGATCATCTGTTATTTATATAGATTTTTTTTGATTGAGTCATGAAGAAATACTCTCTTTTAAATATCTCAAAAGAGTAACAGTAAATCTTTATAAGAATTCACCCAGTAATACAATATTTGGTTTCACAGGTCAGAAGATAATTTATGAAAAGGACTTTTTTTATTATTTATAACAAATAATAATTAACTTAACTTCTTTTTGTCATTGATAAAATACAGCAGTCTTCGGTTTACAGGGAAGAATCACTATTCAAATTTAGATTTAGAAAATTACCCAATAATTTTGAGAAGCCAATATTTAGAACAATTTTTTTTTTCAACCATCTTTAGCAGCTGAACAACTATAAAATGAAACACAAATGAAAATATCATGGCACATTTAACAAAATTTTTAAAGTATATACAGGATGTGATGGATAAATTGTCACCATTTTATATTTCTTATTTTACACATGCACATTGCTTTTGATTTTGTCAACTGAACAGTATAGTAGGGTCAGTTGGGCACCTTCTGTGAGAAAAAGAGCACCATAGTGCAATTCCCTCTCTCCGAAATTTGGAAGCAGCATGCTGTACTCCTTGGCATTTGTGCCAGAACCTCCAACATGAAAATTTCAAAGTGTTTAGGTGCAGAGTATTTGGAAAGAGTTGAATGAGTCTAATGGTCATTACAAAGGTGTTTGGAGTGATCACTAGTGGTGGCGACATTATGCCTCCATTCATCTTTCCACAAAGCCTCATACTCAACATGGAGGGCTAAATCAAGTGTCTTGAGAAGTTAGTGCTGCTCAGGGTCAAGAGGGTGGTTACTGGAAGAGCCTCTTTCTGGCAACATGACTCTGCACCATGCCACACAAGCAGGAGAACACAGTCATGGCTGTCAGAGTTTCTGTGACCACATCACACATTACATCTGGCCACCTAACTCCACAGACTGCAACCCACTTGATTATTATGTGTTGACCACAGTTGAGTGAGAGACCAACAAAACTCCTTGTAACACCAAAAATGAACTGAAGGCAAGGATTATGGTAGCATTCATCAACTTAAACAAGGAGACCATCCAGAAGAGATACAAGAGATTCCGAAGTTGTCTGGTTGAATGTAATGGTGATTTTATTGAATAAATTTACTCTTTAGTATTTCAAGATATTTCTATGTAATTTTGGTAAATATATCTGTTAAAATGAGATGTCAGTATTATTTTTTTTTTGCATAATTTAGATGACATTTTATCTATTGCACCCTGTACATTTAAATGTTATGAAATAAAACCATGTATTTTTTTTTTTAAAATACACACACAAATATGAACTTACTTTATTTCAATGTTTCAATTAACTATTTGTGCAGTTTATTTAGTGTTAAACCTGTGCCTGGTTTTTTTTTTTTTTTTTTTTTTGATTTCTTCAATGTTTGGTGAAAAGCAGATCCCCATTTCTTCTTCAGTCGAGCATAGTCTTTCTCGCTTCTTATTTTTGATGTTATTTAGGGTTGAGAAGCCTAATTTGCATAAATCAGTAGTAGAAAATTGCAATAAAACTGATAAAGCTTTTTTTAGCTAATGTGGAATATTCCTTTTGTATTGAAATCCAAAATGTATCAATGGGTATCATTGAATGTTTTATTTTGAGCTCTCGATCACTAGAAATGGTGGCCAATTTCAAATACTAACACTGTACCATTACTACTTCCATGCAAACACACACACACACACACACACACACACACACATATGTATTGTGTGACAATATTTTGCAGCATACTAGTGGTTATGAATCACGGTTTTAGAATCTACAAAATAAATGAATTTCCTGAAAATAATAAATAATAATAAATTAATTTCCTGAATGTTTGTGATTTATAAACACTCTGCCAATGAAAACACTTAGTTGATTGTTTGCTTTATTCAAATCAGTGCAAAGCTAATGTCCAAAAAAAACAACAAAGAAAATGTCAGATGTTTTCATGAACTGAGCAAAGTTTGAATAAAAGTCAAGTGTTAAAAGGACTTTTGATTTTGGCCAACAAAAGATCAGAGAAATGTGTTTAAAGAAAAAGATCAATAGAAAAATTGTAAAAATATTTTGTTTAAACAATTAAATTACATCCCCAAACCTGTGATCATTTTTTTTTTTTTTTTTTTTGTATAAAGACTGTGCTTAAGCGAAAAAAAACAAATAGATCAAATTGAATTAGTATCAAATAAGATGAGTAATGTATATCAGTTTAATATCAAATGAACCTAGAAATTTTAATGAACTGAATGGACTTAAAATAACAAGTAGTATTCACTTGTTAGAATTAAAATAACATCAAATAAAAAGAAATGAGATAAACTTAATATTTCTAAAAATAAAATATAAAAGTATATCAAAATGATATCAGAAATTATTTATTATTTTTGTCTTTTTTATTATCACATTTTCATGAATTAAATGACAGTAATTGTGAGTTCAATCCCTGGGTCCAGTAGTGCAGATTTAGACTCAGTGGAAACAGGGTGAGCAATCATTAAGCAGAACTAGCTAAGAATAAGACAACACATCCATAGACATGGATATCAGAATTAAAATTCTAACCTTGTAAATTAAATAAAAGATCCACTTCAAAATTCTCTGGAAGTTAGATAAACATGTGAAGAATGCTGGAGAGTACAACTACCAAAATGTTATGATAATAGCAACAAAGATGAGGACATTAGTCAAAATGTAAATAATGATAACTCCTCATACCAAAAATGAACAAATCAGTACAGATCCAATGTGATATACCAATGGAGGGATAATAACAACAAATATGAAGACATTAGTCTAAATGTAAATAATATAAATAATGATAACTCCTCATCCCAGAAATTCAAGCAAAAAATATCAAATTGGTACAGACCCAATTTGAAATATAAATGGAGATCAAATATAAGTGAGAAGGAGAAAGAAAAGCAGGCAAAGAAAGATCTGAAAGAACAATCTCCTTGTCTTTTTTTCTTTTGTAACCTCCTTCATTATTTATATCTTGTAGTTGTTTATATAATGTCATATATATTTCATTGAATAATATAGTTATACTGTGTCTACTTATTTTTATACTGATCCTTTCCAGTTTCTTGATGTTGAGATGAAATTCATCAAGGGAGGCACCAAATTTTTTTTTTGTTTTTTTTTAACTCGAGTATTTTTGATCTTTTCCAAGATTATCTTCAGAGGTAAATTACAAAGACAGACTTGATAAAATATGCATTCACTCACAAGGTTGAGGTCAAACCATGGTGTGATTTTCAGGCACTTCTCAACTATGCCAAATTCTTGGGTAGCTTCTCATGGCCAATATTACCAAGAAATCACCTCTCTGACAAATCGACCATGATGAGGTTCGAACCTGGGTCTCAATGTTGAAATCCGCTGAGCCACACAATTATATACATGCTCAATATGAATTAAACTTGATAAATTGTTATGTATAAGATCCTTTATTTATGAACACAAAAAAAGTTCTCAGACATACCAATTTATCAAATGCATTAGTTATACATAGAAATAGCTATTGTTTCTTCTCAAAATGTTAACTTAAGCTCAGAACTTTCTTTAGATATCACCTTTCTTTAAAGAAATACTTCTTTCCCAAACCAACATACAAAACATTAAAATTTTAAAAGAAAAATGTTATCTCAAGACCTGTTATTTAAAATATATACATAATTTATCAAATCAAAATAAAATAATAAATTATAATTACATTTATATATATATATATATATATAGTTATAATGTTAGATCTATCTGATATTGAGTGCTTTCCAATAAATTAAACCTATATATATATATATATAAATAATATATATAATAAATTGCATATATATATACATACACACACACACACTTTTATATATATATATATATATATATATACACATATACACTTTTCATATATATATATAATGAAAGATGCTAAGTCTGACAATTACTTTAATATATTTTCTGTTTATATGTTAGTATTATAAATACAAACATCGCAAGCAAATGCTCTGTTTATAATAAACAGTATTAAGAACGTTTACCCGTCTGAATGACCAAGAAATTTCATAGAAAATATGTGTCCTCCAACAGGAAGAGAATCTGTATCCTACACGGAGTCATTATATAGCTAGATGTGCTATGCCATTTAGCTACAGAGGAAGAATCTGGTTAGCAAGGTATATGACGGTTCTGTGTTTTGATAAAGGTTTGATTCCTGTCGGAGGACACATATTTTCTATGAATAAAAAAAAACCCATTGAAAATGGAATGTTCTATTATTGTGCATTATTGTACAATATTATTAGCAATATTTTGTGGTTGCTGATGCAGTATAAGTAAATGGCTATTAATACACCAAGCTGTTTGCAACTGTTATAGGAAAAGAAGAAGAATCAGTATTCACAAGAGATCATGTGATGAAATGTAAACAAAGGTTTCCCTTTTAGGAGATGTGTGTACGAAACACATGGTATAGAATTGGTTTTGTTATTTCATTTATTTTGAATTTCTAAGTCCACAGTAAATAACATCATCTTTACATAATCAATAAACAGACATCTTATACTACAGGTATAGGATAAATTCATGAAAATTTGCTATATTTTTTTAACTCATCTCAAGGTCACCTTATACACGGAAATATACAGTGTGTGTGTGTGTGTGTGTGTGTATATATATATAAAAATATATACACCCACACACAATACCCTACACTGACAGTATGACCTGGAGTTTCATGCACCATGCAATCTTCAGTACTGGGAGCTGATTATTTTATTACTACAGTCTGTAATCAGCTCCCAGTACCTGATGATTGCACAGTGCATGAAACTCTGAGTTGTACTGTCAATGTGGGGTATTATGTATATTTATTAATAGCTGTGTTATTTTGCATTGAGCACTGTTTTACTTACACCTAAGGATATATATATATATATATATATATATATATAATGTCATCCACAGATAGACTGTTTCGCTGTATCACAGCTTTTCAATGTGGCTAGACGTCTGGTTGCCCCTAGCTAGGATTGAAACCCAACTGAATCAGCATCAGTCGGAGATACTACCACTAAGGCGTTGGCACATGGCAGGGGATGAAGGTGAATTTAAGATATATTTATTTTTTTTAGATAAACACACAGTGACTGACAGAGAACTTGATTCACTTTGCCAAAGAGTCTCACTGTTTTACAAACCCACGCTTCCTTCCCCAGAGAGCTCAACAAAAATTAATTATATATATATATATATATATAAAATGGTGCAGTATAATTAATTATTATAAAGAATTTAAAGACAAAAGAATAAATCAGTAAAGTTAATATACTGTTCAATTATAAAACTTCATAGCTAACAGATTTAATAAAGCATTAACTTACTAACCACTTGTTGAATGATGGTATCCTTTTCTTTAAAAATTGTAATGTTCCAGCGATGTGCTAGTACTTTTGGTAATAGTACTTAGAAGGCTTAGAAAATTGCATACTCACAGGACATAATGAAGACAAGAGGGACAGAGGAAAGCTGCCAATAACCTACCTAACAAGCTTGTGTAAATGATTGGTAGAACAGAGATTAGGAGAAAGAACAAAAATGACAAATCTTGCTAAGAGCTACAAAGGAGAGGAAATTATGGAGAGCCATGATCACCTACATCCTGAAGGGACAGAGCACATAGAAGAAGAATGTTTCTCAATTTTCCTTACAAACATATAATTAAAATTTATCTCCTCCATCATCATCATCATATCGAATAGAAATCAGACACCCCATCACATTTGGACTAAAGCATCACCTTGCTAAGTGCTTATACTGTGGTTTCTATAGCAAGGAGGTTTTTATGGTGGAATGGAATTGCTAAGTCTATGCCTAGCCTGCTTTGAATACAGAGTTGTCCTTATCTTAGGCTGACTGCCAACAAAAATACTGATCCACAGTCAGACTTGCTATGTAACCAGTAACCAGGAGAAAGATGGATGCCTACCTTCCACAAGGACACTGGTGCAAAAGTGAATGCACCAAACCCAGCCCAAATGGGAAACTGATACAAATTTAAAGCATTCATTTTTCGAGTATATTCTCGTTGAGCTAAATCTGTTCTCATTCTAACCGACTTGTATCCCCAAAATATTATTTAATAAGGATTTATTATGAAGATCACATTTAGTCATAGAGTCGGATTTGTCCTGACTCTAATTGTTTTTGAATCTCTTGGAAATTGGAGAAAAATTGCCCAATTACATAGGCTACATTCTTACAGTCATCCAACGAAGAATTCATTTTCCAATGAAAAGCTCTTAACTAATATGCAGTGAAATGCAGGCAAGGCATGATGGGATTTATTTAATTACTATCTGCTAAAGCTATGGCTTATCATGGCTGGGATCTTTGGTATTGAATCAATCTTGTTTATATGAATGTGGTCGGCTTGGAAGGGATTTGTATGACCATTAAGAGCTTGATCAGGTCTTTCACACCTTTTCATTAATATGTCCAGATGAGTTCCTATTGAATGTTCAGTGCCTAAGAGGATTTGATATTCATTTCTGGCCTTACCAAACACAACATTTTTACCTCAGGCTGGGAAAACAGCCTCCTGCTTCTTTTGTTCAATAAATGAGAAATAAATTTGAACCATTTTATTTAATCAATCATATAAACTTGCATGTAGACATATGAAAAAACAGATATATACACACATACACTCTCTCTCTCTCTATATATATATATATATATATATATATATATATATATATATATATATACCCTATTACATATATACACATATACACACACACACACATATTTAATATATATCTCTCTATATATATATATATACGAACACCCATATTAAATCTCTCTCTATATATTTATATATATATATATACACACACATACACACACATATAAATAAATTTCTCTCTCTCTCTATATATATATATCCAGGTTATACACCCTCAGATATACATGTATATATGCACATACATACATATATTTGTATATATATTTTTTCTCTCTCTATATACATATTCATATATACTATAATATATTTCTCTCTCTATATATATATATATATACATATATATATACATAACGTTATATATATATATATATACATTTGATTAAAAATAGAATAAGCCCCATTTGTTATTTATTTTTGTTGTTAAAGGGAGGGTCTTGCACCATTTTTTTTAAAAGGCCAATTTTAGAAATTTTAACATATGCACCGAGGAAATTATTATACATCGATTGTTCAATGTTATAAATTCCTTTTTTTTATATATTTATAATTTATGTTAAAAAAACCATGATTTTATAAGTTCAATTTAAAGTAATATACTTTGATTCAGTAAATCATATATATATCTATATTGTCATTGTATCTTTGAGGACATACACTTAAAACATAATAAAGTAAACACAAATTTCTGCTCGTGATATTTTTTTTTTAAGTGAAATGTGAAAATTATGGCTATGGGCATTATGTCAAGAATGGGATTTTATTGTTCATATAAAATTTTTAATATAAAGTTATAGGACAGTTATTAGCAAAGGTTTCTTTTGTTTTTTTTATTTCTTCTAAGCTGTTTGCTTATATGAATATGTTTTTGATCTAGTTGTAAAACACACATTATAAAATTTGAAATTATGGAAGACATTGTTTTCCACATAGCACATTAGTCTAATGACATCAGTGAAAAAAAAAAAAAAAACTCACCAGAAGACTCTCCCTTTCCCAATTCATTCCAAAACTCTTCTTTTTATATTTTGCCATTTTTTATACTATCGGATCCATCTTAATAATGCTGGGGATAGAATCACCTAGGGTCTTAGTAAGAATGACCAGATTTCTCCTGAACCATCTTAAATCGGAAGTCATTTGTTTATTTATTTAGTAAATCAGATTACTGGTCTAATTATAACTAGCACTGGTCCATCTCATTCAGTTAAATGAAAGCCTAGCATATATATTGCTAGCTGCCAATTAACCTGAACTTACTCAGGGGTCAACTTTAAAAGGCTTCTTACAGAATAACAGCTGTTGTTTGGCAATTAGATGACCATTTAGCCCACATTTCTAGTGTTGCTAAAAAAAAATTTTTTCTTAGGTTCTTTTACAAAGAAAAGAAAATAACATAAATTTACTTTGAAATTTCTCACACACACACATATATATATATATATTTACACAGCAATCCTTCCTTTATGCATGTTTCATTAAAAATGACAGACATGTTAAGTACTATGGTTAAGCTTTTTATTTGTTTTTTTCTTGTGTTTTGACAAGAGCTTTCTTTTTTTGGAAAAAATGGGTGTGTAAGAACTGTCCAAATTTTTATATTTCTGTTTTTTGATAATATTATGAGCTATACCAATTAGCCATTATCAAGGATGATTCGATTTTTTGCCATAATTGAGTATGTACGTTCTATGTATGTCTTAATTTTGTGGTAGGGATGTTTTAATTTCCGAATATGGTTTTACATTGTGGCTTTGTTAAAAGTTAAATTTATTAACATTTTATATATATTTTTTTTCACTCATTCCTCATTAAAAATCAGTTAATATTTAATTCTCTTTTATGTTTAGAACATTTTTTATTTTATGTATGTGAAATTTATAAGATAATGTACCTTTAAAGGAGTTAAATTTGAACTTTCAAGAACATTCCCAATAAGGAAAGCTCATTAAAACAATTACTTATGAAAAGGGCATTTTAAAAAATATTGGATCTATAAATTAACTGGGGCTGACAAATGACTTAAATTAGAAGCCAGATCAGGGGCCAATAACCTTGAACATATTCTTTTTTCTTTTATATATTTTTAAAAAAAACCTAATATATTGATTTTTTAAGCATACTTGGATAAATAAAAGGCCGAAAAGTAAAAGCTGTATAAGGATCAAACTCACTACTCATATACATTCAATTGTTCTTTGAAAAAAATCTCTAAACCATATACACCACCTCAAGGTGAAAAAAAAGAGCCTAATATAAATTTAGATTGAAAATGCCATCCATTACATATATAAATATATATATATATATAAATATAAAGTGAATATATTAAAGTTGTGTTTTAAGGCGACAGGCTGTTTGATGCTAAATTATACTTAATATATTCATTTTTAGGCTACATGCTCTATCTCTGATAAAAGCACTTTATCCCATATTTATAAATAGCACACCTTAATAGTATATTTATATATAAATATATATATATATATATATATATATATATATATATATATATATATTCATGAATTATTCATACAAAAACAAATACAAAGGTTAATGATTTGTGAGAAATCCATCATAAAACAATTCAAATAATATACAAAAACCCCGAACCTGTTATGAATGAAAAGATCCTTGTTTCTATAAATTTCTGTTGCATTAGTTCTTATTTTTTTTACTACAAGCTTTCGTCTGTTCCTACAGACATCTTCAGGTATGGAATAGATGTTGTTCTTGTTTTTCTCTCAGTAATAAGGACAACGAAAAAATATGTATTGTTGTATCCAAAATGCTATTAGAAATGAGTTATTGTTTTTGGGCGTGCAGTAGCAACACTGAATTTGATTTTAAATTTTACAAGTTGTGCGTTCTTATACAAATATGGTGATAAACGAATTTTTTACTGGTAAATTTTTCTGTCAAAGTGGCATGAACTATATTGTTCAATAATTACAGTAATGTTGCACTTATTATCCAAAAGTTGCACTTGGATCAGTTATTTTAATTTACAATAAAGGTGCAATCAATTTACAAATTCATGAATTATTCATATAAAAAAACAAATACAAAGGTTAATGATTTAATTGGAGAAATCCATCGTCGCAAACAATTCAAATAATATACAAAAACCCCCGAACCTGTTATGAATGAAAAAATCCTTGTTTCTATAAATTTCTGTTGCATCAGTTCTTATTTTTACTACAAGCTTTCGTCTGTTCCTACTATATATATATATAGTTTATATCCTTTTTTCACTTTTTATTAAAGTCTACTCATTCTCTTTCACCGCCTGTAACCCCACTGTATCTTAGTGGCTTTATTGTCTTTCTTGGAGTGAAATGATTAAAAATAAATACATATATACTTAAGTGTATTTGCAAATGAGTGTATATGTGTGTGTGATCTGAAGAAATTATGAAATGTCAATTTGGGTTTTATTCGAAAAGCCTGGACAAGTAACCATGTTGGAAGAGATTCAATGTACACAGGGTAGGGGGTTGCTTGCAGTGAGCCCTCGTTGCTCATAAAATCAAGGTATTGGGTAAGGGGATGCTCCCCCTGAACTGCCAATTAGTGTTCAGGATTTAGAATTTCTCTGAGTAATGTACATTTACAAATTGTGTGATTATCGATTTCATTATCTGTTTATTTATTAAGCCCTGATGTTATAAATTTATAGGCTGACAGTATAAATATGGAGCAATTATATTTTGATAACAGTGATTTCCCTGGCTGAATAGTTAGTTATAGGATATTGGGACTGAACACAGGAGGACGTATTTGAAAACACTCAAAGAGAAATAAAAAAGAAATAAAATAAGATATTTAAGGATAAAAATATATATGAATGTAATATAATTTTCAAATACAAGTAAAATAATCTTTTTAATATAAATAACAACCATATATTATAATCTATAGATTATATAAAAGTTCTCATTTAAAACCAACCTTTCAAAAAAATTTAAGGTTATTGAGAATTTTATTTAAATTCTTTTATATATATATATATATATATATATATATATATATATATATATATATATATATATCTATAAATATATTAAATAATGTTTATGTTGATCATTTTCACAAACTCGCAATTTTCACAACGCTTGACACTACATTTGAATGATAACTCTAACATTTTAAGCATTTAAAACAACATGCCTTTTCCGCATACACAATTAAAAAAATCCTTGTTGAAAAACACAACTATACTTAAACATGAAAACAATAAACAAAAATTAAAAATTCTTGAAGCTATATACATAAAACAGTTGAAACCTGACCTAAACAAAATAAACTATGTAATCTCCACAAATATTCTTAAATTGGTAACAAAAGCCATTGGTTTATACCAGCAGTTTCCCATACTTGATACTTCTTGTTTTCACTCTTGCATGGTCATGTGTGGGGTCATGATCTGCAGTGTGATTGTTCATTTCCAGTGTCTCGTCTGCACAAGTTTGTCATTGCTTGGAAATCATCCATGTAATCATCCAGACTATCATTATTGTTTTGTCCGTGTATTTTTTAATATATGGTAATGTAATTGTCATCTTTGATAATGGCTTCTGTAAGTCGAAAGCTTAGATAGGATTAAAAAATATGTACCAATATTGTGATTTTCTTTCTTCGTTTAATGATAATGTTATTAAGCTTATCAGAGATATGAAAAGAATTTACATAAAATAAATAGACAACACTTGTCTATATTATTTAATGAAACATGCATCAATAAATATATATATATATATATATATATATATATATATATATATATATATATATATATAACACACAAAAAGACATAGTAAAAAATGAACACAGATGATGACAATTAAAAATTTGTGATTTTTTTTTATATATAAAAAACCATATATATATATATATAAAAAAAAAAAAATAAACAGAAACGCCATAGGTAGTAACATTAATATGGTTTAAATATTTTTTTAATCTTAATGCTAAAATGAATATAAAGAATTTTCCTAAATTTAATTCATAAGCATACGCTTCATTCACCACTGCTAAAAACTTTTTTGACAAAAATAATGTTAAGATCATATATATATATGTGTTAATAACATCGATAAATCTATATCCCAACATAACAATATTATATTAAACAGATACATGACCAACAAAGGCAACAAGTTTAAGTTTAAAAAAAATAAATGTGACTTCCAAAAATATGATCTGTCCCTTAAACAGCCAATGTATGACTGGTAATGATGTCAAATTTTATTTTGGTTCCACTGAAAATCCTTGGAAATTTTGTTCCTACCATCATTGAATGACTTTAGCCAATGTAAGATACATAAACAGCATAGCTCTCCAAATATTTATGGCAATTAAAGAAGGGCAATAATACACCCATTATTACATGGGATACTGTAGATAAAGCCAAATCTTGCAATGGGAAAGGTAATAGATACAATTTATGCCTTGTTCAAAAAATTTGTTACCTTAAAACACTTAAATAACACTAGCTTATTAAGCAAAAGAAATGAATTGATGGTTATATGTAGGCATAAAAATGAATATCTGCTGAAATACATTGATCCAGATTAATTTTTAATGTAAATTGTTTTTTTTTAAAAAGTCACAACCTCCCTTTATGTTTCATATAAAAAATGAATATTCACAACTAATTAATTTTTTTACATATATAAATCCTGTTCATTTTAAATGCTAAATATATTTTAAAAATAAAAAAACTGTAATCCTTGTGTAATATATATCTGTGCCAACATTACAGTAACCAGATATTTTTTATTAAGATTGTAGATGTGCATGATTTTATTAAAATTGTGTTGTACATGAACAAGTCATGTTACCAGTGAGGGATAATATCTATATTTATTAATATATATTTAATAACTTTGTTATAATACATCAAGCCCTATTTTATTAATGACAATCATATATATATGTTGAATTATATATATATATATATATATATATATATATATATACATTTCCATACTGTTATATAGATGTTTGGTTATGAGAAGAATGATTTTCCACCATCTAACCTCTCTCCCATAGGCAGGATGTAACAAGTCTCTCCTTGCTCTACTGCTACTGTCGCAGAAAGTGCTCAGATAAACTACATTTCTTGGTTCCACCAAGTTTAATGTTCACAGCCAGGACCCACCATGCCATCTGGATGGTAGCAAAACATTCACATTCCGTCCATATTCCATTGGCGAGAAGTAAGTTCCACTCAAACAGCTTCTTCTTGTGAACCACTGATCTGTGGGACAGACTACCAAGAGGATGTTTGCCTGATCACAATGATCTTATCCTGTTCAAGTGTAGAATTAACCATTATCTTACCCTCCTATCCATAGAAATTACTCCTCAACCCTTTGAGCCGTGACCATCACTTTACTGGTGGGAGAGAAAAATGGCATAATGCCCAGCCACCGGTTGAACAGTGGTAGAGAAAAATGATTTAATGCCCAGCTGAACGGTGGGTAAAGACTTGTAACTATTTTTATATCTACCATGAAACATTACATACCATTCATTCAAAAATACACTTTTAAGTAGGCACCCGAGGGGGGTCGTCAGTGATGTTTTGACTTGGTTCATCAGGGAGTTTCAGGTCTTTCAACATCATACTCCCCATCAGCAAGTTGACCCAATCAGGGGAGATCAATCCCTGATTCCTTCTCACAACCAAACACTAGCAGTTACTCTGGCCTTTGTAATTAATTAGACGAGGAAAGAGCATGTATTCTGCACATCTGATCGGATTTTTGTAACAACCAATCTGCTGTGCGAACTATCTTTTAAATGAACCGTGGTGGGGACTGGCTTTTTTTTTTTTTTTTTTTTTTTTTTTTTTCAGTGGATATCAGTTTCAATGGATAACCGAGGAGGTAATCTTAATGTTCCTAAGTTCAACCCTTTTCCTTAAGTATTGTATAGTTTAAATATTTGCCATTTTTAATTTATTTGTGCTTTTTTTTAGGGGGGGGACTTAAACTCAACCCTACTATCACATTTTATCGTTTAGCCTGATTCTTAACATTATTACAGGTTTAACTTTAAATGGATGTATTCACAAAATTAAAATAATTGTCCATAAACATGGTGTATATTTTTTTCCCTGTACACACAAAAAATAAAATTAAAAAGAAGATAAAAGTACAATAAGCACTATAATATTCCTTAACATTGATTTAAAACTATTTAAAAATTTGAAGTCATTAAATACAATAGACTACGAAATGTTCTTGGAATATATTAAGTATTAACGAAGCTTCATATTATATTTATATATATTTATCGCTTGAAACCGATGACAATTAAACTCATGAAATAAAATAACAATAATATACAAATGATATATAGCCATGGTGGAAGAGAAAAATGACATAATGCCCAGCCACTGGATGAACAGCGGGTAAACACTTGTAACTATTTTTATATCTACCATGAAGCATTACATACCAATTATTTGTGAATTTTGACTCAAGAGGTCAGGTAGAAGGGTTAAAATTTTTCAGGAATGCAGGGTTCAAAGGGTTAATTTAACCCTCTACCTCAAGTGACCCCCATGCATTTTTCTGGGTGAACCTTACGTTAAAAAAAAAAAGATGTGACAGGGAAAATTTGCTTAAATTTTGTATTTAGTTTTTGCAGTAATTTTGATTTTTTCCATTTGTTTTATTTAAGTAATTAGAGTGCAAAATTGTCATTATTGTCCGAAGCATTTTTGGCCACTTCTTTAGTGATTTACATGGTTTCTTGCTTTAGGTGTTGTTACTTTCTGAATCATGATTTGTTTTTTGTGTTGTTTTGAATATGAATAGGAGCGTTTATTCTGAGCTTTGTGTGTTGAGCTCACAGGAATTCAAAAGTGGGTGATTTATATATATATATATATATATATATATATATATATATATATTAGCATACAAAAAATATCTATAAAGCGTATCAAATGTAAACAAATAAAATCACACATTATGAAATGGAAAAAAGTTTGACAATTATTTTAAAACATTTTTATGTTTTATACATTCTTTTTATAGATAAAAATAAACAAAAATGTATTAAAATAATTGTCAGACTTTGTCCATTTCATAATGTGTGACGTCATTTGTTTACAATTGGATATGCTTTGAGTAGATATGAATGTACATGAGAGGTTCATGGAAGATTGATGTTTAAAAACAGTAAAATGAAATTGAACTATTCTCCGTAGCTCAATCGGTTAAGGAACGTGAGGGTAAATGGCGGTTCTGTATAGGATACATGTTCATTTCCTGTCGGAGGACAAATATTTTCTATGAAAATTTCTCAGGAATTCAGGCCAGTAAATGTTATTAATACTGTTTATTATAAAACAGAGCATTTACTTAAATATTTGTATCTATAAAAAGAATGTATAAACATAAAAATGTCTTAGAATATATATATATACATATATATGTGTGTATATGTATAAATGGTTCTCCCCTCCCCCGTTTGTTATTTTATTTGGTCACGTGGTTTTGTTTATTGCTTTTTTGACTATAAGTATTCCGTTCTTTTTTACCTTTTTAGCCAGCCTTCCCTGACGATCCGCTTAGGTGAAACCTTGGTAGGTTTGTCTGGCTCTCTACATTTAACTATATATATATATATATATATATATTAAGTAATTCATTGAGTCTAAAAGAAACCTCAACAGAATGCAGAAAGCACTGGACAGCCGTTTTTGTCCTATATTTAGGACTCATCAGCAGTGCGCATCCACTACCGAGAATTGAAACCCAGACAGTTACATTGACAAGTAGACGTCATACCAATTGTACTAATGGGCCTCAGTGACGAAGAGGTAGCAAATTAATTATCTCAAATCCTCCTTAATTTCTATCTTATATTTATATATATATATATATATATATATATATATATATATATAAAATCAATTTACATATATATGAATTATTCACACAAAACAAATGCAAAGGTTAATGATTTAATTGGCAACGAGCTACTGCAGTTGAAATGAGGGAGAAAAAAAAAGCACAACTGCTCTGACGTAATCCATCCTCGGCCAGATAACATAAAAGAATGAGGGGGACTGGCATCGCATTTTTATCCAATAACGATGCAATGCATTATGGGACATGGACGCAATGCATTATGGGACATGGACGCAATGAATTATGGGATCACAGGAAGACGCAAAGGGATTATGGGTACATGAACAACTATAAAACAACTACTTTTTTTCCAAGTCGGGGAGTTCTTGAGGGACGTTCACGGTTGACGGCTAGAACGGGCAGTTAGTGTGATTTGGAGACAGAACTCAGGAAGGAACGACTCAAGTTTGAAATACCAGTTGGGAGAGCTTGAATTTACTCGCTGGTTACTGTTTTTCTTCATTCGCCTCAAGCTATTTCGGCATATTGATTCTTCAAAATGGAAGGCAAAGTCTTTGACGTCCGTTTGATTCAGAATTCAGCGGCGCCCCAACGGATATGCCCATTGTTGAATGGATAGAAAATGTGGAATTGGTCTGCGAACTTTGTGCCATGGACAAGATCGGCGCATCTTGC
Source organism: Acanthosepion pharaonis (assembly GCA_903632075.3). Lineage (NCBI taxonomy): Eukaryota > Metazoa > Mollusca > Cephalopoda > Sepiida > Sepiidae > Acanthosepion > Acanthosepion pharaonis. The sequence continues at coordinate 374,678 of CAHIKZ030002118.1, forward strand.
CTTTACGACTTGACGGTGGTGCCCTCGCTGTATATAGACAACTCAGTGGAGAGCAGAGGGCAGGCGGAACAAATTAAACGGGCCCTTATGACTGCATACGCGACTGACAAATTTAATGCGTTCGACCAATTTATGGGACGGCGTCTTAAGCCCAGGGGAAACTGTGGATGAATTCCTGGCTGAAATGCATCGTTTGGCGCGGCTAGTAGGAGAACCGCTACCTGATCGGTGGATGGCATGTGCATTTGTGTCAGGACTGCCACATCATGTTAGGCAGCTTCTCAAAGCTTCTTCCAGGATGGACGACATGAATCTAGAACAGATTCTGACCCGAGCAAGGGCTATTATGACGGATGACGAAGGGTGCCAGGTATTGGCCGCCACATCCGTAGAGCCAACGCGCTCAGAAGCTGAGGTTCCCCTGCCAAACCTGTTAGCAGAACGATTACCTGCTACAAGTGCTCTGGACCCAACCATATGGCGAAGAATTGTACACAAGGACGTCAGGAGAGGTCAAACAGAACGCAGAGGTCTGGTCGCGACAAGCGGTGTTTTCGATGCAACGGCATCGGACACATTTCCTCAGAATGCCAGGAAACGCCCAAGGGGAAAGGCGTCAGCGCCAGCCTTCTCCCGAACAAGTAAAAACCGGAAGCTACCCACCGTACAAGTATTTGTAGATGGAGTAGAGTGCACAGCTCTAGTGGATTCGGGATGCTCACAGACTCTGGTGAGCAAGACTGTGTGTCGCTGCTGGAAGCAGGAAGAGGTGGGAGTGTTGACTGCCGACGGGAAGACCCTGAAGTGCCGTGGATACGGTAAAAATTAAGTTGGGCGTCGAGCATATTCAGCCCGTGACTGTTGAGGTTCTGGTCGTGGAAGGGCAGTTGCTAGGATTCGATCTTCTTCTCGGGATTGATGCAATCAAAGTGCTCGGAGGTGTTTACTTGACCGAATCAGGCGAAGCTCGTTTCGGAAACCTGAACACATGTGCCGCCATTGTTATCAACAAGCCTGACTTTAGAGTGACGTTTAACCCGAGCACAAAAACGTGGACTGCATTGTGGAAGTGGGCGAGTGGTTATTCACCTAGCAAGTTGGTCAATAAAGTACAGGAGTACACAGTACCTGGCCACGTCCGGGATGCATACGATGAAGAACTAGCACGGTGGCAGCGAGACGGATGGCTACTGCCATATCCTGAGAAAGACTTGGCCCCCCAAGGGATTAATTCCCTTAATGGCGGTCGTACAAGAACACAAACAGAAGGTCCGACCGGTACTTGACTATCGGGAGTTGAACGGCTTTGTAAGCGCATTCACGGCTGACGCAGAGGTGTGTGCGCAGAAATTACGAGAATGGCGACGACAAGGAGCTGACGTATCGCGCTGTTGGATTTGAGAAATGCGTACCTACAGATTCACATTGACAAATCGCTATGGCCGTTTCAAACAGTGGTCATTAAGGGCAAGCGTTTTTGCCTTACGCGTTTGGGTTTTGGCCTGAATGTGGCACCTCTTGTCATGAAGTCAGTGATCGACATGATAACGTCCCAGGATCAGGACATTAAAGAGTGCCACGTCGGCATCGTCGACGATATCTTCATAAATGAAGGCCTAGTTTCTGCAGCGCGTGTAAGACAGCACTTTGCAGATTACGGGCTAGTCTGTAAAGATCCGGAGCGATTGAGAGACGGAACTAAGGTCCTGGGTCTGCAAGTCTGGAAGAAAGCAACTCCCTTCGATGGAAGCGGGGAGGTCAAGTTCAGAAATTGCTCAAAAAGGTGACCCTTGAGCGTATTTTCCTTGTGCGGGAAACTTGTGGGTCATTTCCTGTGTGCGGTTGGCTTAGGGTGGCAACTGCATTTATTAAGCGTTATGCAAGCACACTAACCAAAGGATGGGACGACGAGATAAAGGATGCCCCTCTTGGACGTATGCTGGAGGAAACAGTGGCCAGAGTGCGGGGAATCAGATCCTGTCGGCGGAGACTGGTGTGTGAACGGCAATGAAATGACAGTTTGGGTGGATGCAAGCTCCGTGCCACGGGAGTAGCACTAGAGGTGAATGGGGGCGTCGTGGAAGATGCTTGCTGGTTGCGTCCAACCAATGATGCCAAACACATTAATCTTGCTGAGCTTGATGCGGTGATCAAGGGCGTGAATCTTGCCCTGCAGTGGCAGGCACCAGTTATGCATGTGGTCACCGATTCAGCATGTGTGCATCGGTGGGTGTCTGACACCCTGACAGGAAGGACGCGCGTGAACACGAAGGCAGCGGGTGAAATGCTGATGAGGCGGCGCTTAGAGACACTGCGAGCTTTGGTGGAGGAGTGCGCACTGACTATGACTGTGACGTTGGTGAAATCTTGTCAGAACCGCGCTGACAGCCTCACCAGAGTGCCGCAACGCTGGTTGGAGATGCACAAGAAAGGAGGAGAACCGGTGCAAGTGAGTTGTGTCACTGCAACGAGCCAGTTGAGCAAACGTCAGGTGACCCACATCCACCAGCAGAGTGGGCACCCAGGTGTTAAAAGAACAATGTACTTTGCTAGGACTGTAGATCCAACGGTGTCTAAGGAACTGGTAAAATCTGTCGTTAGAACCTGTGAAGCCTGCCAATCGATCGATCCAGCACCAGTGCATTGGAAGAAAGGAAATTTGAGTGTGAGAAAAAACTGGAGCAGGTTAGCAATGGACATAACCCATTGCAATGGTAGCCATTTTCTTACGCTCATTGACTGTGGTCCCTCCCGTTTTGCAGTATGGCGGCCACTGAGACGGCAAGACTCTGCTGGTGTCATTCGTCAGCTAGAGACAGTCTT
>CAHIKZ030002118.1:382500-490000 GCA_903632075.3 Acanthosepion pharaonis
TGTAAAATGCAACAGACAAGATTTTTGATTTTTATTATGAAATGGTTATAAAAGAGGCTATCTGGAGAAAGGCCAAGTTAGAGAAACAGGAATTGATAGAGAAAAAAAAGAGAAAAGAAATTAAAAGAGCTATTAAAGTTGGATAAGCATTTAAAATTTTAGGAGAAACAATCTGAATTCGTAAAAGTAGATTAAACTTTAAAATTTCCATCTGTGAAAAGAGTTTGATAGAGCCTCTTTAATCAGACACTCCAACTCAAATTCCAACCCTTTCAGTTGCCAGGCTTCAATTCTACAATTTGCACCAATCCCATGTGATAAGAAGAGTATTTATAAAGAAGAGAAATGTCGGAAGAATTGTCAGGGGCTGAGGTGGTAAGTTTGCTAAATTCAGCTGAAATAGGCAATATAGATCTTAATGATTCCACTAATATTTTGCCAATCCTGATATTGGCATTCACGTTACCCTGTGCACGTTTGCCTTCTGGGAACTGATGCTGTGATTCATATTCTTTGTCTTCAACCCTTCTTCTCCAGCTTCTTCTTTTTCTTCTTCTCCTCCTCCAGTTTCTCCTCCTCCTCCTTCTCCAGCTTCTCCTGCTCCTCCTCCTTCTCCAGCTTCTCCTGCTCCTCCTCCTTCTTCAGCTTCTCCTGCTCCTCCTCCTTCTCCAGCTTCTCCTGCTACTCCTCCTTCTTCAGCTTCTCCTCCTTCTTCAGCTTCTCCTGCTCCTCCTCCTCCTTCATATTTTCCTACTCCTCTTATTACTAATTTTTTCCCCCTTTTTTTAATGATAGTGCATATATTTTTTGTCCTCGATTTACTCTGAAGAGCAAGGAGCAATGACCAGTGAGCCTTCTTTTGTTATTTCCTTTTTGTTATATTTTTTGTTATTTTTATTTTCGTGTTATTTTTGGTTTTGTTTTGTATATTTTTGTATAGATTTATATATTCTTTTAAAATGCCTGTTTCAAGCTTTTATAAAATTTTGTACATGCTATCAGATTACATACATACATACATACATACATAGACACACAGATATATATATATATATATATCTATATGTGTGTGTGTGTATGTATTATGAAATGGACAAAGTCCGACAATTATTTTAAGGCATTTTTATGTTTATACATCCTTTTTATAGATACAAATATTTAAGTAAATGCTAATCAAACACTCCTCTGTGGCTGAAACGGTTAAAGGCACGTCAGGCTATATGACAGTTCCATATAGGATACAGCTTGAATTCCTGTCGGAGGACAAAAATTTACTATGAAAATTTCTCGGACATTCAGGCCAGTAAATGTTGTTTAATACTGTTTATTATAAAAACAGAGCATTTACTTAAATATTTGTATCTATAAAAACAATGTATAAACACAAAAAATATATATATATATATATATATATATATATATAATTATTTTTATAAAAAAATTATAACATAAGTATGTTATAAAATCACTAAAAAATAGCCATTTTGTTTCAACACATCTGTGTCTGATCAAGTGATTTTGAAGTGTGTTGAAACAAAATGGCTATTTTTGTAGTGATTTTATATATATTTATGTTCTAATTTTTTATAAAAATAATTATATCTGCTCTACTTTGTATTGAGCACTCTTTTAAGAATAGTAATTGTTGGTTATTGGAATTCATTCCGTATATACCAATTATATACTTGTGTGTATATATATATATATATATATATATATATATATATATATATATATATATATAAAAAATTAAATAGTATTGTATCTTGTCTCTACTTTTGCAGATTTACAACCACTCTTCAGGAGACTTTACTGTAAAACTGTAATTTTGCAATTGAACATTTAGTATTATTAATGCTCTTCATGTTGTCATGCACTATAATTACAAAGATTGCTTCCCTTAAAAATATGATCTTTCAGAAATACGCAGATGAAGTGCTTTTTGGTAAAGTCTAAGGTCTGCTTAGCAAAGTTGCTGCATAAACCACAGGTTGGCTCTGTGGGTGTTGATAAAACAAAATGGGCTCAAACAGATAATTAGCTAGCCATCCTAGCAGATGGGTGCATTCAGAAACGTGCATCTAACTATTATTATTATTATTTTGAATAAAATGTTTTATGTTGTGAGTCTGGTCCCTAATTTTTAGTGACATTTAATATAAGAGAAAGAATATCAACAGAGATACATGGATTAGAAATATAGCAGTAGCAACTCTGGGGTCGGGCTTGTCAGGCTGAACCCAAGTGAGTCAACATTCAAGTCTATCTATTTCAAAGCAACAAAAATATTTCATAGTGCCTCATTTTCATTCTTGACTTTAGCTGGATCCAAAATTAGTTGTTTTAACTTTGTACCTCAAAATATAGACCAAAATACATTTTGTTGATAAACAATAAAGAATAAAGAAAGAAATTAAGTAAAAAAAAGAGAATGAAATAAAATTAATGTGGCTTGTCGGGCTGTGTACATCTGATCCCTATCAAAGCTGGAGACATATTTAATAGGCAATGATTTTTTAAATCTCTAATCCCTGTTTTTCAAAGAACATATTTTTATTTCAACTTATTGTTTTCAAATGTCTGTTTTAAATAATTTATTCTGTACAGTATAAGGATTTTTAACAGAATGTATCAATTGAAAAAAGGGCAAATTAAATTTAACCCAACTTAAATTCAGTGAAAATCAAAGAAAATGGCAGCCATAACTCATCGACTGGAGGGTTGGGGTGAGGAGTGTGACTGATGTAGTGTTGAGGAAATATAATATCAGTCAGCAGTAATGTATAGACATATATGCAAACACACACTCTACCATCAATGACGTGATTACCAGGCTATAAAACAATATAAAATGGAAAGTGGGAAATAAACAGACAAACCTATCAAAGACTTCTGGAAATTTTTTTTAAAATAAATGTTTATTTTTATAGAATTATTACAGTTAATATTAAAATATCAAAAGGTGTTTTTTTCTTTTTTTTTAATTTTAAGCACAAAGATTTTAATAAATTATATATTTTAAAGTAAAAAGGAAACATTTCAACATCTAAGTTATAGTAGCAGTATATTTTGTTAATGAGTGTAATGAGCCCATCAAACACTGATGACCTAGAGTTGCCACTGAAATGTAGTCATATTTTGAAATATATTATATTTAAATTTATTTATCAAGCAGGACCAAATAATTTCTTATAAGTGGAAATCCTTCTGAATATTTGAGAAATTTTATTTAAGAAAAATATGTGCTCTCCAGCAGGATTTGAACCTGTAGCCTCCTGGGTAGAAGGAAACTGTTATTAGATAAAACTTGACCATGAAGAAGCTTTGCCAATCATGCAAAGTCTGAACAGTGCCTTTAAGCAAAATCCTTCTTGTCACTGTGTTTTTTATTTAGCAATCCAACAGATTTTATCATTTTAAATGTTATTTTTAGTGGATACTCATATTTGAGTAGATGCTCCATTTATCTTTTTAAACAGTACATTTATTTATTTCCATCTACTGGCCTGATGTAGTCAAGATGGTCATGAAAGCCATCACGGTAAGAAAACAGAGAAGAAAAGAAATCGCTGTCACTTGGTTTGACCTTTTCGCTGTTTTCTTCGCTCGGCTGTTTTTTTGTTGACTACTTTTTGGTAATGTTTCTTGGCAGATCGCATCCAAAACACAAAATTTTTTCCAGGATTAGTTTTATATCGAACGGTCTTTCCGCCATCTCAAATAGAGACAAAGTAAATTTTTAAATAGCTAGTCAGCAAAAATCTTATAATTTTAAGAAAACGGCGCTTTTACCTCGTCAGACCATGTTGATTTTCTTCAGGTCCTCGTGTATTCTATTTTCGGAAAAAGTGATATATTTTATGACCATCTCTTTCATTACACCTGAATATTTGAGAAAATCGGCAGAGGGAAAGCATCATTAGATCTAGTGTGCCTTAACCAACTCAGCCATGAAGAAGCTTTGCCAATTGAGTAAGGTTTGAACAGTGCCTTTAAGTGAAATCCTTCTCGTCATAGATTCCTTTTCATATCCATACATAAACACAGCAATTTTCTAAGGAAGAAATTTATTTTTATTTATTAATCCAATAAATTTTATCACTTTAAATGTTATTTTTAGTGGATACTTATATTCAAGTAGATGCTCCATTTAATTTTTAATCAATACATTTATTTTCATTTGCTAGCCTGAATATTTGAGAATAATTTCTGAACCATAGGCAAGTTTTGTGGGTGTTGAACAAACACAAATGTACCTGAACAGGCATCTACAAACAGGGATTTTCTATTCACTATAGCAGACTGTTGTGTTCAGAAGCGAGTAGTCAGCCATTAATATCAACATAATGTTAACTACATAATATCTACAAAATATCTCTCTTTTCTTTATATCATCTTATCAATGATTTAATACTTACAAGGAGGTCTTGTTTAGTGTGGGAAATAGTCTTCCATGATTTTTTTTGTTAATAAAGAAAAAGAAGGAGGGATGATGAAGAGATGACAATCTAATTCACCCTCCCTCCAAGATTTGACACATGCTTCTTTCTTTCTTTTTTTCTTTCTTTCTTTCTAAGTAAGAAAAGCAAAAATGACTATATAAGACAGAAGGGTATCATCAAATGTCATGTCTCTTCATAACTCAATAAAATTTCAGCCCATTTCTAATTTTCTTTTTAATTCAGTAAGATTACAACTCGTGTCTCTGCTAATGAGATTTGAGAATTTCCCAAGATGTCATCATATTCTGTCACGTTAATTAAATCTCTATCCATGTCTAAAGGTGTCTTTTGAATGAAACTTTGCGAGCAATGATGACTAAGTGTTAAAAAAGAAATCATTCAGTTTAATGATCAGCTTATATGTTCTACAATGTCAGTGCACACCAAAGACACGATCTAATATCCCATTGGTGTCATAGATTTTTTGATATATTGTACCATTAAATATTTCCTCATATTAATTCAATTAATTAACTAATTTAGTTTCCATGCAAGGAAAGCATATAACACTATTATGGGAAATTAGCAGCCATTTGCAAATTGTCAAAAATTTATAGATTGAAAACTGAAATGAAGAATGCTGAATAAATTGTAAGACAGAACTTGAAGGATGGTCACTTGAGAAAATATTTGATCATTCCTTTTAAACAGATGATGACATATTTGAAATTTTGAGAGGAGTCATTCTTAATATTAAGTTGTTTTGTTACCATTATCTTCATTTTTATTATGTTTAAAAATTTTATTAGTCCAAGCTTTATTTTTATTGTTTTTAAAATTTTTATTGGTCCAAGTTTTGTTTTATTGTGCTAAGTTTTATTGCTTCTGTTTATCCAGGCTTCATTTTTCTTGTGTTTAAAATATTTATTGGTCCAAGCTTCTTTTTTTATTATTTTAAATCTTTATTAGTTCATGTGTCATTTTTATTGTGCTTAATTTTTTCTTAGTCCAAGCTTTATTTTTATGTTTAAGATTTTCATTGGTCCAAGCTTCATTTTTATTATTTAATTTTTTTGTGAGCCCAGGCTTCATATTTATTCTGTTTAAAATTTTTATTAATCCAAGCTTCATTTTTATTATTTAAAATTTTTATTGGTCCAAGCTTTTTTTTTTTTTAAATTTTTATTGGCCCAACCTTCAATTTTTTTGTATTTAAGACTCTCATTATCCACACTTCAGTTTTAGTGTTTTAAAATATTCATTGGTCCAGGCATCATTTTTATTGTTTTAAAATATTCATTGGTCCAAGTATCATTTTTATTGTTTTAAAATATTCATCGGTCCAGGCATCAGTTTTAATGTTTTAAAATATTCACTGGTCCAGGCATCATTTTTAGTGTGTTTGATTCTTTTTATTTGTCAAATGTTTGATTTTTGCATATCTAATCTGGTACACACAATTTTTTAAAATTTTTTATGACCTTGCTTCTTACTATTATTTTAGTATTAGTTTTTGATTTCTAACTATAACTCATTAAAATCCATTACCCCACAAAATTGGACAATGGGAATTAATATGTTAATTTTCTTCCATTTCGAAAAATATGAATTTCTTCTATGAAGCACTCATATTTATATATCAGTATTAGCTTATTCCATTTATAATTCACTTTTTTTTCAATAGAAAGCTTTTTTGCTTCAACTTCTTTATTTTTAATCATTTCACCTCAAGCAAAGCAAGAAAGGGACTAAGATGCAGGGGTTAGGGAGTGTAATATAATAAAAGAAAAGCATTATTAAGAAGTGAGAAAAATAAAAGAACAGGAATTAAGTAGACAGAAGATTATCATTGGCATTGCATTTAAATTTTTGAAGATCAAAGTTGAGTGAAAATCAAGAAGCCAGAGAAGAAATATCCATAAGTGAGAAGTGCAAAAGAAACTATTAGCTTAGAACTTACACATACATATATATATATATATATATATATATATATATTGTATAATAAATGATAGATATATATATTTTGTATAGAAAAAGATTAAAATTTCCCTTTCTCTCTGCTGTGTAATGATAGCCTTGGGGTAGGATCTCTGACTGATACCAGATCAGTTGGGTTTCGATCCCAGCTTGAAGCAATTGAACGTCTAGCCCCACTGAAGATCTGTGATACAATGAAACAGTCTGTCTGTGGATGACAATATATATATATATATATATATATATATCTTATTGATTAATAATATTCATTAATGAATTGAGCTTTCTGGCTGCTGGCATTTGTACACATCCATATGTTAAAATTACCCTTTCTCTGCCATGTGCCGATAGCTTAGGAGTAGGATCTCTGACTGATGCCAAATTGGTTGGGTTTCAATCCCAAACTTGAATCAGATGTCTAGCACACTGATGAGCTGTGATACAGTGAAACAGGCTTGTATGTGGATGACTATCTTATTGATTATATAAATATATATACATATAAATATAAAAGAACCACCTGCTTGAGTAGAAACCTCTCATGTCACTTATCAGAGTAGAGTGTGATCATACTTATTATAAAACCCAGGTTGTGTGTGTGTGTCTGTACGTTTATATATTGGATCGGATTTCCTACATTTTTCAATTGATCTCAACAAAACTTCACAGGACTGCATAAAATTACCTTGCGGTGGTTCTGACAGCGCCAAAAATTGGAAAAACACAATTGCTTTTGCATGAAATCAATTTGAAAACACAATTAAGATGCATCGCAAGAATGAAAGGGGGACAACTCATATCGAGTTATACTTATTATAAAACCCAGGTTGGTTGTTTGTGTGTGTGTGTGTGTTCATTTATATATGGGATCGGATTTCCTACATTTTTCAACCGATTTCAACAAAACTTCACTTTTTTTGGCAGGTAGTGTTTCTTATTGTCTTGCACACTTTTTTCTTTATTTTTACATTCAGAATGCTCTAAAAATTCCATTTACAAGACAATTGTTTATAATAAAATTCTATTCAATCAGTAGACTCATAACGATTGAAAACAATGTTTTTGTTTGAGTTTGGGTTTGACCAATTCGTAAAAAAAAAAACAAAACAAAAAAAAACTAATTAAGACATGCATGTCCATCAACCTTAAACAATAATCTTTGTCAATTTTATTTTTCAGTCTTTATGATGGTTGATACTTGATCTATCTCTTACTGTTACATCCCCGGGCAACACCGGGCTCTGCTGCTTGTAAAAAATATTTATCAGCCCACAATCTACAAGAACCCTTAAGAAAAATTCTGGTTGAGAGCACTAGAGTTCTATGTAAATCAAATTACTGAAAACATCTCACAAGAGAAAATTACTGAAAACGTCTTACAGGAGAGATCATGTATATCACCAATTCTCTTCCACCATCAACCTCACCTTGTTTAACAATGGGAGCAATCACTCACTCTAATTCCAGTCATGCACAACATGTGAAGGTTCAGAATAAACACTCCTACTAGTATCAAAAACCACACAAATAATACATTTCACACAGTCAGAACAAAAAAAATGACAGGAAAACAAAACCCCCATGAAAATGGCTAAGAAAGCGGCTGAAAGTGCTTGGGACAATGGACGATATGGACAGTTTTTATACTCCCACCAAATGTAAGAATGCTAGAACAACTAAACAGAAAATTAATAAATTTTCCTTGTCCATCAGATTAAGCAAAAGATGTTTAAAAGAAAGGTTGCTGCCCAAATATACATTAATAACTATAAAAGTGGACACTGAGAACAACACCAAGCAGCAGAAGTCATGGCCCGAAGATTGTATTGAAGACTGAAACAGACTGTCGCCTCTTGGTGTTAACCTCAGTTTCCACTTTTATATTTACATATGCTCTATCTCTGATATTCAGTAATTTTACTCATAAATATAGCATACTGTAAAACTATATTTTTTGGCATATTATATATATATATATATATATATATATATATACATATTATTGATTATTTTTCTGTATGCATAAATGAATTAACACTGAAATTTTATATAAGCTTCATGATAAATAGATGTGCTCTCTTGCTTGTATTGATGTGCTGCTAAGATGTCTGGCAGTAAGAATTTCCTATTTTACTTATTGACTTGAGGAGGGTGTTTGGTTTATCATTGAACGAAATAGTCAAAGTTCACCTCTAGGCAGGAATGAAGAATTTAAACTGCCCTTACCTCTCCATGGTATGGCATTTGACTGAGCTGTCCCTCCCCGCATTTTCCAATCAAGTGACATTAGATTTTATGATGATGAAGCAGCTTCAAATGGCACATGTACGAGTGCGATATTGGAAAAGCTAAGATTATCTGGTGACAATGCATTGAGGTGCTTGATGTGTAATTAAAGTGAATTTCGTCAACATTTGAGAGGAGATAAAATCCGAAGAATAAGTGGTGTGCAGTGCGGGGAGATGGGGGGTAAATAGGGATTGGGCTATAGGAGATTTAGAGGTGAGGGGTACAAAGATGGAAGAGGCGAGGCTGAATGTGATTTTGAGAGATAGTATGATGATGAAGTAAGAAAAGATAAAGCCTAACAGACAGAATCTCATGCACACACGCCGCACATATATTGTTAAAATTTGCTATATTTACAGGGGATAGTGTTTATAAATATAGATGGTATGGATGCATAGGTGTTGGGTATGTGGGTTATGGGGAGAGCAAGAGAAGTGGGGGGGAGAAGAAATTAGGCTTATTTCAGTTTCTTTTGTTTAGAACTAATGTGAAGGGTTATTTATGGCCGTACACACACACACACACACACACACACACACACACACATATATATATATTTTCTGTTTATACGTTATTTTTATAGATACAAATATTTAAGTAAATGCTCTGTCTATAATAAACAGTATTAATAGCATTTACTGGCCTGAATGTCTGAGAAATTTCATAGAAAATATGCGCCCCCTGACAAGAATCAAAGCTGTATCCTACATGGAACCATCATATAGCCTCACGTGCTATACCATTTAGCTACAGAGGAAGCCTCTAGCTAGCAAGGTCAAATTACTGTTTTTAAACTACAAACTTCCCATGATTTCTTTTGAATGCTCATATCTGGTTGAAGCAGATGTATAAATAGAATAATAATAAATATAATAATGTGTAGACTAAATATATTAAAATAATTGTTGATTTTAGTCCATTTGATAATATATATATATATATATCTATATATAGGATGTAATGATATATATTTTTATATATCAAGAACAGTTTTACCTTCATCATATATATATATATATCAAAATTTTCTGCCTATATATATATATATATATATATATAGGCAGCATATCTTCATTGAAACATGTTTCATTGAATAATATAGACATATTATGTCTATTCATTTTTATAATTCTTTCTAGTTCTCTAATCATTTTCTTGATGTTAAGATGAAATTCATCAAGGAAGGTGTCATAGGTTTTTCTTACGCAAGTACTTTTAATCTCCTCCGAGATCATCCTGAGGGGTGAATTACAAAGACAAATTTATTGTAACTGTGATTGTTGTGATGGTGATTTTTAAAAAAAAAAAATGTTTGAACAAAGGGTGGGACCTAGCTGCCAATCTAGTAGCATGCTTGAATTCATGTAGTCGGGGGACCAGGAAGAAAAGCTTGTCAGAGAAGTTGCCATGAAAATATTTGTAGAAAAGATAGAGAGAAGCCGGGCTACATTGGTGAGAAAGTGACTGAAATCGAGATGCCTGGTTAGAATTGGTTGAATTACCAGCCCTTTTTTGGGATTTTGTCAAGAATTTCGAGATGTACAGCAGGAGCACCAGACCAGATATGGCAGCAGTATTCAATGCATGAGCGTATGGTAGATTTTTAAATGTGCAAGATGGACTCTGATAAGAATAATTTTCTGGCACGGCACAGTGACCCAACTTTCCTTGCAGTTGATGATGCTATTGATTCGATGTAGTCACTCCACTTCAAGTCAGTTTGAAAACATGAGGCCAAGAAGGCGCAGTGTGTTAAACTCCAGGAGTCTAGCATCAGCCATGCTGCTAGCAGGCAAAAAAGTTTCTCTGTAGTGGTTACATTTTTTTTTTTTACTTAGCATCCCTATTTTAAACAGTGAAATTAATAACAACTAGCATAGAACAAGAAGTCCTATGAAATAAAAAGTATGCCTCTTAACAGGGATCGAATATGTATACTTCTTTCATCAGGGAAATCACATGTTGGCTGGCCAATTAATAGACAAAATATGAACTCATACCTACAAGAGCTCTAAAACAATAGAAAACAATGAAGCCCTTTTGTAACTGTGAAGAAAAGCTTATCAAGGGTAATAGGATTGTCATCCCACCTTCTATGTTGAATGAAATCCTAGTAGCCATTTTATATGGATAGAAAAGCATAAAGTAATGTTAGGATCATGCAAGATCTTCAGTATAGTGGCAGCAAATAAACAAAGGCATGATTAAGAAAGTCCAGGCAAGCATATCAGTATACAGACAACAGACCAAAACAGAAAAAAAGAACCTTAAATTATACTCTTTATAATTCCAAATGTTTGGCGCAGATTTGTATGAAGTAAAAGATAGGTCATGTCTTATACTAGTGGACTATTTTTCTAGATATTTATAAAAGCGTGACTACCAAACATTAATGCAGTGTTATTGAGAGTATGAAAAATACATCCACCTGACATGTTTTTCCAATGTCACTAGTAACTGAGAACGACCAACATCTTATGCCAACCAACTTTTAAAAAAATTGCAGCAAAGCACAGTATATCACATATGTCAACAGCAACCTATACTTTCCTCGAGCAGCAGAAAGGTAGGTTGGCAGGATCCTTAGGAATATTTGGTGAATCAGTAGTCAGGAAATTTGAAGGCTGAAAGCAAACAGGGTCTGTCGGCATACCGAGGCCACTCTGAAAATTAGATACACCACAACACAGGTGAAAGTCTTTCCAGTTTTACCTGGATTGTACGTTATTTGAGGTTTGCACCAAAACAGTGTGATGTGCAACTTGGCTTGATACTGTCACTGGTTTTGACCATTGACACTTGTGATCCAACTTCTGAAAGATAATGTTGCCAGATTTGCATCTTGGTTGGTTGCAAATGCACGATGTCAAAATATTTCTTATTTACTTTGTTGGGATGATTGTCCTCATCTTTATTGCCATATTCACAACGTTTCGACTGTTGTATGCTCCAACCTTTTTCAGGTGATATACTTTGGAATTTTGAACCAAACCCTTTATTTAGTCCATCGTGTATATTGCCTCTTGACAGGAATCAAACATGTATAGTTATTTTATCAGTGAAACCACATTTAGGCTGGCCAACTAATAGACAAAATAGGAGCTCTGACCTACAAGAACTCTAAAACAACAGTAAATAATTAAGACCTTTTTAAGGAAAGCTTACTAAGTGATAGAATTATCGTCCCACACTCTATGTTGAATAAAATTATAGTAGCCATTTATGAAGGCATAAAGAAATGTCAGAATCAGGCAACATCTTCAGTATGGTGGCAGCGAATAAACAAAGATATGATTAAGCGAGTCTGGGCAATTCCATGTGCCATACCTTTTTTTGGATATCTCAGTTTCAGTTAATTCCTTTTAGTAACTCAACTCTCCAAGTTTTTGTTCCCTCTGCTGTGGTAAGGTATTGAACTCACAACTCTTTGGGACAAGTCATTTTTGGATCACTCAGCTAATGCTTTTATCCACTGGAGACAAAATATTTCTTGTAGCCATTCTCTAGTGTCACACTATCAAATTACATTTTTAACAATTAGCCACAGGTCAAGGTTGAACTGCAGTGTAGGCACCATTTTCTGCAGTCGATGCCAGAAAGCAAGTTCAGGTAGACGCACTCTGGTTGTTGAGGTCACTGCAGTTCTGTTCAAAATAGGCTCCTCTGCTTCAGGATGCATTTAAAAGTCTGCATTGCTCTTTCTGCATTTCCATTTGCTTGAGGAATGTATTGGCTGATGTGGACATGTATGAAATTCATTGGGAGAAGGAAAGATTCTGTAGGACTTGACAGAACAACTTCCTGCTTCCAATGAATTCCAGGCTTAATAAGTCAGCCTGGCACCCCAATAACAGAGACTACCTGGATAACCAACATGGAACAAATTATCCATACTCCGCTCTGGTACCCCAAGAACTAGGGAGGGTGATAAAGGGTGTTCCAATAACTTGGACCAATTTTAAATGTGAATTAAGTTTAAGCATCTAATGATTTCTTTTCTTTCAGATCTGGCAAACATTTGGGTGATATTATTTTTCACGCATAATTGCCATGACTTAAATAACATGATGCAATAGAGAAATAAATAAATTTTCACCAATAACACTGATTTATTTACTGCTGACTTTGATCCATCTTAATGAAACACCCTTTATAAAGAATTCATTCCATGCATATATCCTATATTTATCACACACATATATATATATATATCATATCTTCTTCTAAATAAATAAACAACAAATTCTGTCTGTCTGAAACCACTTTAACTTGAGCCACACTTGCTCTACATAGACATATAACTTTTGGGAAACAAGATGATCCCAGGATTGAAAATCTGCCCTTCATCTGGTGCTTGAACATTGGGATTTGTATTCAGATGAACAGTTAAAAATTCAAATTTTAAAATAATTGAAAAAAATTAGTGATTTTAAAAGAATTTTAAAAAATTTATATTGAGCTTAAAGTAACACAAAATCATTGTGAATTTAAAAATTTTTGTTTTAAAATTAGTTTAAAATATTTCCAAAGATTTGTGAAATTTATTTCTTCAAAATAACAAGAAATCAGAGTTTCAAGTGAAAGGTTTTTGTGATGTGAGATTTTGACGTTCTGCAGAGTTTGATGTTTCAGTTTCAGTTATTTCCCTTTAACTCACCAAGTTATTTGTTCACATCTGCTGTGGCCAGGTATTGAACTCACAACTCTTTGGGTCAAGTCACTGGATTACCAATGCTTTTATCCAGTGACATGACCCAAAGAGTTGTGACTTCAATACCTGACCACTGAGATAGCCAGAAGAGGCATGGCACGTGGAACTAGAACAGTCTACTCTGGTGGATGAAACAAAGTTTGCTTTTCAAAATTCCAACGTATATCACCTGAAGAAGCCCAGAGCGTACAACAGCCAAAACATCATGAATAGTCGAAACAATGTAAATGTTGTAAATAATCACAATCAGATTTGCTCGTTTTCAAAATGAAAATTTATTTTCTTTTTTTCATTTATTTGTATTTTTTTTACAATTTCTGGTCACATTCTGCAAGAATTATACACATCTTTTTTTTTTTTTATAAACATCAGCTGCTGAAGTATTCACAAAGGACTCTTTCTCTTCACAATTGTTCATACCTACATGTATGTATATATATGTATTCATATATGAATATGTCAATGAAACTGAATTAAAATTTGAAATATTCTGACATAAACAGAAAATATTTTAAAAAAATATTATTACCAAGAGAACATAAATTATAAAAGGTTAAATTCTAAAGTATATAAAATATTTTTTTAAAGAATTCTCTTAACATTTTTGAATTAAGACAAAAATTACTGTTCAATCCTCACTTTTCAGTATTGATAAAGTTCAAAATCAT
Organism: Acanthosepion pharaonis; assembly: GCA_903632075.3. Taxonomy (NCBI): domain Eukaryota; kingdom Metazoa; phylum Mollusca; class Cephalopoda; order Sepiida; family Sepiidae; genus Acanthosepion; species Acanthosepion pharaonis. Next base: position 396,591 of record CAHIKZ030002118.1, read on the forward strand.
TTATGCAGTCTTGTAGGGATGGCATCTTCCACTCTTTCTTTCCAGTGAATGCCATATTGTAAATCTGCCACTACCGCTATTTCCTTGTCATTTATTCAGATGAATAACGTGCTTTAGATCTGCCCTTTACAGCTAGGACATTCCATGCGACATCCACAGAGTTGAATCACTCTCATTTCCCCTGTTTTTGAAGCATGATGGCTGCCCTTCTCTCTTCAGAACATATCAGATTTCTCTACCCCTCATTTGAGTATAATTTCCCTACATTCTTAAACTTTGAATATAAATGTATAACTAGCTTCTCCTTTATATATTTTCTCAAATTTGCAGGAGTTGTTATATAAAAGGGGGTTGCTTCCTAAAATCAGCATTTCAATGACCAAACATTGTTGGGATTTTGGTTGGACTGAGAGCATTTTAGTGTCCTCTTGTGTGCAACTAGATTGGTGGCAAGGTCTCATCATTTTTATAGTTGGAATGTCTACATGTAACCATAAGTTCTATGCTAACAGTTTCTTCTCTTGCACTTCTCGCTTGTAGTACTCGCTTCCAGCTTCTTGCTTCCTAGTCAACTTTGATCTTCAAATATTTAAATGTAATGTTTATCGTTATCATCTGTCTTCCTAATTCATGTTTGTTTATTGTTCTTAATGGCAGTTTTTCTCATATTCTATCACACTCAGAAAACCTTTGTGTCTTAGTGGCTTTATTGCCTCACTTGTGGTGAAATGATTAAAAAAAATATGTATGTGCATGTATATAACAGGAAAATATATGTATGTATGTATATTGTTATTTACATACATGTGTGTGTGTGTGTGTGTGTGTGTATATATATGTGTGTGTGAATAGTCTTTATATCTATGATAAAGATATAGTTTTCAGGTATGCTATATTTATGGGTAAAAGATGTGATATGTAAATATAAATGTGAACACTGAGAGATGACAGTCTATTTTATATTTGAATACAATCTTCAGTTAGTTTATTTATTAATAAATCCATTCTAATATATATATATATATATATATATATATAGAGAGAGAGAGAGAGAGAGAGCACCTGAATATTGCATTGTACATGAATCTCTGAGTCATGCTATTGGTGATGGATAATATGTATATTTATTAATATATACTTAATAGGTCTGTTTTATTAACACCAGCACTGTACGTGCAATATATTATAATTATATATACATAAATATTCCATTACAAATTTCTTTCATCAGTCTAATAAAATATCTCTTGAATCTCCAGACCATTCATGCATGTCTCTCCTCAAATCTATAAGGTATCTCTTCTCAAATCTCCATATTGCTCGGCCCGGTGGCTAGGATATTTTTGTAGTATCTGATGCTTTGTGGGCTTTTGAGCCGGTGTTCAAAATTCGAACTCTCTGCTTGCAGAGAGGAGTTAAATTTATTTTCCGTAATTTATTTTAGGAACTATCTTTGAGGTTTATATCTATTTATTTAATTTGAACTAGCCCGCTTGGACGGGTTTAGATGGGGGTTTTATTTTTTTGGCTGGGCCTATGGGCTCAGACATACCCACATTAAAGTTTTTTTGCCACATTCAATTCCTGTGGGTTGAATTGATAAATACCATCTCTTTTTATCTATCACTCTCCATCCTCCTAAGACTGTGGTGTACTCAATTGCATTTCCAATAACATAGACAAGGCTATCTCTCTACATTCATCTGCAAACATATTTGTGTTTGGTGACTTCAATACCCCCCATGCCAAATGGCTTAAACACTCTGTAACTGACCTTCCTGGCATAAAAACACTTAACTTTTCAATCTCTCACACAAGTGGTTGACTTTCCTACACATTTCCCCAGCAACCATGATGGTAAGGCTTCCCTTCTTGATCTGTGTTTTACCTCCATCTCCAAGTCTTGTCATGCCATGCAGCTCTGCCCTCTTGGCAACTCTGATCATGCCGTCATGTCTGTTTTCATCTGCTTCTACTCCTAACCCAGCAAAAAACTTCCTACCAACAGAACATCTTTCTATTATCAATGAACAGATTGGGACTCATTCTGAGATTTCCTTCATGATGTCCCCTGGAATTTTTTTAACCTATATTTAAAAAAATGTGCGTCTGAGGTCTCATCCTGGATAAAAGCTGGAATCATGGCTTTCATATATATATATGAGACAATATGAATTAATGGCATTCATATTTTGGTTCTTTATTTGTGCAATGCTATTTATTAAAGGAATCACTATTCTGACTATATTATATAGACATGTCTGATTACAACAGACATCACTTTGTCATAAATAACATTTTGCAATCATGTCCTCAAAGAAGCAAGGTTACTCTTTGCTGAAAGAATGGATCAAAACCCATGCGATATAATTTTGGTTATTAAAAAGATTATTGGCGGCTCTGCAAATGCATGCTAAACAACAGCAAACCCTTTATCCAACCAATTTGAGGTCCTGACCTCCTCAGCAGATAAGGCTGAATGCTTTACTCATAAGTTCTCATCCAGTTCTATACTAGACTCATTAATTCAAACCCACACTGGACTTTCTCCCTAGAAGTGAAGCTCTACTGAGTGAGATGCACATAACCCCAATGATGGTATTGGACACCATCTCTAAATTAAACTCCCATAAGGCTAGTGGTGAGGACGGGATACCGGCCATTTTCCTGAAGAAATGTGCTCCTGAATTGGCTCTTGTCCTCTTTAAACTTCACAACTACTGCCTTACTGACTCTTGCTTTCCAGCCTGTTGGATTGTCCTCATCTGTTATGCCTGTCTTTAAAAAACTCTGGAGACCCTTCTAACATGGATTAACTACTGTCCTATCAGTCTTTTTGAAAAAAAATAAAGTCTTCTAAGTCTTTAATCAACACTGAAGCACTTTATTTTCACATCATCATTCCAAAAAAAAATATAATATGCTTTCTTTTATATAAAAATATGGTTTCTTGATGTAAAACAGCCATAACTGAATTTATATATTTTACTCAAAACAATAATGGAGAAGATTGAGCCGTGGCTCTAGACATCTTTAAAGCATTTGATAGGGTTTAGCCTGATAGCCTTCTTCTTAAGATTTAGGTATACGGCATTACAGGACAGTTATTTGACTTGATAAAAACATTCCTGTCAAACAGTGAAATGAAGGTCATTCTAAACAGGTTCTCCTCTGGCTCTTTTATCACGAAATGCCTATTAACCATATTTTTTAAAAAAGCTCTCTATCTTGGGCCCTACACCATTCCTGACCTTCATCAATGACCTTCCTCGATGTCATCATTACCCAAGTTGGCATCTATGCGAACAACACCACTATTTACTCCTGCTTCAATAGTAAATCTTGTATCATTGACAAAACTAACCTGGCTGCTGATTTCAAAATGGACCTCCAATATGTGGTTGACTGGGTCAGGAAATGGCATGTCAACTTTAATGCCTCCAAAACGAAACTTCCCTCTTTTACCCACTGCATAGAACTCTTCCTGCCTCCCCTTAGAATGACTGATTCCCAACTCCTTGAGAGCGCCTCGTTATGCTTGCTTGGTCTCACGCTGTCCACTGACATGAGGTGGAACAAATACATCGAATCAATAGCTTCATCTATCACAAGGAAATTTGGCTCTCTGTGTCATGGCAGAAAGTTTTTCTCGTCTGAGTCCATCCTTCAAATTTATAAATCAACCATCCGTCCTTGCTTGGAATATTGCTGTCATTTATGATCTGGTACTCTCGTTGTATGTCTCAAGGTCCTTGACAAAATCCAGAGAAGAACATGCAAGATGATAGGTCCTGATCTGGCATCTAGTCTACATTCACTACCCACAGACGTGCTGTGGCCTCCCTCTGTCTCTTCTACAAATATTTTCAGGGCAACTGTTCTGACGAGCTACTTTTACTGGTTCCCAGACAGCACGAGTTTAAACAAGCTACAAGGCTGGCATCTCGGTCCCACCCTTTCACTGTCAAAATGGTTAAATGTAACTGTCTCTTCTTCTCAAACAGCTTCTTCTCCTGCACTTCTTGTCTGTGGAACTCCATTCCCCTTGCTTGCTTCTCCAAAGTCTATAATATTCAAATATTCAAGTGTAATGTCAATCAACATCTGACACCCTGAGCTTGTTCCCTGTTCTTTTCTGTATCTTTTTCCTCAAAGATGCCTCTTTACTCTTGTTCTCAATCTTCTGTAACCCCTTGCATGCTAGTGGAAATGCCTTTGCTTTGGGGTGAATTAAAAAAAAAAAAAAAAATCGCAAAATATCAAAGTGAAATATGAATGCGATGTCAATCATTATTTTCTGTCTTATTAATTCTTGCTCTTTTAATTTTCTCTCTCCTTTATACTGTCTTTTTTTCTCATATTCTCTAACACTCAGTAAGCCCTTATATCTTAGTGGCTTTATTGCCTTGCTTGGGCTGAAATGATTAAAAAAAATCTTTTGTGAACTTTTTTTAATTTTATTAGTACCATGAGGGGTTGGGACACTCCCAATTTTATTTTTCTTAATATTTAGCAAATGACAGGATCCATCAAGTATTTCTATTAAGTAAATAAAAGGAGTTTTTTGTTTGTCATAATATCTGTGTGAATTTCAAGCAGTTTTATTTGATAAGTATTTATGCAATGTGTGTATGTGTGTGTAAAGTAAGTACAAAGAGTTTGTTGATTAAATCATAATATTTGTGCAAATTTCAAGCAGTTTTATTTGATAAGTATTTATGCAATGTGTGTGTAAAGTAAGTACAAAGAGTTGATTAAATCATATTTGTGTGAATTTGAAGCAGATTTGTTTACTGAAAATAAAATGAAACTTATCTTTGTATATTTTAATTTTTAAAACTTAGAAATTCATTATTTTTAACTTGGCTTTTTTAATTTAACTTTTCCAAATAAAACTCTTTTTTTTCCTTTTTAAATTTACCCTATAAAATCTTGAAAGAACACTAAAAAAATATATAACAAGAAAATTAAGAACTAAATGATATATCTCTAATATTTTTAATGGGGTGTTTGAAAATCCCATGGTACTAATGGAAGTTTTAGCAAATAAAAAAAAAAAATTTAAACATGTTATCTTGTACTATATTCAAGAATTTCACAAAGTAATAGAAACCAAATTTGATCAAACTAACAATTTAGAAATGAACTTGACATTTCAAACATTCAAGTGAGTGAGAGTTTAAATGTCTGATTCTCTAACTTGGTGAACATGTTGACATTCTTCCACTGCTTGAGGAGACATCAACATTTAAATGTGGGTAAAACATATAAGCAACCATTTAAGCAACTTTAGTATGAATTCTTGTGCAAAAGTTAAGCAGAGTACTGGTCCAAATTCTCAGTTTCTTGTAAAAAAAACATATCACATATGTGAAAATATTACAATAAAAAGTTGGCTGAAAATAACATTTCTTTTATAAAACTCTGACGAAATGCAACTTTGACTTTCAGGCAAGTGTATATATATATATATATATGCTAAAGTTACATCCACTATGCATACATGTATTCATATCTACATACATACAAAAATTAAAATATATATATATATATATATATATATATATATATATATATATATATATATATATATATATATATTTTGAACAATAAAAAAATATTAAAAATTAAAATCTTCAGACACACTGGGTTGTAGATTAATATTCTTTCGTTTTTTTTATTATTATTTTCATTTAGATTCCTCGACTAGTTTCGGCCAAAAAATGGCCATCATCAGGAGAAGAAATATTTCTGCTTGCTGGTAGCAGTAAACTACAGAAATGAATGTCTTGATGGAGAAAATGAACTTTTGTCTGTAGTTTTCATTTTTTTTTTTTTATTTTTTATCTTTTTAACATGAATCTTTTAACATTCCTTGTGTTGGTCAAACAGTCTCTTTTAAGTTGTTATTTGAGATAAGAGCTGGATGGATCTATGCTGCTCTGAATTCCCCTGGTCAGTTTGACAGTTTTATTGGTCCTGGAGAGGGGATGTGTCTCTGTTAAGTGTTTGTGTGTGTGTTATTTGGTTCTTAGGGAATGAGTGAGTATGATATGTGTAAGCGTGTATATTGCTGTGGGTGTGTGTTATCATTTGGCTCATTAGGGAGTGAGTGAGTATGATGTGTGTAAGTGTGTATATTCGTGTGGGTGTGTGTATAAGTGTGAGGCTTGAACACCTCCATAAGCATGTCTGTCTTGTGTGGGTGAGAAATGTGGGTAGGTTTTGATTTCTAGTGTTATATATTAGTACTATCTGTATTGTTAAATTTATGGTTTAGCCTGGCTGGTTAGTGTGTTTTTAAACGTTGTATCCACTTATTTTCATGGAACTCTAAAATTTTTCTAATGTTATCTGCTCTGAACTTTTCTATTCTCTCAATTATAGCGAATTATATATATATATATATATATATATTATTGTTTATATAAAGATTGGAAACCCATATTGCACAGCACATGCCTGCCTATTTACGATCAAGCAATTGGTGTCATTCAGTGAAGACCATCCAATCTGTGCATGACTTGGCCATTGGAACAATGCATTCTGGACAACCCAGACTGTGCCACCAAATATGATGGCACATTTTTTACTGTTTTACATAGAGTTTGCTTTGCCCACCACCTTAGAGTTCTCAAAGCTGTATATATCAAATTATATCAGACCAGCCTATGTAAACGAAAGGATCATTTCATTTGATCCTTTGTTTGTTTGGAGGAGGATGAGCAAACTTTTTTCTATTTTATACTATTTTGGAAGCTTTTAATTGTCAATTATTTACAATTAAAATTTGCTTTAATCATGTTCCAATTTCTCCTCCTCATTTGCCATTCTTGTAATTGTGTCTGTAGTTTTGTTTAATTGCACCAACATCCACCTTTTGGAAAGGTGTTGGCTGAAAGGGAATCCTTCAAGGTATATATATATATATATATATATATATAATGACGTCCTTTTTAAATTTGTTTTCTTTTTCTGTGGGTTCAAGTCCTTATATATATAAATATATATATATATATATATATATATACACACACACATATATAATTATTCGGACTATTGTCCTCATGTTTGTCACCATATTTATTACAACATTTCGGCCGTTGTACGCTCTAGCCTTCTTCAGGAGGTTGGAATGTTGAACTGAGAGAGAGAGAGATACAAACAGACAGACAGAGACAGTAAGAATTCATCCAAAAAGTAAATGTATATGTATGTGTGTATATATATATATATATATATATATATATAGAAATTGATTTGAGTAAATGAAGAAATGTCAAAATTAGCCATAGACACTTACAAAAACATGAAATACTTGAAAACAAATGTGGCAACATTCAAAAGTACTAGGGGAAAAAAAAAAATAAAGATGATCTTGGGTAAATTTACCAACTTTTATATATATATATATATATATATATTTCATTGAAAACAGATGACAAAGAAGATTTAATTAATCTTTTATTGAGTTTTTCCAGCATTCTAGCATTTTTCCATTTTTCAGGGGTTAAAGAATATAGGAATTGTTATAGTTGTTCTAAGCATTTTCAGCTATTTCTATGATCATTATCAAGGATATTGTTTTGGTGATGAATTTCTGTGTATGGTTTCCACATCGTAGTTTTGTTGTGTGGAGTACATGCAGCAGGGGTTGTATGCTTTTTTGGTGGTCACATGCTATACATTGAGGGAATCGCTTCTATTTTTAGAACACTTTTAACATGTCATCTCTACTGCTAAATAGTGTAAGATTGATAGTAGGAGAATAGTATTTAATAAGCAATGCCTCCCTAATGATGAATTGTGTACAACTATGTGACCTGAAAAGAGTCTTTGCATTATTGACTAGAATTTTCTTTAAAGGTTCTTGTAAGTTATGAGTTAATAAATGTTTATTAATCGCACTCTGCTTCATAAGGTGGCATGTAAGATGTCTACTTAAGGAGGTAGTGGTATGTCTGATATAGGTTACAGACTTTTGACAAATAACACAGTCTTGTGCTGGGCATTGGAATTGGTATACTATATTGGTCGCTGCTAGTTTAAATTTGGTGGGGTTATTTCGGTTGGTGACAACGAGGTTTGCGGTCTTCCATTTTCTATAGTATATTATGAACTTTATATGTTTTCTGGGAGTTAGAGCAGAAATATGGTGTTTAATGATTTTCTGTATAGCAAATTCATCTTGCTTATAATTATTGTGCATCTGGTTGCAATAAAATATGTTGGTGTTTTGCAGTGTTGTATTTTTGTTACTGGCATAGTGTATTTTTTGTAAGAATAATTTTATTTGCTTATCAATGATGCAGTTGGGAAAATTATTGTTGACTCGTGTTTGTTTTATGTGTTTTAGTTCACCTAGAAATATTCTTTGGGAAGAGGAATTTTTGGATGCTCAATTTACGAAGTTAGTTATCACTGCTATTTTATATCTTTCTGGGCATTAGCTATCAGAGTTTAGAAAACAAGAGTTTGTACTAGTGGGGATTTTATAGAGGTAAGTGGTAAATTTGTTGAATTTTAGCCACATCTCAATGTCAAGGAATGGGATCTTGCCATGGGTTCATATATGAATTTTAGTATTGAGTCCAAATTTTTTCAAAGTTGATTTTAGGTTTGTGATTTTCAGGTTTATCTATTGTTTTAAATTTTTTTTTTTTTTTTTTTTTTAAAATGTTTTTTGATGTAGGACATGATAAACTCAGAAAAACTGCCAAAAATACATATATATATATATATATATATATATATATATATATATATATATATATATATATATGATAGGTTAACAAACAAAAGGGTAATTTATGATAAAGTTTAAATAAAAGTAAAACATGTTATATTTATAAATGTAATTTATTAGTCACTTATTCTAGTATTGTGTTGCAATACACACACAAACACATTTGATATGTCCCGGAAAGGGATATATTTGATCGAAGTAGCTAAGTGGTTTTGGCTACTGTAACCAAGTAGTACACGGTAGCAGTAATTGACTGGTACTTGTCGTAGTTTCAGGTAACAGGTGTAGACCAATAGGATAGCCAATGGCGCAGTCCAATGAGCGTTGTCATAGACTTAAACTCTGTCGTACCTACACGTCCATCTGTATTTATGACGGACACCAGCCAATCATATTCCAGTGAGGGGAAACTCAGGTGTATGCATATTCCATTATATCAACATATATATAGTCACACACACACACACACATATATATATAGAGAGAAATATGCCAAAACAGTATGTGAATATATATAACAATCTGTCATATTAATAAATAAATAAATTTATATATATATATATATATATATATATATATATATAATATAATTTTATATTTAATATAATTTTATAGATACAAGTATTTAAAAGGAAATGCTCTGTTTATAATAAACAGTATTAAATAACATTTATATGCCTGAATACTTAAATTTTTTGTATCTATAAAAGAATGTTAAACAAAAAAATGTCTTTAATAAATTATCGAATTGTAAAAAATATTATATATATATATCCAATATATATATATATATATATATATATATATATATATATATATATATATATATTTATATAATAATAATACATTTTTCTATCCCTGATATTGAGCACTTTAATGCATAAATATAGCATACTTTTAAAAAACTACATTTTATCATTAAAAACTATTAAAACTATATTTTATATATGCAAATTTGTTTGAAAACCAGCAAAAGGTTTTTACTTTATTTTTCTATTTGGACCATTATTTGTTATCGAGTGAGAATTTGTCCACTAATGCAGGAAGTCATGACACATGAAGAACGCTAAAGAAAAACCAAGCATATCAAGAGACACAAGCCTATCAGCAACCAAAATATTCTTTGATAATGGTTTATGAAAGCAAGAACACTCAGAAGTCTGCTGGGAAACCAGAGGAATGGTTTAAACCATAGAAAAATAATATAAAACAATTTCATTGGTCATCAATACTTATATATATGTATATATATATATATATATATTGGAGAAAACTGTATGACAAAGTGGAAAAAATTTTGACACATTTTGTTCTTTCAGACTAAATTTATTATGTTGGTGCAACTACACATGTGCATGAATAAGGGATGCTGGGAATTTTAAATTATTTTTTTTTTTATCTAGTCAATTTCATTTAAGTTCTTTTTCTCTTTCTTTTTATCCTTTTTGTTATTAGATATCCTGCACAGTGATAATAGAAGTTGTGACAGGAATTTTAATTTTGTCATACTTTTTTCCCCAATATTGTTCTTGATATACAAAAATATATGTAGTTATCTCATGTATATATATATATATATGTGTTTTATGTATGTATAATATGTATGTGTATGTATTATATATACATATATATATATATATATAAAACACATATAAATATATATATATATATATATAAACACACTCATAAATATATATATATATATATATATATATATAAACACACACACATATATATATATATATATAATAAACACATAGAAATAATGAATAAATCATAGAAATAAAATACCTGTCAGTTGGACTTGAGTGAGACTTTATTGAAGAATTTAATAAAAATCTATTTATAAATATACATTGTATATACATCCATAATTACACAGACTTTACAATTCACTGTCAATCATATTTTTGCCTGCATTCATTTCCAATCATTTTTCAACAAGCAAACGTTTAGTATTTTTCTGGGACATTAGTTTGTAGCTGACGCCAGACATTTTTTTCATAATCATAATTATTTGTGAAGGGCTCAATAAAATGGTTTACAGTATTCCATTTTCTTCCCACAAAGCATTCACAATATAAAAAGAAGAAAAACAAGATTATAAATTTGTAAGTTATTTTTCACAATTTTGATCATCCATATTTTTTAATTATCATCTTTTTATCATTCCATTTCATATCATCTTAAAACCAGACAGTACAATGCACCAGTCAAATATATTTCTAATTTATTATTAGCTTTTCTTACCAATTTTTTTACACCCTATCTTCTGTCTCCTTCTTGAACCCTGTTCTTTTATTGTCCTCTGTTTTTTTCACTCTCAGTAGCATTTTTGCATCCTAATTGCTTTTAATGCCTTGCTCCCATACTTGTTATATTCTGTAATTTGTGAAACTGAATTTTAGTAAAATGTTTTTTTTTTTTTTTTTATAAAACATGTTAAAGCTTGTGTTTTTCTTTCCATGTCATCTTTCATTTGAAAATATTTTAATTCATCCTGGGTATGATGATAAACTACATCTGGTAGCAAGGCTTCTGATCAAGAGGTTTTGAGGAATACGGAACCACCTCTTAATTGCTATTGTTCCTGGGTCCACACTGACCCAGGGTCATAGCAACTGTTAGGTCCCGAGCTATGGGAAAATAGTGAACTTCCAAACTCGGGTCAAAACATGAAAATATAAAAATACATTAAAAAAAATTAGCAGCAATACATTTTTGGAAAAAAAATTTTTTTCCCAAGCTTACAAGCAAATAAGATTTCAGCATTAAATGATCCATAATGTGTTGATAAATCATTAAACAAACTAAACCAAACCAAAATGCATTAATAATTTGCTTTTACATTCAGAAAACAGGAATAATTTAAGCATAAAATGTAATTTCTGATAGACACATGCACAATGTTCCATTATCACTGAGCAGACTCTGAATTTTTGCCAATCACAATGAACAGTTGTTCTCTCAAGTCCCCTTTGCCTTAGACACCTCTTGGGGCTTTAGCTCATTCCAAACCTCAAGTGGAACACATGTATACGATCCATTGCTAAAGATGATGTAAAAAAAATGGTTGGCTCCTTCTACCACACCAGTAAGTATCTGACTCCTCCTACTATGCTCTAAGAGGCTGAGTATCTGGGCTGGAGCTGTCTTTTCTTCCCTTTCTAATCTTGATAGAAGCATCTATGTGGCTTTTTGAATGATTATTTTCCACCCTACAACCACTTTCCCTCAGACAAAATGTTGCAAGCCACTGTTACTACTTCCATGGAAAATATTCTGACAAGAAACATTCCTTAGTTCCATCAGTTCTAAACTTCCCAGCAAACACCCACTATACCACATCCTCTTGTATGACCCATCCCCATCCTCATTCCCTTCGTATTCCATGAGTAAGAAGTAAATTCCACTTGTACAGCTTCCTCCCATGAACTGTTACTTTGTGATACAGACTCCCAAGAGAATACTTTCCCAACCACTATAATCTTAACCTCTTCAAGAGTTAACCATTATCTTTACCACATACCCTCATAAATAGCACTTCTTACATCCTTCATTAAACCTCTACCCTGAGTGGCTCATGGGCCTTGTATAGGAGAAACATCAGTAGAAGAATATACACATAACATTAGACTGCACTTCTTATTCATACCGATCATAAAACAACCACCTTCATTAACCCTCTACCCTGAGTTACTCTTAAGCCTTGTATCGGGGGAACATGAAAAAAAGAATATATACATTACATTAATATGACTGACAAGGTACTTCTGTTAATTTTTTAATATTTTTTTCTTGAATGTGAACATGATTGATTCATTCATTTTTATGGATTATCAACCCTTCACAGGTTATTCATAGCCAGAAAAAAATTTAGATTGTACAAATTTTTTATGAAATAATGATGGTTTAGTGATAAAAGTTTTCCTAATTAATCTATTGCTGGAGGGAGAAGAGGTGGATTCATACCTTTCCCAGGGTTATTTGCACAAAACTCAGCTCTCCATTTAAAAATTCCAAGACATTAACCACTACACCACCCACACATCCAAGCTTACGGTACCTGATATTCCCAAAAGCAGTTGCCCACCTAAGTACTGACCAGGCATGACATTGTTTAACTTTGGTGATCATACAGGAACCAATGTTTCAACATGATGTGGTGTAAACAAGAACGAATAAAAGAACAAGAATTAAGAAGTCAGACGATAAAAATTGATATTGCATTTAAAGTTTTGAAGATTAAACTTGTCTGGTAAGCAATAAACCATAAGTGAGAAGTGCAAGAGAAGAAACTCTTAGCATAGAACTTACATCCAGCCATTTCAACTGTACAATGATGAGACATTGCTGCCAATTTAGTATTGTGCTTAAATTCATAAATTCTAATGAAATAGTGACAAGAATGTTTTTTATTTTCCAAACACTGTCAACATATTGTGGCCATGTTCATCATTGATATTACTGAGTGTTGTTTTTTTTTTTTAGTTGTTATTAATGCTTCCATTATTTTCTAGCTTTTTTTTTTTTTTACATGTGGATGATGTTATTATAACAGAAAATATGACCATAATTATGGTCATATTTTCTATGACTATGTTGTGGACGGAGTTTGGTAGGTTTCCGTATGTGTTTAAATGGGTCCTAATTGAGCTGTGGTCTGAGGGACGTTACGTAAGTTTTCTTCATAACATGAATGTAGTGCTATGTCAAATATAATAATTCATAAATTTGTTTGATCGAGGAAATTCCTTAAATATATGTAAATTCATAAATAACATTGGTCCTCTGTAATTTGGTGCTTGCAGGTGAGTTCTTATTGTTGATAATGTTCAAAAGCTGTTTAAATTTTTTTTGTAATAGATATGTTCTAACTTAATATTAATTTTTTATTTGTTCTTAATTATATATGTTTCTGAGATACAAATGTATATATGATATATATATATATATATATATATATATATATATATATATATATATATATATATATGAAAGAAAAATACAGAAAAAAAACAAAATTCTGAATATGCATTATAATGTTAAAAAAAATAAAGTCGACGTCGGACGTTTCGGTCTATTTAAGACCATCTTCATGGACATTTTCATTTAAACATAATTAACATTATAACTTATAACAATTTAACAATGAAAAAGACGATGGACATAAGGCCCAACTAATTCAAACAGATAACTTAAATTTTATTTTATAATTAATAATGCGATATCATTATGTTTAAATTTTTCAATTTTTTTTTTTTCATACTGTTGGATTTATATCCATTTTATTTAAATTTATATATATATATATATATATATATATAAATGTATAAATAAAATATATATATGTGTGTGTGTATATATATTATAATATTTTTATGATTGTGACTTCCTCAGGTGATGGTAGATAAGTTTGATAAAATGATTTATTAGGAAATTTTAAAAACAAATATATTCAGTACTTTTTTTAAAAAGTAAATGCTACAAACTGGATTTTTATTCCATCTGTTCTTTCACTTGTTTGTGTGTGTGTGTGTGTGTGTATATATATATATATATGTATGTATGTATGTGTTCATGTATATATGTGTATGTATATGCATATATCTATTTGTAGATGCATAAATATGTATATGTGTGTATGTGTGTGTGTGTGTATATGCATAAATATGTATATGTGCGTGTGTGTGTGTATATATATATATATATATATATATATATATATGTGTGTGTGTGTGTGTGTATGTGTATATGCATAAATATGTATGTGTGTATATATATATATATATATATATATATATATAATGTACATGTATAAATACGTATGTATATATAGATTGCAATAGGTAAACTGTCCCCATCTTATATTCTTAATTTTGCACATTCATCAGTCTGAATATAGCATGTCATATATATCACTGTCACAATTTTAGAAATGCATTACCGCCTTTTTACTTCACTCACATCCACTCTTTGGTCTCTATAAACATTCATTAAGCTCCAAAGTATATCAATGAGTGCAAACTTTTTCTACATAAAGGACGCAATTCTACTTTGTATGCACTTTTTGTTTCACCAAAACTGAACTGCTCTCTTTCAACCATCTTAGGAAATCTTTTTTGACCTTCCATCAGCATGGCTGAGGAAGGAGAGTGCCTCATTGCACCTTCTCAATCTAATGTTTTTCACTCATCTGTATTGGAACAATTATATTGAATCAATTTCTAAGTCTTTTTTTTATGAAATTTGATTCATTATGTCATGCTAGAAATTCTTCTCGCCAGAATCATTTGTCCAAGGATTGAATATCATTGCCACATCTGTCATGCATCTAGAGATTCTTGAAGAATCTGCAAAGAATATTCTGAAAATTTATTGGTCCTAACCTGGCATCTCAGCTTCAGTCACTGTCCAACTACTGTATCACAGCTTCCCTATGCCTTTTCATGGCAACAGTTCTCACGAGTTTTCTTCTTTCATACCTTGACTTCAAAAAGTTGTTTAGTTTGGCAGTTAGGTCTCATCATTTGATTGCTGAAATTGATAGATCTAACTGTAAGTTATATTCTAATAGTTTATTTTCTCACACTTCTCATTTGTGGAACTCTGTTCCAGATTCTTACTTTCTTGTCAACTATGATCTTCAAAAATTTCAATACAACTTCTGTCAGTACCATCTACCGTCTT
This sequence comes from Acanthosepion pharaonis, assembly GCA_903632075.3. Classification (NCBI taxonomy): domain Eukaryota; kingdom Metazoa; phylum Mollusca; class Cephalopoda; order Sepiida; family Sepiidae; genus Acanthosepion; species Acanthosepion pharaonis. The sequence continues at coordinate 412,027 of CAHIKZ030002118.1, forward strand.
TGAACTGTTCTTTTAATTGTCATTTCTGCTCAATAACATTTTATCAGTTTCTTCCACCCTTGCATCTTAGTGGCTTTCTCATCTTGCTTAGGGTGAAATGATTGAAACAAACTTTACACTCAGATAATATTTTGGCAAAATTTGCCTTTATCAATTACAAGGAAGAAAAATTATGGGCTATTGACAGGAAGGTTCAAGCTCTCTACTATATCCACTTCTGATATATAAATGAATTACTTTTGAACAGACCATGTATATATATATATATATATATATATATATATATATATATATATATATATATAAAAATAACTAGCTTGTTACATTTTGAAAAAAAAGTAGGGTGAATGGCAGGATCATTTTAATGTTGTTTTTTTTTTTAATTAATCACTGTACAATTGCATTGCCTGTAGTTTACTGTATTGCTTGTGTCAAGTGTTGAAATGAAAAGTTATATAAAAAATCGCTGAAAATATATCTTGAAGACAAACTTTTGTAGTAAACCAGTTTTCTGCAGTCTTCATCAACTAACATCTGCCAAAATCAAATGCTTAATCTTCCCAATGATAACATAGAAAAGATTAAAGATTTTGTACACACAATGTTTTGCTCACAAATGTTCGATTCAAGCATATAGGTTTCTGAGTGTTCAACCTAAAATATATATATATATTGGGTCAGAACAAAAATTTGTAACAATTTTTTAAGTGAATTTCAGAATTAATATTCAGTTTTGTACCTTGATTTAATCAGCCACATATATGTCGTTTGGTTTCACTACTTTTCACCATCTTTGAGGCAGCTTCATAATTCCATCCTTACAGAACTTGGCAATTTCAAGGTGATGAATTGGTCAAAGTGGTTATTATAGCCTTCCAGAGAATTGAATTTCTTCTCATGAAGAAAATTTTGAAGGGATTGAAATAAGTTGTAATCCAAAAGTGCAAGGTCTGGTGAGTACAATGGGTGTAGATGGACATCCCAGCAAGGATGTACCAATTTCTACTGGGTCTGCAAAAGATGTGAGGTCTGTCATGCTGATTGAAGATGACACCCTTCCAATTGGTCAATTCTGGACACTTTTCAGTGTTTGCAGCTGGAAGCCTGCATTCAACGTCTGAGTTTGTGGAAGGAGCTCATAATTCATAATGCCCTTCCAATCCCACCGGTCAATAACAGTGACCAATTTTGTTCTCCACATTGTTGTAAACAATCCATTTTTCATCGTCTCTGATTGTCTTTTTCTCCTTGCTTAAGGAGAGCACTTTGCAGATTATTCTTTGGATCTTGTCAAGAATCTCTAGATGCATGACAGAAGCACCAGACCAGATGTGGCAACAGTATCCAATTCTCAGACAAATGATAGACATGACATAGTGAACCAACTTGGAAATTCATTCAATATAATTGTTCTAATACAGATGAATAAAAAACGTTAGACTGAGAAGGTCGAAGGAGTCACTCTCCTTCCTCAGCCATGCTGATGGAAGGCAAAAAAGATTTTTCTAAGATGAATGAAAGAGAACGGTTCAGTTTAGGCGGAATTAAAAGTGCATGCAAAGTAGAGTAGTGTCCTTCATGTAGACAAAGATTGCACTCATTAATATACTTTGAAGTTTAATGAATGTTTATGGAAACCAAGGAGTGGATGTGAGCACAACAAAAAAGTGGTAATGCATTTCTGAAGTTGTGAGATGCCATATTTAGGCTAATGAAAGATGTAGTCAACTTACACACACACATATATATATATATATATATATATATATTATAATGAATCATTCATATAAAAAGTAAATTAATAAAGTTAATGATATAAAATGGTGAAATCTCTTTGCTAACAAAATTTAAAAAATGCATTGACCTACCAATCACTCAATGACTGTTATGAGCCTTGTTTTTTTTATAAATTTTAAGCTGCATAAGGTATTTTGTAAATACACAAGTACATTCAACTGTACATTCAGTCATCTTCAGACTTGGAAATTATTTTGTTTTTGGTAAAATTCAGGTAGCATCCGAGATGAAAAAATATAATGCTATATATATATATATATATATATATATATGATTTTAAATATCAATAAACATTATTTAGAAAACTGTGACAAACTGGAAAAGATTTTGTGATGTGTTTCATCCATTAGGATTTCATCAGACTGGGCTTTGTTGATGTTGCCATGTCGACACAGATGATGAAAAGAAAAAGAAAAACAACATAGATGAATTTGGCTAGATTGAAAAAAGAAAATATTCTTTCAAAAATGTGCAGACGTGGCAATGTCATCAAAGCCCAGTACAATGAAATCCTAATGGATGAACTGCGTTTTCCAGTTTGTCATATTTTTCTAAATATATAAGATATATTTAGGCAGCAAGTATTCATTCAAACAAGTCTGATGAAAAAGAACTGAAAATGTCTGTTTAATTTTTTATTATATTTTTCCACTTTTCAGATAAGGTGTTGAGTATTGTGTTCGAAGTTCATATTTTGTTATTTTTGCTCAAGTACTTTCAACTTTCTCAGTCATTATCAAGAACCAGTTTGGTGTCCGTATGGTAGCTAGTCTTCCTTTGTCTTTTTCTATATACATATTTTTAATACACCTATAATATGCACACACACACACATTAATTATATCATATGCACTTCAAGATACTGTCTCCTATGGTGAATGATATTTTATTTAATGAGTTGTTTATTTTATATAATAATGTCTGCGAAAATTGAAAGTACTTAAACAAAACAATAACACAGTTTGAACTTTGGACAGTTTATTCACAGCTTTGTGCACAAGACTTAACACCTTATCTGAAAATTGGAAAAATATAATAAAAAATGAAACAGACAGATTTTGTCAGTTCTTTCTTTTCAAACTTGTTTGGATATATATACATACATACATATCAGGTGTAGCAGCAGAATTGTCCAAATCATGTAACAGCAAAATTGTCTAATTGTTTGATTAAGCATTTGAACCGTTGTTTCTTAGACATGATTAAATATAACTTACTGGAATTCTCTTGGGTTTTTATAACACTATTGGACTCTCTTTTGAACAGTAAGAATGTCTTCGGCTCTAACTTGAAATGATGATCCCTTTTGCTGTTGCGATCTCATGATCCAGTTTTCCTCTTTAATGTTTCCTCCTTTTAAAACTTATTCAATTCTCTTGATCATTCTTGAATAGGCTTTGAACTTGGAAGCCAGAGTGTGAATGTTGGTACCATTACTAAAGGTCTGTATGATCTTTTTCCTCTCACCATTGCTCAGTTGGGAAGACAGAATAGAGCTGATACAAAACGATTATAACCTGTTCTCTTTCCAGCTGAATAACTCAAAGAGTTTTTCAGTGATTCTTATAACAAATGGTGTCAAGATGACTAAACGTCTTATCTGAAAACCTGGGGGAAAAACTCAATTAGTTTAGTTGATTTTTAGATATTAAACATTTTGTGGGATGGACAATTTTGCATATACATAAACATATACATATATATATATATGTGGAAATGCGATCAATTCATTTTTTTTTTTTCATTAATTCACAAGAGATCCAAGTCTTTTCAAATACATTATAGTTCACATGAGAAACATAGTAAGTTTCTTTGTGCTGTCCCATGTCAGGTGACTGGGATTATTTTTTGATCAGGGCCTTGATTTTTGTTATCAACGTCTGCTGGTCTACCAGAATGTCCTTGGACTTCCAGATAACAATTTCCACTTCTGAATTTTGTGAACCACTTCCAAATGGCACTCTCAGCTATGGCACCATCACCATAAACAGTGCCTATTTTGCAAGTTCATACAGCATTTTGCCCTTTTCAGAAATAAAAGTGCATCAAATGACAAAAGCTCTATCTCATTTCTGTTCCATATTCTCTTTTAATGTCAAAACATTTAAAATTGACAATCGACACAGAAATCCGAATAGAAAGAAATTTTGAATTGTCATCTTTCTCAATGTGTATATATTTAATAAGTTTGTTCTAATCTTATATATTTAATAAGTTTCAGTCACATGTGAATTGAAATCATGTATTAAAATGACAATTGTAAAATGCCCTGAAAGTTTGTTCTAACCTTATATATATTGTTAAATATAACAGACAATGAATGTCTATTATGTTTAATTATGAGCTGTTCTAAGCTTCATATAGTGTCTTTACTTTTGGAAGAAAATAAAGACAAAAACTGTTCAACATTTAGATATTTTTTATTATGCTATTCCTCAATATAAACTTTCAGCTCACATGAGCCATCACCAGAGTGGTTTTATGGACATTACAACAGAGATATGAGGTGAAAGTTTAGATCAAGGAACAGCATAATAAAAAATATCCATATGTTGGACAGTTTTTGTCTTTATTTTCTCCCGAAACTAAAGCCACTATATGAAGCTTAGAACAACTCATGATCAAACATAATAGACATTTGTTACCTGTTATATTTAACAATATATGTTCAAATAATGATCTGCTGCTCCAATTCACGATATATTCATGGGGTAGTATATTGTTGTTGTCAACAAGTATTTTACTGTATTATGAAGGTGAATAGGAATCTGTCTTGAAATGCTGTGCAATAGAAGTTTTATGCAATAAATGAGTTGATGGGGTTTTGATAACAGTGTTAATTGTCAGGCTTTCATATGTATGAGAATTTTTGTTCTGAGATACAAGATCCCAAAGGACATTTAAACTGTTTTTTTTTTCAATGTTGGTCTTTTCCAAAACACTATTCGACAGAAGAGCTATTGTGTATGATTAAAGTGGTTGTATTAAATTTAGTATAATATATAATTAATTTTATTTTTTTTTATTGGGATCAGTGGGGAATATATTAGTACTTAATAGATTTTTTTAGGATTTTTTCATCTTGTTTCTAGTTAGAATGCATCTGATTATGGAATAGTAGGTTGATATGCTTAGAGTTATTTGAGGAAGTATTATGTTCTTTTTGATTTATATTAATATTTCTAATGGCTCGTCTAATTTTTTCATCAATATATACAGGAAAATACTTGTTGACAAAACCAATATACTACACCATAAAAATAATAAACAAAAACTTCAAATACTTGAAGCCCTCTATATTAAAAGCAAACAAGCAACCAAGATAAAACATATCTAATAATGGACTCTCCCATTGGTTTCAACATGAGGATCTGACAGCTTAACTGATTCAGTTATATGCGATAATCTTAAGTGGCACTTAAGACCCACTAGTGATTTACAAAGGAGGCCACATATGGAGCAAGAGTGAGGATTGTGAGATGAGATCACTTTTAGAGTGGCTGGCCTTTTAGATCTTACTCTCACTTCTTGAAGATGATTCAGACAAGCAGATTGAAAACTGCTGAGTCCACTAAAACACGTTGATCTCCATTCTATCCACTCCAAGGCTAAGCACTCAAGGGTGTTATGTGGTATATTGACAGGTGACAAGTTACTCTTCAGCTTGTCTTTGTATGTTAGCCATAGGCGTCCTACATTCCTGTAGCCCTGATCTAACTGGCTGTACATTAGGATCTTATATATATATCAATTTCTAGTTTTTATTTATATGTGTGTACATAATATTAGATTCATCAGAAAATTTTGCACATTTTCTGCCAATTTTCTCATAAAACAGAAAAATAAGTTTAAAAAAAATGAATTTTATGTGTTAGATGGGGTTGATTTTCTTCTTCTTTTTTCTCTTTTAGGGTGTTTCTATATACTGAGGTGCATCAGTAAATGATGAAAAAAGCATTCATTTTATGCAATAAATATTTATTTTCAACATTATCCTTTTCTTTATCAATACACTTAACTCGATGCTTCTCCATAGATTGAATAAATTAAACATTAGACAGTAAAAATCTAAGATAAAATGTCAGTTAATAAACTTATTGTCATTTTTTTTTTTTATATTTAAATTTTATATATATATATATATATATATATATATATATATATATATATATAGGATTTTCCTCTTTCTCCGAAATCAGAGTGTGAAATATGGTTACTGCTTCATGTCTCAAGCAGTTTTCAGACCATTCATCACATCTGCAAATCTTTGTATTTCCTTAAATGATCACTCACCAATTTTGAATACTCTTCCCCTATAAATATAGCAAATGTTATATGTATGTATGTATGTAAGAATTTAAAATAGTGTATATTTGTAAATAGACAATATGAATAAAGTCGAAAGGAAAACTTAGCTAATGCATTTACTATGATAAAGTTACGCAGTTCCTTTTGTCTTTATTCAAAAGTATATATATATATATATATGCAATCTAGGTGTCGAACACATTACTTTAACAAGTAGGTAAGTTTGCCTTTAGGCCTTTTTTCTCTTTCTTTTCACAGTATTGTCGTTTTTATTTGAGAATGTATCTGGATAAGAGTTTTCGGTTTGAGCAAGTTGTCTGTTGGTTCCATCAATGGTTTTTCTTTTTCTTTAATATATATACCTCAGGAAAAGTGGAAAACCTTTTTATTGATAATGTGTTTCGACCTCATTATTTAGGTAAGTAGTCATCTTCAGGTCAGAATTGTAGACCAATCTGTGTGGTTTTTTTGTAATAAAACTGTTAATGTCCGTTTGCTAGGTTAGAATCCTCTGGTCAGAATGAGATAACAAAACTGAGTGTTTTTTTCTTTTGTATTAAAGCTACCAAACTCTGCTGGACGCAAAACCAAGTCACTCTGACTCCAAACCAGCCCATTCTGAGCAGATCCCTGTTAATACCACATACCACATTGTGCCATTATTGTTTGTCAATGACTATGTTATTATGTATGAACCTGGTCTTTGGTCAGGAACTTTGAAATCAGTGCACTCTCAATGCATTTTCTTCTTAGCGAATCTTTTTCTCTCTTCATCAGACTGCTATAATGTGTTTCGACTTCATTATTTAGGTAAGTAGTCATCTTCAGGTCAGAATTGTAGACAAATCAGTGTGTTTTTTTATAATAAAGCTGTTAATGTCCATTTGCTAGGTTGGAATCCTCTGGTCGGAATGAGATAACAAAACTGAGTGTTTTTTTTTTCTTTTGTATTAAAGCTACCAAACTCTGCTGGACTCAAAACCAGTCAAAATTGTGACCAGAAGTATGAGTATGTTCAAGTTGTTGTTATATCGCATATCTTTGTGATGCTCAGTTAGACTTTTTGGAGGTTTCTAGATGTTTCACTGATGTACATTACTGGACACTTTGTACAATTTATTTTCTGGTTTCTAGGGACAATTTGAACATAATTTGTCCAATGTTTACAGGGAACTTTTCACCTTTTATAAGCCATATCAAAGAGTTTCATTTTTGTTTTGATAAGGTTCTATCTATCTGAACTGAAATTCATAGGGATATATGATTTGAGATAGATAGAAACAAAAAATAAAATATTAATCGTTATCTTTTGTATGCTTAATTTCTGTATTTTATTTTTTTTCACTGCTTAATAATCTTTTCTTTTCCTCATATGCTCTCACAATCAGTAACCCTTTGCATCTTAGTGGCTTTACTGCCTTGTTTGGAGTGAAATAATTTTAAAAATGCTGGAAACCAAGTTATTAGCTTCCAGTTTCTTGCTTTCCAATCAACATTGATCTTCAAAAATTTAAATGCAATGTCAATCGTTATCTTGTGTTCTTATTTCTTGTTCTTTTATTATTTTCTTTCTCCATAATAATTTTTTTTTCTCATACTCAGTAGCCCTCTTGCTTCTAAGTGGCTTTATTGCCTTGCTTGGAGTGAAATGATTAAATATATATATATATATATATATATATATATACCTGCCTCCTGTTTTTGATTTGGTGTTTATATCTCTTTTAGTGGTGGTGTTGTTTATTCACTTTTGTTTGGATTCTGTATCCTACTGACATGCATATATATATGTGTGTGTGTGTGAGAGAGAGAGAGGCTGTGCAATGATTGTTGGTGTGGGAATAAGAATTGTCAACCCAATTTAAAATAATTCTGGTTGATTCAGTTTCATTCACTTCATTCTAATGCCCTTGGAAAAGGCATAAATCTATGCACGTTTCTCCATTTATGGCTTAAATAGCAGGGGCAGACTGCGATCTCTTGCCTTGGTTGGCAGCCAGTCTAAGCAAAAGAAAATGAAATAAAACCTGAGGAGCATGGCTTGTAGACTTTGTGACACACCATACACCATTTCCCTGTTATAAGCTCTGAAAAGTGTGGCTGGTCCCACAGAAGCCTTCACCACTATAATCAAAGCATCTATGGGGTTTGTGCAGAAGTTCATTTCTAAAATTGAACTGTTGGTCCCTCATACATTGAAATTGATGAGTGTCCATCACATATATTGCTTGACATTTGCTCTGTTATAGGGGAAAAGTGCTAATATTGAGGACAAAACATTCGCAGACACCCACATTGGGAAATGATATATAAATTTTTGCCTATTATGAAGAATTTTAGGGAAAATTATGACAAACTGGACAAATTTTTCATGTGACATATTTCATCATTTAGGACTTCATTGGACAAAACTTTTTTTTTTTTTTTTTTGATTTGACAACATATACATCCAATTTTTTTGTCTGATGCACAGTTAATACAAATAATATATATATATATATATATACCTATGTTTATATATTGGTGCAATTTCTTCATTCAAAAATGTTCGTGTTGGATAATAATTTTTATTGCATCATCTTTTTTATACAGATAATATATATATATATATATAGTTTATATATATATATATGAGAGAGAGAGAGAGAGAGCATATCTTCATTCAAATCATGTTTCATTGTATAATATAGACATATTATTATACTTATTTTTATACTGATCCTTTCCAGTTGTCTAATCAGTTTCTTATTAAAATGAAATTCATCATGGAAGGAGCCATAGTTTTTCCTACCCAAATATTTGGAGGAGGTTGAAAGTATTTGGGTAGGAAAAAACTATGCTGCCATCCTTGACGAATTTCATCTTAACATCAAGAGACTGATTAGGGAACTGGAAAGGATCATTATAAAAGTAAAGAGACATCATAAGTCTGTATTATTCAATGAGATATATGGACATTTGTGTGGACAAGGAAATTGACACTACATAGGGATTCACATCATCTGCTCGTGTGAAGGTGGGAAACTACCAGTCATGATGTAGTGTTGATTTCTATGTATACACACATGCATATATATATATATATATATATATATATATATATATACAAAAAAATATAGTTTTAATATATGCTACAAGCATAGGTAAATATAAGAATGAGCACTGAAGTTTCAACATGGAGTGGCATTAGTGTTACAGGTTTGAACACAATCTTTGAGTCTGAAGATTGTGCTCAAGCAGGAAACATACTGTCATCACTTGATGTTGACTTCTGTGCTCACTCTTATATTTATATCTTTGTATGTGGTCTCATTGATGATATGTAAATATTGGTTTTATGTATGTATAGGCAGGTGTGTTTCTATACATAGATACACATGCGTACCTACTTGTATGTTTGTATCACTGTGTGTAGTTTGCTTGTATCAATGCAGTACATTATAAGAAAGGGGACTAATTTTATTGGCCATTTCTTACAAGATAAATCTTTCTGGAAAACACTCACACATCATTGTAAATACATACACACATATAGATAAATGCATCCAAACCGATGCATATATTCAAAGATTAAACTTGTTCTTAACTGAATTTATATCAACGTCATTTTCTCATAAAGGGAAAAATGATTCCCTTTTGGCAAGGTTTGTAAAAAGAGGCGGAGTCTTTTCTTTTAAATAAAATGTCACTTATAAATTCAGTCCCTGAAACATCATGGATTCCGATCCGAAATAAATAAATACATAAATAAATAAAATCTTGCTGTTTTTTTTTTTTTTTTTTTTTGTTTTTTTTGCAAACAATCCAACAATGGATAAAGACAATTTCTTAAAAGTTTTGTTAATTCAACTTTTTCCATGTCCTCCATATTTTGTTGTTATTTACAATATCTGCAACATAAACTATAAAACACCTCCCACAAAAAAAATCACACCCAGAATAGGGATATATGTAGATAATTAAATGCAAACAATCCAATTTGGGTAATGTAATGCAGTTTTTTGGGGTTTTTTTTTTTTGCTTTCTTTTCTATCGGAGTTTTTTTTTTTCTTTTTTTTTTTTTTTGGTGGAGGATTATTTTATTTTTTCAGGTAGTTGGAAAAAATAGTCATTCATGGCTTCTCACAGATATCAAAACAAAAGTTTTTAAAAAAGAAAGTAGTAAAAATTCCCAATGCAAAATGGTAAAAGAAGACTGTGAAAATGCCATCTGTGAAAAGCATGGAATCGAGGTAAATTGGTTGTCCTCTCCAGCAAGATGTGAACTGTTTCTTTATTTTTGGTGGCCATTTTCTGTCATGCATTTCAAGTGTACAAGAGTGAGCATCAGTGTTAGTGCCAACACATGCAAGATTTGAATTGTTTGAGGTAGGAGACAGAGAGTTGCACAGAATCTAATGGCAAAGAAAGGAAGAATAAGAGTAGGAAAAAAAAAAAAAGGGTTGGGGAATCATTTGAAGATGAAAGTTTGATCCTGATAACAAAAAACAGAAGATAAGGATAATAGAAAAATAAAGAATGGAATCCTGCTTCTTGTAAGAGGATCTGTGACTAAAAACAATGAATATCTGTTAAAGAATCTGATAAAAAAAAAAAGAGTTCAAGAAAGATTGGGAATGTTGGATTTGATTCTAGTTCAGATTAAAGGAAAACAGAAAAGAATGTGTATAAAAAAATAAAAAATGAAGACGAGAAAAGGAATGAAGAAGAGAAAATGATGCTGGCAAGTGAACAGTGTGACGTTTTATAATGTTTTCCTGGCACGGTCCATGGAGTGAAACTGAGTGAGATATTTTTGGTGGATCAGAATTGGGGATCTTGTTTCTCCAACTAGTCCATTCAGTCTTTCTTTTTTCTTTTTAACAAAACAAACGAGACAAAAAAGAAAAGAAGGAAACTGTTCAATCACATCATCTTTGGAAGATGAAGCATGTTTAGTGGTTCATGCCAAGTTTGCTACTCTTTCAACTGATTCACGTGAGATAACCATCGGCTAGCGGACCGGCCTGGTCAGACATGTGACATTGCGGATACGATGAGATGCTGGTACTTACCTCGTATATAACTTCTGTAGATTTTTGCGACCTCATTCCAAGGACTGAGCCTTTTTGTCCGTTACAAGCTGGCAAACTATTGCTAGCCATATCCGAGTCAGGAGCCATAAATCCTGACGTGTCTGGCCAATAAGAAGTCATGTGCGAGGGACATATAAGCCGGCCTTGTTCGCTGACGCATTTACATGAAACACTCTCTCCGTCTCGGTTCAGTGTGTTCTTACGATCCTTACAACGGATGATGCAGAGCGACATAGCAGCTGTTACTGGGACAGAGACAGTAACTGCTACTAAAACAACCAAAATCAAAAGGTATAAATGGATTTTGTCTCCGGACTGCGTGTGAACAGCATTCAACATCTCCGAAGTTTCATTGCTGACAGTCAAGGTTAAAGCCAAAGATGTCGTCGATGACAGAGACGGTGTGCCGCTATCTCTAACCAGAAACTGGAGGTCATACAATCCGGCATCCTGCGGGTTAACAACACGAGTGAACGATAATAAGCCTGTGTAATGATTGAGAGTAAACAACTGGTTTTCATTCCCAGCTATTATCTCGTATTTTAAAAACGCATTCTCTCGGCTGTCTCGGTCAGCTGCTTTTAGAACTGTAATGTTCTTTGTATGATGCGGGTAGTAAGTGACATCCAAAGAACAAGGGTTAACACTGGGGTACGTGAAATATGGGGCATTGTCATTTTTATCTTTAACTTCGACAATGACATTAACAGTGTTGTTGAGTGATGGTGTGCCGCCATCTTTTACAAAAACCTGGAATTTGTAAATATCCTGGAATTCATGATCCAGAGACACAATTGATAGAATTACTCCATCATCCATGATTTGAAAAGGGAGAAAATTTTTGTTGCTGGCCAACAGAGAATATGTCAGCTTGCCGGCAGGACCAAGATCCGGGTCGGTGGCATTGATGGAACCTACTTGCGATTTTGATTTTTCATTCTCGTACATAAAAAATTTAAATATCTCCCTTGAAAACTGTGGCTGCACATCATTGACGTCCATTACCTTTATGGAGAACTGACTCTCACTGTGCAGAGGTGGAGATCCTTTATCTTGGCAATTTATCATTAGCCGGTGATAATCTTCTGTTTCTCTGTCCACCGGGTTTTTTATGATGATCTTGTATTCCTTTGGTCCGAGCATTTCAAGCTGAAACTTATCATGGTGCATGTTACATGTAACCTCGCCATTGGGACCCATATCATAGTCAGTAACTTTTACATAAGCAATGAAGCTGCCAACTTCAATGTCTTCAAAAATGGCGACTGTATCCCCTGTCGAAGCCGAGACGAAATTCACGTCAATCGACGGAGCATTGTTCTGCTGATCAATGACGTTAATTTGAACAATGGCAATTGAACTCAAAGGTGGGTTACCTTCATCTGTGGCTGTCACGTATAATTTGTAACTCTGTTTTTGACCCGAGTTGAATCTTTTGCTTAGAAAGATATCCCCGGTTCCCCGGTTCAACTCAAAGTGAGATTTTGCAATATCAGAAGTCTTGGAGCTGAAGTGGTAGGACACACGTCCGTTTTTACCAACATCCAAATCTCTGGCTGATAGCGCCACAACCGGAGAAGCAACCTGGTTATCATTCTTAACAGAAACATTATACACATCTCGAGAGAAAACAGGTGCGTTGTCATTCACATCGGTGACGTAGATCTGGATATTCAGTATGCTTTGTTTTGGTTGCGAGCCGCCGTCTTTAGCCATTATGTGGAGCATGTATAAGTCTTTAACCTCCCTGTCCAAACCCTCTTCGAGCAGTATGCTAATTTTGGACGTTCCATCAAGGCTTTTAGACACGGACAATGTAAATGGTTCATCTTTGCTTTTACGCAACTGGTAAGTAATCTGTGAATTGAGGACACCTACATCCCGGTCCACAGCGTTCGGTATGGATATCTTGGTGCCTTTTCGGTCATTTTCGGAAAACTGAATATTAACCTGTTTTTCTGGAAATTCTGGTTGATGGTCATTTATATCCTGAATAATTACTTTTACCTTCAAAATCCAAATGAATGAATTGGCTCGTTTGACTGCCACATCGATCATACGAAAGCACTCGACATTGTAAATGCAAAGGGTCTCTGAATCGAGGGTCTGGGCCGTATAAAGCTTCCCCGTCTTTTCGTGAATGTGAAAAAGCTGAGAGACGCTACCTGACCCCTGCTGAAGCTGGGTGAATTTGATGAGGCTATGGTCTTGTGGTGGGACGCTCTCTAATAAATGGGAGTCGGCTGCAAGGTCCCCTAGGTAAGTACCTGGACCTTTTTCTTCCTCCACATAGTAAGTAAGGTCCGCACATAGATATTGAGAGCAAAAGGACAGCAATATATTCACCAGTATTAATCTGTCTCTGTTGATGTGTAGGTAAGGAAGCATTTTCTATGCTCACAGTTCGTACAGGTGGAATCAATACAACCTAAAATCAGAAAGAAAAATATATAAGTTCATCGCAATTAATAAAATGAATAGAATTAAATGATTGTATGTCTTCTCAGGTGGTTCTGAGAGAAACTGTGAAACTGCCAATCACTATACAGTATTGATTTCTATGTCCACACTGATGGCCATGTATCGGCAGCTACAATCTTAACAACATAAGATATGCAGATGACACAGTGTTGACAAAAAAAAAAACACTACAAAAACTTCTACGGCAGGTAATGAAGGAAAGCAAAAAGAAATGAGAGTAACCATCTTCTGTAAGAAGAGAGAATGCATGGTTGTTAGCAAAAGGGGCAGCCCAAAATGCAAATTACAAATCGGAGATGCCAAAATCAAACAAGTACAACAATTTAAATATCTGGGATGTATTTTAACAGAGGACAAAAAGTGTGACACTGAAATCCAAAGTTGCATTGAGATATCCAAAGATGCATCCTGAAAGCTAAGCAAAGTATTAAGAAACAGAAAAAAAATTGTTAGAAAACAAAGAAAAGAGTACTGAACTGTTATGTAATAACTGTCTGTCTACATGGCAGTGAGTGATGAACAATCTCCTCGAAGCTGAAGAAAAGACTTGAAGTAACAGAAATGTGGTTCTACAGAAGGATGCTGAGGATACCATGAACCAAACATATGAGCAGTGACAAAGTTTTAGAGAAAATGGGGAAAAAAAAGGAAATATTCTTAGCATCAGGAAGAATTTCTGGGTCACATAGTGAGGAAAGATGACTTGGAAAATCTGATACTCACAGGACAGATTTTTAGTGTATATTGTAATAAGATTAAATGTTCACTTATACTGGCCCTATTGTGAGTTTCATATAAGTCTATTTACTTATTGTTAATGATCCATCTCTTGATATTGAACACTGTAATTACAAAGACTGCTTGCTTTGAAAACATTATCTTCCAGAAATACTCTCGTAGACCATATGTTTTTTGTTTTTTTTCCAAAACATATTCTTTATTATTGTTATATATAGTGACCATCACCAATTCAGCATCATTGAGACCTGTAAAGTGCTGGATAAAGGATTTTGTCAGGCAGTGGAGCAATTTTTTTTTTTTCTGTTTCTTCATGTTATAAACTGTTGATGAGCTATAATTCAGCATAAATCAAATACTGTTGTCAAGCGTCTTTAGAAGTCCTACCTTATCTGTTATGTTGTGGCTGCCAATACATTGTTCATAAGATACGCAGATGACAGAGTTGTTAGCAGATAGAACTGATAGAACTCCTACAGAAGGTAATGAAGGAAAGCAAGAAGAAAAGACTAAGCATCAGTTGCAAGAAGACTGAAAACTAGGTTGTCAGCAAAAGGAACAGTCTGAGATGCAAATTACAAATTGGAGATGCCAAAATCAAACAAATACAAAAATTTAAATATCTGGGAAGAGTGCAGAGGACAGAAAATATGATACTGAAATCCAAAGGCACATTGGGACAGCAAAAGATGCCTTCCAAAAGCTAAGCAAATAGTAAGAAACAGGAAAATTGCATTGGAAACAAAGAAAAGAGTTCTGAGCTGTTATATAATATCAGTCCTTGTATGTGGTAGTGAATGCTGGACAATCTCCTCAAAGATGAAGTGCAGAACTCAAATAGGATTATACAGAAGAATTCTGAGAATACCATGGACCAAACATGTGACCAACTACGAAATTTTAGAGAAAATGGAAACAAAAAGGACGCTTATATACCGGGTGTAACAGCAAAATTGTCCATCCCACAAAATGTTTAATATCTAAAAAAAAAAAACGAAAAAAAAAAAAAAACTAAACTAATTGAGTTTCTTTTTCCCAGGTTTTCAGATAAAACGTTTAGCCATCTTGACACCATTTGTCGTAAGAATCATTGAAAAACCCTTTGAGTTATTCAGCTAAAAAGAGAGCAGGTTAAAATCGTTTTGTGTCAGACCTACTGTCTTCCGAACTGAGCAATGGTGAGAGGGGAAAAAAATCATTCAGGCCTTCAGTAATGGTACCAACATTCATACTCTGGCTTCCATCTTCAAAGTCCATTTAAGAACCATCAAGAGAATGCCGAATAAGTTTAAGAAAGAAGGAACAGTAGAGAGGAAAACTGGACCAGGAGGTCACAACAGAAAGAGGGATCATCACTTCAACTTAGAACTAAAGAGATCAATTAGAAAAGATCCAACTCAATTTATAAGAAGTTTGACACATGAGAGAAGAGTTTCACCTATGACAGTCCAAAGAGCAGTGAAAATATACTTGAAAATGAAATCGTATTTTAAAAATGTTGGAGGCAAGTTTGATGTTATTTCAATATATATATATTAGAAGGGCACATGAAGATCATCTTGAATAAGTTGGAAAATGAGACTGAATGTATATATATATATTTGAACTTTATTTAATATTTGCATGAGCTTCTGATTGTTAGCTATGATTAATTAATGATAAACATGTCGTTTTTTGTTTATGATTCAATTCATCATCGATTCTTCTGTGAAGCTGGATTGTTAATTATGACATTCTTATTGCTCAAAGAAGATACAAGTTTAATGTTATGGAAAAACCTTGAAAATTCCAAAAAAATATGTTTTAATCATTTCTAAGATGTTTGGTTCAAATTTTAATCTAATAATTGGACAATTTTGCAGTTATATATAATTTGTAACAAGGTTTGTTGTTATACCAAGTATAGCCTCAGAAAGAAAACGTTTGACATTTCATAGAAGGAAAGAGAGTTTGAAAAAATTTATCTATCCTTGAATTCAACGCCACAAATTGAAGTCGTCGGGGATAGAGGAAACAAAAATTTAACATCTTTTAACTGAGCTTATTAAATGATTGGCAGAACAGAAGGTTCAGAACAGGAAATAGAAAGAGAAACATTGATTTAAGGATTATAAAGGACACAGGAAATTTGGCCTTATAAATACAATATTTTTTTTGAAAAAAACAAGAGTAGAAGAAGACTGTGATATGTGATTTTAAAAATTCAACAATCAGAATCAACAGAAGAAAAAAGAAAACAGTTCCAGAACAAAAACTAAAAGAAACCGGCAGTTAGAGAATGTTGACATACAAAAAGAAGTTATAAAATCTCAATGAACTATTCAAAACCAGCAGTTATGGTGGAAATAATGTCCCAAGAGAAGTAGTCCTCGACAACATGCAAATTTTCGAGTGCCATTGCAAAAGATCTTGTTCCATTGTTGGGATCGACATTAGGGCCTTATTTATTAGGTCCTCATTTCGACCTGTTTTAAGGATAGGGCGACCAGTTTATAATCCCATGTGGACCACATAACCCACTTTGACCACAGCTTGGAGCGACCGTCAGGAAAAAAAAAAAATCAGAACGAAAAAAAAAAAAAAACTCTGTTGTATGTGGTCGATCATTGGGGTTTGTTTTTTCAGAAAATGAAACAAAAAGAAAATTCTTGCTGTATTTTGTTCATGAAAACATTGAATATACAGTAGATTTGTTTCTGGCTTCTTTTGTGTCTGACAAACAAATTACTTTTATGCATTTTGCCTGATATGTAACACATTTCCTTTGATACTGTAATGTTTAGGCAGGGATCAAGAATAAGGTTCTTTGCAGAAATAATTTTGCTCAAAAAATTTGATGAGATATTAGTTTTACAAAATTTATACTATAAAAACCTTTTTTTTTAAATTTTTTTGGGGGGGATTTAATAGTTTTTTATTTAGGAATTGAGACTATATTACAGATAAAATTAGAATTAGCATAAATCGAGAATACTAGTTTATATCTATATTCTTGTATGCCATCGCTCCTTTGTTTCTCCTGATTGTTGGTCTTGCTGTTCTATGAGGTTTATCAACCCTTAACAAGGAGGAGAAGCAATTAGTTTATTCATTTCCCAAAGATATTCAGACAGAAGTGAATATGCAGTTTAAACGGAATGAGAATTCGGCTCTAGTTTAAAGATCTTGAGCCAGGACGCAAAATGTGTTTATCGTCTTACCCAGGACTATTATTCTAATTTACCCATCTAAAGGAGGACGCGGCAGTACATTTTATCGGTTTCATAGGACGCGGAAACAGAGTTTTAAATATGGACAGGATGCTGTGAAGTTTCTTTAAATTTTATATATATATATATATATATATCGTATATATATATATTATATTGTTTGTAATGAATTGGAGTAATGGATATTTATTGGATTATGGAAAAAGAGAAAAAATTGAAATGAATTCAAGGTTGAATCCAATTCATCCGAAGAAATTATACTAACGTTGGTTTAAAAAAGGTAAAATCCTCCTTTTCTCCCTCCAGCTATGGGTAAAAGCAGGACAGACTGTTGTTCTATATCAGGATGGCAACTGGTCTAGGAGAAGTCACAACAAAATTCAAAACATTTTAGAGGGTTGTTTGGGAATTTGTTCTTTATCATATCATCTTTCTGATTTGAAGCCCTTCAAAAAGTATTTGATGGTCCTGCACCAAAGCCTTCACCACTATAATCAAATCTCATGTGTGGTTTCGGCGGGCATCTGTCATACGTTTTATTCTAGCCAAATCAATTTGACGACCAATTGTTCGAAACGAGTAGGGAGAATCAATTTTTTTTTTTTACATATAAATATACATATATATATATATATATATATATTTTTTTATACATTATTTTTATAGATACAAATATTTAAGATAAAATTTTCTATTAAAAAAAAAAATATTGACAAATTGGCTGTTTTGAGAAAAATCTCAAAAATGTGTGTCTTCCAACAGGAATCGAACCTGTATGAAAATAATGGACCCATCAATATAGCCCCCCCCAAAAAAAAAAAAAAAAAAAAAATAAGACAGAAGCGTCTGGTTGAATTGTTAAATTACTATTTTTTTATGTAACGTCAGTAGAATGTCTCCAATGCCCTGATCTATCCCCTAACTAGGTCCCATCCTTTCCTCTATCATCTTTTTAATTCTAAGCTAGAAAAATTCTATATCCGTTATGTGAAAGTGGCTTCCTAGATGGGGTTGAATTTTAAAAAAAAATATTAAATTTTCAATGATTTATATAATATATATATAAAAGAAATTATTATGAATTTAATAAACAAATGGGATTATATATCATGAAATGGAATATAGATTCTGATAATTATTATAATATATTTTTGCAGAAGATATGAGCATTTAAGAGAAATAATGAGAATTTTTTGAGAAAAAAAGTAAAATAGAGTTAACCATTTTTTTTTGTTTTGCAGCAAAAAAAAATGAAAGAAATTTAAAAAACATTTTTTGCCATTTGTTGGTTTTCAATCAAATGCTTTAATTTTTTTTTAAGGTTTAATGTTTTCAATATGAAAAAAAAATCGATGAGCAGAACCAAAATTACACTATCTTCCTCGACAATAATTTTTTAGAAACATGTTTGAAGGAAAAATGAATAAAAAAGAAAAATTAATCAAGTTTTTCTTTTTGATTATTTACAAAATGTTAATTTTTTTCAAGTTTTTTGCAGTTTTTTGTTTGAAGCCAATGTTTCAAAAAAAAAAGTTCAAATTCTGGCTCATAAACATGTAACATTATTTTCATGTTTGCATTATGCAAAGAACATCAGCTCATCAATAAAAATTTTGTTATAGGCAAAATTTTATAATTTTAGTTTTTGCAAAAAGTTTTATCAATTTTTCTTTAAAACCCAGTGAGTCTTGAAGATTGAAAATTTGGTCAGAACAAAGTTTTTAAATTGTGGCATGTGTTCAATTTAATGGGGAAAATAGATAGACAGAAATTTGGACATGCATAAAAAGTATACATACACACAGACAGACATCTGTTTTATACCAACCTATTAAAACCTTTTTCATTTATTATAAAGTGGGGGGATCTCTTTATAAACTGTCAGAATTTAAACATCATAATAAAATTGAAATAAACGCATTGATGATGACAAAATTAAAAGATATATTTATACATAAATATGCACATAACAAATGACACACAATATATATATATATATATATTTTTTATTTAGCACTCAAAAACATAAATTGATAGAAATATTAAAACCCTTTGATGTAAGAATTTATTTTGCAAGTCAATATTTTAAAAATTTAAAATTTGAACTCCAATAAATTAACCACGCAACCAATGGTTACAATATTTTAAAAAAAAACAATATAGTTTTCAATTAAACATGCCAGTTCAGAGATTTTAACTTATTTTTTTTTAATTCAAATATTGGTTTTTACAATAACCTATACAAAGACTTAGTTGTCACATGAACTTAGTTCCATTAAACAACCTTCTTTATAAAAAACATGGCCATTACATAATATTAGACAGATATTAGTTGATAACACAACAATATTCACATATACACAGAGTAAAAAGAACCTTAAAACATTGGAGGTCATCTACATTAAAAACAAAGCAACCCACACTCAACAAAATTATATTTCAAACTAGTTACAACATATTACAATGCATTTAAACACATGGTTGTGCAGATAACATCTCTTTCTCTCATGTGGTCATGTATGATCTCATAGAACTGCATTATGAATTTATGAGCTGAATTTGCTATTCCATGACTGCTATCATCACATAGCAAACTTCTATGTAAACATAACAGGATGTCATCTTTGATGGTAAATATCTCTGTTGTAATGTCCATATAATCACTTTGATGATGGCTCATGTGAAGCGAAAGCTTAGATCGAGGAACAGCATAATAAAAAATATCCAAATGTTGGACAGTTTTTGTCTTTATTTTCTCCCAAAAGTAAAGCCACTATACAAAGCTTAGAACGGCTCATGATCAAACATAATAGACATTCATTGTCTGTTATATTTAACAATATATGTTTGCATATATATATATAATTATTTATATATTATATGCGTGGTACTTATTAGAAAGCACTCAATATCAGAGATAGAGCTAACATATTTGGTCCAACCAAATATATATATATATATATATATATATTTATATATATATATATTTTAATTTCAGAATTATAAAGGTTGCCATGGTTTATAAAATCTATAAAATTTATATTTTTTATTGAGAAAGAATTGAAGAGAGATCATAAAAAAAAAACTAAGAGGACCTATGATTGCCTACGTCCTGAAGGGACATGCCACATAAAAGAAGACTGACTAAAAAAAAAACTAAAAGAAATGGAAAACTTTGGCAACATTAGAACAATTGTAAGGAGCCAGAAATGCTTGAAGAAAATTGTAGAATATTAAGAGCATTGGCTGAAGACATGAAAGCAACCCAACTACTATATGCTACACCCCTTCAATACATTGGCGATCATGGCTCTCCACAATTTCCTGTCTTTTGCAATTCTTAATAAATTTTATCTTTTTGCTATCTCCCCTAAACCTTGTTCCACCATCTATTTACTCAAACTTGATAGATAGAATTGATTATGCATTGATTTCCTCTGAAATTAATAACAACCAGCCTATATTGAGAAGTCCTATTTCTCTAAACATGTCTTCTTTACCAGTTTATCATGGTTTTGTCCTGTCAGTCAGGCTCTGTGGCTGAATTGGTAGAGGCATGCTTCAGCTTAAGAAATGGTTTCCCTGGGGTAAAAAACAGATGCCTTTTTGATTCTTGTCAGAGGTTGAATTTTTTCTTTAGTAGGACTTCATAATTTAAAAATTTACACTTATTAATAAATAAAAACTTATGTTGCATTTAATTTGTTTCAATAATAAATCCTTATATAAGTAATATTTTTTTCATAAGAATAGGTATTATAAGCTAATATATTTCGCATATAAATAGTTATCATATAAATAACAAACAAATATTGTACAAGTAAATTTTATTCCAAAAAATACCTTGCTTAATAATATTTAACAAATTATATGAAAATGCAGGTGTGGCATAAGCAAATTTTTACCTTGTGATATATATACCATTACAAGTGGGTAAAAACTGATTATGAACTGAAGTACTTAGTGCTGTACCCAGCGGACAATACCTCTTCTTTGAGATGAAACTAAGGTCATTACATGGCAAATCTGCAGAAGGAAAGTTGCTGAGGTGGGTTTGAACTATTTTTGTATTGAATATATTTTCTTGGACTCAACCGATGACTTCTGAATTATCCAAATATTTGGTTGAAATGTAGGGTTGTTTTGGTTGATTTCGTTTAGCAGCATATCAACCTCTGTGGGTTATTTAATGCCGAAATGTAAATATTTTTTGTACATGATTTTATTTTATTTTTGGAGATTGTAATTGTTTAGTAATAAAAGTCTTACTAATTAACCCATAGCTGGGGAAAAAAGGTGGATTTATACCTTTTGCAAGGGTATTTACACATAGGTGAATATAAGAAAGCCAATTGGAATTGAAACTTGGCTCTCCAATTAACAATTCCGAATCATTATCCATTACACCTCCCAAGCTTAAAGCACCTGGTATTACCAAGCTGTAGCCCATCTAGCTTGATGTTGCTTAACTTTGGTGATCATACAGGAGTAAAGTAGGGACAAATAGACCAGAAAAATCTTAATCACCATCAACACTTGTGCTGTCAGAATAACATTTGCATAATTTTCTCTACTAGACACGCACCTAAAGATATTTCTTTACCAAATACTGCACATTTTCAAACAATTTCTAGTTAATCGCAAACAGTTTTCAAAATCTGCTGCATAAAAAAAATATGCACTTGAAGTAAGAGTTTGATCTCTCTGTGGTTTCAAATGTCTCTCGCTATCTCATTAAGTATTGGCTCGTATTCTGTGCATGTATTGACGTGGAGTATTAAAATGACCCAGAGATAAGAGATGATTCCTGTTTTACCAACTGAAGAAGGCCAAAGGAAAAACAGTGCCTGAGAGCATTAGAAATGTCAACTTCTTTGAGGAACTGACATTAGCAAGTTTATGCCCTACCATTTTGGCATTGGTAAGCAAATTTTTGAGAAAAAAAAAAAAATTGGTAAAAACATTTACATGTTACTTTTTTTCTGTTATTACCAGATTTTTTATTTTTGGGGAATAAAATTGGAAAGAAAGCACAGAAAAAAAAGACAGAGAAAAGTAGAAAGAAAACAGAATAAAAACAAAAAAGGAAAGAAGAAATGAGCAAGTGAATGAGAGACAGGAAAATGAAAGCAGAGAAAAAAAGGGAATAAAAGATTACGATGAGAAAGGAAAGGATAAGTGTAAAAAAATAAATGAAAAAAAAAAAGAAAGGAATTAGGAAGGGCTGAAGAGAAAAAAAGAAAGGAATTAGAAAGGATTAGATTAAGGAGAAAGGAATTAGGAAGAATCCGTGAGAAAGGAAACAGGAAAAATAAAGAGAATGGAATTAAAAAGGATTAAAAAGAAAGGAATTAAGAAGGATTGAATAGAAAGGAATTAGTAAGGATTAAATAGAAAGGAATTAAGAATGTGAGAAAAGAAATAGTAAAAAGTAAGGAGAATGGAATTAAGAAGGGTTAAAGAAAAAGGAATTAAGATGAATTAGGAGGGACTGAAGAGGAAGGAATTATTAAGCATTAAAGGGAAAGGAATTAGGAAGAATCTGTGAGAAAGGAATAAGAAATGTTGGAAGAGAAAAGGAAGGATTGAACAGAACGGAATTAGGAATGACTGAAGAGAAAAAGGAAGGAAGAAATGAGGAAGCATAGATGAGAAAAAGAGGAAAGAATTAGAAAGGATTGTATAGAAACAAATAAGGAAGAACTGAATAGAAAGGAATTAAAATAGATTAAAGAGAAAGGAATTAAGAAGGATTAAAAACGAGCTAATAAGGAAGGACTGAAAAGAAAAGAACAAAGTGATTAGGAAGGATTTAAGAGAAAGGAATTAGAAAGGACTAAAAAGTGAAAGAGGAAGGACTAAAAAAAAAAAATTCAAGTCTGCAAGAAAGGAAAGGTGAATGATTGAGAAAAGAAAGACAGCAAATGAAATTAAAAAAATAAAGCATTTAATGAAGAAAAGAAAAAGGAAAGATTAAACATTAGAGAAAGTATAACTAAGAAGGAAACGTTAGAGAAGAGGACAGAAAGAAAAGGAAAACAGGACAAAGATATAATCGAAAATAAAGAAAAGTGTTACTCCCAGGATTCATTATTGGTGACCACAATCTTCACAATGTATGATATTCAGATGACACAGTGTTAATAGCAGACATGGAAAATGTTGTGGCCTTGTTAGGGCCAGAAATAAAGACACAAAGAGAGGAATTGAGTTAAACAAATATATAAACAGAAACAGTAATACAAACATATACAAATGAGAGTGTTACAGCAAGAATGTTCAGTCCGACTGTCAGAGCTGACTGCTGGAAACTTCCCTCTCCAAAAGGCAATACCTGCTCCTATTTATAGTTGGAAGAGTCCATGTGTGCATGGGTAAATTACCATAACAGAAAAGAAACTGAAGGAAAGCAAGAAGATAGGACTAAATATAAAAGATAAGAAAACATGGTAATCAGCAAAAAAGATGAGCCCAAAATACAAATTACAGGTCAGGGATATTAAAATCAAACAAGTACAAAAATTTAAATATCCTGGAAGTGTTCTAACAGAAAGGGCAACACTGAGATCTGAAGACGTATTTGCGATGTCAAAGGAGGCATTCCAAAAGCTAAGCAGAAAAATTTATTTGAAACAAAGACAAAAGTACTGAACTTTCACGTGATATCTGTCTTCCTGTATGGCAGCAGATGCTGGACAATCTTCTCAAAGATGAAGAAGTATCCTGAAGCAAAAGAAATGTGGTTCTACAGAAAGATGCTGATGATACTATGGACCAAACATTTGTGCAATAACAAAGTTTCAGAGAAAATGGAAACAGAAAGGAAACACATGTAATGAGGAAGGAGGGCTTGTAAAATATGATACTCACAAGACAGATTGAGAGGAAAAAGGGACAGAGGAAACAGCGCATAACATAATGGACTTGAGCAAATGGATGGTAGAACAGGGTTTGGAAGAAGTCATAAAAAGGTAAAATTTATTAAAGTCTACAAGGGACAGGAAGATGTGGAGGACCTATGATTGCCTACATCCTAAAGGGACATACCATATAAAAGAAGACTGCCTTATCTGGTCTGGAGCTGCTCAGTCCCTACTTTGCAGACTTGTCAAAAGGCATCTATGCGGTCTTCTGGATGAATTATTTTTCCATTCTACAAGACAGGAGAGACGTTGCCTCTTGCTATTTCCATTGGAAATGTTCTGACGAGTGACGTTACTTAGTTCTGACTGGACATTTGCACAGCTTCTTGATGAGTAAATGGATGGTAGTGCAGGGTTTAATAACAAAAAGACAAAACTTACTAAAAGCTGCAAGGGACAGGAAGATGTAGAGAGCCATCATTGCCTATGTCCTGAAGTCACATAAAAGAAGAATTAAGCAAAAAAAGAAAGGATGAGAGAAGGCTAATGAGAAGAAGGAATAATGGAGAAGAAAAAACTGAAGGAAACATACTGATCACACAAAGTAAATGAAGGAATGAAAAAAATTGGGATAAACTGAAAGAGAATTGAATGACTGGAATAAATAGAAGAATTAGTAAAAGATTAGTAAAGAAGCAGGCATTGAGAGAGAATAAAAGGAACTAATTTATAGATAGCAGTATTATAGGATAAAAAAGCATTGGAATCGAAGTAGGTGGAATGATATGAAGAATAAAAGAGAAAAATCAATGGACAGGTGGAAGTTTTGAAAGATAAGAGGAAAGCAAGATTTGGTAAATGAATCGGCAAAAAGATGATAGGACAAAGGAAACGTAAAAGGTAGAAAAAGATACAGGAAGGCGAATAGGAAAAGAAATGAAAGAAAGTACGAAGTTAGCGAAAAGATAAAGCTATAAAAAAAGAGGAAGGAAGGAAGATAGAAATCAAAGCCCTGAGAATTTCAAAGAACTTACAGAAAAGATTTTGAATTCGGAATAAAGCGAACATTAAGTAAATCTGATTCTACCGTTTTTGGCAGGATGAAAGGAGTTAGATACAAGACTGTGATTAAGGATGGAATGAACGAATGCCATAAAAACCACCTTCACAGCAATAACAGCATTTGTGGTGCTGTAGTGGGGGAATTCTACATATGCGCACACAAAAACGGAGTTAAAAAAAATGGAGGGAAGAATTAAGGAAAGAAAATACATGGCTACTTGGTGATAAACAGTGTTTCCAAAATGAAAGAAGAAACAAAAAAAACAAAAAGGAACAGTCCAATTTCTTATCTGAAACTTTGTATTTTACAGCCAAAGAATTGGTTGTGAGATGGAATGGGAGTGGGTTATGCAAAAGATGGCTGGAAGCCTTAAAAATGCATGTCTGGAGTAGAAAAAAAAAATGGAGATAAGAGACTTGGGTAAAAAAAAAAAAAAAATGTGGTAAAAGGAAAACTAAAAAAATAAAAATTCTTACACATCCATTTCATCCATTCTACTGACAAAAAGTTTCTCACAGAGAAAAAGAAAAAAAAGATTAAAATGAAAGTAAAAATGATAAATATCAAACAAAAAAGAATTCTCCTCAACGATGAAGTTTTCATTTTGTTGTTGTTGTTTAAGCAAAGAGTAAAAGAGAAGAAAAAATTACGGAAGTGAAGGAAAAATTATCTGTTCTTGTACTCGACTCTTATGTTGAAAATTTATGTGACATTCAAATAGATGACACTATGCCTTTTCTTTTCTCCTTTAACACTTTTTCTGTTGTCATGATGTCACACATGTAGGAATAAGTATATAATTCTCATTGGAGAAATATGTACGTGTGCACAAATCATCCTTTACAGCTGAGCCTCTTTATAATGGTGTCTAACGCTATATATACCAGTTATAATCTTCTGCAAATTTTATCTATCTATCTATCTACTTATCTATTTATCTATCTATTTATCTACTTATCTATCTACCTACTTATTTATCTATCTACCTACTTATCTATCTATCTATCTATCTATCTATCAACATGATGTGGCTTACAGCCACATCACGTAGAAACACTGGTTCCCAAACGATCACAGAAGTTAAGCAACACCGAGCATGATCAGTACCTAGATGGGTGACTGCTGGGGAATACCATATGGTGTAATCGATAACAGCTAGGAATTTTTAATCACAGAGCCGAGTTCCAATTCAAGTTGACTTCACTGATACACAGGCACCTTTGGGAAATGTATGTATCCACCACTTCTCCCCCAGCTATGGGTTAATTAGTAAGACCTGTATCGCCAAACCATAATTAACTACCCCACCCCCAAACAAAAAAACAAACAATTGGATACAAAATATTTAGATTTTGGCATAAAAAAAAACATACAGATTGATATGCCACTAAAAAAAAACAACTAACCAATCTATTATAACAAAGATGGTGTTTCACCAAAATTAACAGTCAACCAGTGTATTTATGGAAGATAGTGTTGTTTTTTTGTTTTTTTAATCTAGTTCAGCCTAAGCAGGGCAATAAGACACGCAGGGATTACTGTGTGTGTGGAAGAATTAGAAACAGAAACATCAATAAGGAGTGAGAACAAAAGAAGAGTAATCAGGAGGACAATAGATTGCGATTGACATTGCATTTAAATTTTTGAAGATTAAAGTTAGCTGGAAAGCATGGAGCCAGAAGAGAGTTCCACAAGCAAGAAGTGCAAAAAAAGAAACTGTTAGCATAGAATTTAGGGTTACATCTAGCCATTCCAACTGTAAAATGACAAGATCTTGCCACCAATCTGGGAAGGCAGAGACAGGTCTCTCAGATTATTAATGGAGAGCAGTTTAGTTTTGGAGGTGTTAAAATTAAAAGGCATACTTTGCACCATGTAACAACCAACTGAAGGTGATTTTGGACATGAGCTGCAAGTTCTGCAAATGTATCTGTCATACATTTATATATATATATATATATATATATCCATCTGCACTAATGCAAAGCTCTTCAGTAAAATGAATTTGAGGACTCTGACTGATTGGTGTTTGTTTACATTCGTAAAAACAATACGCTAGAATTAGCTGTTTCTCTCTGCTGAGTGAAGATAACTTAGTGTCAGTGGTAGAAACTCTGACTGATACCAAATCGGTCGGGTTTCAATCCTGGCTTGAGCCATTCAGATGTCTAGTTGCACTGTGATATAGCAAAGCAGTACTGTCTGCGAATGACATATATATATATATATATATATATTTGGGCAGCAACCTTTCTTTCAAACATCTTTCATTAAATATGACCAATAAGGAAGATTTAGTTAAATTTTTATTAAGTTTTTTCAGCTTACTTATAGTATTCCATTTTGTAGGAGTAATGGAGTACAAAGATTTTCCATAATTTTCTTATTGTCTCAAGTGCTTTCAGCCACTCCTATAGCCATTTTCAAGGGTGTTTTGTGTCTGGTGTTGTTAGTTTTTTCTCATTTTTTGATTGTTGTAATTTATTCAAAATAACATAAAAATAAATTACAACACAACTGTCAAAACATGAGGAAAAAATAACACCCGATACAAAAGATCACTGAGAATGACTATAAAAGTCGCCAAAAGTGCTTGGGTTAATAAAAATTATGGAAATTTTTTGTGCTAGAAAAACTTAATAAAAATAAATCTTCCTTGTCAGTTGTATATAAAAGATATATATATGTATGTATAAAATAGCAAAAATTGTGTTTCACCAAAAATAATAGTTGACCAGAGTATTTATGGAGGATAAAACCTTTAACGTAACTCATATTCGTAACTGGGTTTAAAGTTTTATACACAAGTTATTGTAATGGTAATATTAGCCGTTTCCCTACAAGTAATAGTAATATTAGCCATGTGGCATTCATTGACCAAAAAGTCAGTACTGGTGGAGGTTGAAATTAATAAAATTTCAGGTAAATTGGTTTCTCAAGCTTAGTAGCTGTTATCACTGTTTCCAGTACTGATGAGGATTTCCTTCCTAAATTTTTATTTGAAGTTTATAATGTTTTGCAAATTTATAAATTATATATATATATATATATATATATATATATATATATATATATATATATATATATGTATATGTGTTTTTTTTTGTACAAGTTTTCATTAAAATAACTTTTTCATTTTTTCTCAATAATACCAACTATGAACATGTTAAACGATATGCTCACCCTATTTGGAAAATAAAACATTCCTATAACTCTATTTACGTACCTAAAATAATTCCTACATTCAGTTAAAAGTAAAAATAAAATCATTCTTGACAATGGCTACAACTTTACAAAAACCTAATACAATTTTTACATAATTTATGTCCTGAAAAAAAAAAAATTATAACACAAGAAAAATTAAATAAAAAAAACTTAACCACAGTAATTTGTCAGTCGTTTTTTCATGAAACTTGCAAACTATATGTATATATATATATATATATATATATATATATATATATATATATATATATATATATATATATATGTGCACATTTCATTGAATACAACAGACAAGGTGCTTTTATTTAGTTTTTTATACAATTCCTCATGCAATCTAATAATTTTTTCTTTTCAGATGATAAATTATATAAAAACTGTCTGAATGTATGTTTTGAAAAATGAAAACATTTTATAAAACATACATGCAACAAACTATTTCTTATTTAACAGTTAAAATATTTAATTCTTGAAAATGGCTAAATGTATAGCCGAAAGCGGTCAGATAAAAAGAGCATTCAGACAGTTTTTATATAATTTATCATCTGAAAAGAAAAAATTATTTTATTGCATGAGAATTTGTATAAAAAACTAAATAAAAGCACCTTGTCTGTTGTATTCAATGAAATGTGCATGAAAGAAGGATTGCTAAATAAACACATATATATATATATATATATATATATATATATATATATATATATATATATATATATATATATATGAAGAAATATAATTTTAAGATGCTATATTTATGGGATAAAATACTCAATATCAGAGATAGAGCATGTGTAAATATAAAAGTAAACATAGAAGTCAACACTTAGAGGTGACAGTCTGTTTCATGCTAGACACAATTGTCAGGCCACCGGTTGATTGCATCTAGCATAAAACAGCCTATCACTTCTAAGTGTTGACTTCTATGTTCACTTTTATATATATATATATATATATATATATATATATGGAATGTCATGGTTATTTGTCCTTTTTGTTGTTTTTCTTTTTCACTTTACACTCACTCCATATTGTTTTTTTTTTTTGTTCATGATAGGATAAAGAACAAATAGGAAACTTTTATAAATCTAACATGTTTCCCTTTTAAAGCTTCATCAGAGGATAATGAAGAATTGGTTTGTGAATTTGGATACGTCAACATTGTGAGTTCAATCCCTGGTCTGAGTGGTGATAACAGATCAAGGAATAACTGAGCAATATTAAATAAGAGCAAAATGAGATATTCCTAGACCAGGAAAGCAGAATCAGGACATCCTATATCTGTAGATTAAATGTTCAGTTTAAAAATTCTCTGAAGGTTAGCTGGTTTGACAGACACCTGAAAAAAAGCTGTAGGTTGCAAACGCCATTACATTGTGATAACAAGAACAAAGATGAGGACATGAGTCCATCTGCAAATAATGATAACTCCTCATCCTAGAAATTCAGCCCAAAATTATAAAATTTGTACAGATCCAATGTAATACTACCAGTGAAGGAATAATAACAACAAAGATAAGGACATTAGTCAAAATGTAAACAATGATAAGACCTCATCCCAGAAATTTAGCCAGAAATTTACAAATCGGTACAGATCCAATGTGATATACCAATGGAAGGATAACAGCAACAAAGATGAGGACGTTAGTCCAAATGTAAATAATGATAACTCCTCATCATAGAAATTCTATCCAAAATTATTAAATTGATGCAGATTCAATGTGATATACTTATGGAGGGATAAAAACAACAAAGATGAGCACATTAGTCCAAATGTAAATAATGATAATACCTCATCCTAGAAATTCAGCCTGAAATTATAAAATCGGTACAGACCCAGTGTAATATAACCAATAGAGGAATAATAACAACAAAGACGTGGACATTAGTCCAAATGTAAATAACACCTCATTCCAGATATCCAGTCAGAATCATTATATTCAAACTTAAAAAATTGTTTCCAAAAAAAAGGCAAAAGTTTGCTGAAAATTGCAGACATTATTTATAGATAGTAAATAGACCAAGAAGAGAAAATTGAATATAATTGCCAAAAATTGTAATGTAAATAATCTTGATTATATATAATTACGGAGAGAATGTATATTTATAGGAAAGAGAAGTCCCGTTAGTTCCATAATCAGCTCCAAGCAATACTGAAGACAAGCACAAAAAAATAAAGCATTATCCAATTCAGGATTTTTTTTTCTTCGTTTAGGGTTGGGATATTTGTTTTTGAAAGCTGTGAAATGTTCATAAAAATTCCAGTTAAAAATTAATCTATATTTTCTGTTTAAATACCAGTTTATGAGCTCAATCCCCAAGACAAGCAATAAAAGTTTTAGTCTCTGCTTTTGTGGAAAAGGCAAAAAGCAAAAGAAATTAATTAATAAGAGATATCCTTGAGCCTTGTGCAGTCAAATGAGCAGACCCCTTTTCTCAGCTTTGAATAATTGGCTATAAAATAAATGGCTATAATATTGAAACTATTTCTATGGCAAATGTTCAGATTAGCTCACTTCTTTAGTTCCACCAGTTCAGGCCTTTACAGCCCGGTTATGTCAAATCACCCCTATCTCTTCCATATTCCAAACATAAAGAGCAAGTTCCACATAAACAGATTTTTGCCACGAACAGCTATTTTGTAGGGCAGATATACAAATCATCCTCAATCCCTTCATTTTCCAATGGTTCTAGAGGAGGTAGAAAGAAGTGAACATAAAGAGGATGGATAACAATTGAACCTTGACCTGAAGAGGTTAAAATTGTGGTGTTCTTGGAAGCATTCACATGGGAATTGATTCCATAAAGCAGCAGCTCTTGAGAAGAAGCTGGCCAAATGGAATTCACTCAGAAATTGAGGAATCATTTAAGAATTGAAATCTCTTAAGAGGTGATGGGATTAATGCATCACAAAATGGCCAAAGATTATGAAAATTTTATCAGAATATTTACTACCCATTCACATTCACCTGCTGTTCATTTTTTTTCATCACAGTCCGGTCAGTCATGGTTCTCCACAGCTTCCTTTTATTATTATCCTAGACTTCTACAGGAAAAATAGAATGATTTTCTATTTCTTTCTCCACAGTTTTGACATTTTGGGTTAACCCGACATGACTTTGCTAGTTTCTCCAATAAGTTGTTAGGTGGCGCTGTTAGACAACTATAAGAATGGGACATTTTTCTGTTTTCTAGTTATTCTCTCTCTTTTTCCTTCTAGCAAATAATAGAAGTAACGCCAACCAGGACTTTATCCCATGCATTCTGTCTTCCTGCAGTTTATACTTAGTTCTTTATTCTTGCTTTCTTCCTCTAATTTCTGTAGGAGCTTTTGTAATTCCATGGTATTCTCAGTATCCTTCTGTAGAACCACATTTCTGTTACCTCAAGTCTCTTCTTTATCTGCAAGGAGATTGTCCACTTAGTGACTGAACTTACACACACAAACACGCACTCCATTGCTAATTTTAATATTTTCTTTCATTTTCATGCATACCAGTGTATTTCCTCTCCATTGTTAACCAGTTAATTGATATATAAAAACATGAAAATATTGCCTTGTTGAAATCTATTCTCTTTCCTTCCACCTCTACTAACAGAGATGACCCGTATGTATTTACATGTATAAATTTTGTTTGCCACTGTTTTTAGTTAAACTAAGAACAGTACTGCAACAGCAGAAGAATTTTCTTTCTTTTAGATTGGTTGCCATCCAAGTTGAGAGAGTTCAGGCTACTATACTATTTAACCTACAGCTGAAGGGGAGAAATGGTTTCATGTCTTTCCCAAGTGTTTTTGTGTGAAAGTGAATGCAATAGACTTGACCAGAATTTGAACTTTTATTTGCCACTCCTTTTTGTTAAACTAGAAACAGTACTGCAACAGCAGGAGAGTTTTCCTTCTTTTAGCTTGGTTGCCATCCAAGCCGAGAGAATCCAGGCTACTATACTATTTAACCTATAGCTGAGGGGAGAAGAAATGAATTCATGTTTTTCCTAAAAGTATTTATCTTGCATCTTTGTAAGCCTAAATACCGAATATTGTTGACACATCTGGTCTGATGCTTCTGCCATGTATCTATAGATTCTTGACAAAATTCAGGAAAAGAATCTGCAATGCCATTTGTCAAGACCTGGCATCTTTGTTTCGATTACTTTCCAACTACCATAATATAGTTTTCCTGTGCCTTTTCTATAAATATTTTCATGACAATAATGAGCTTTCCGTGACTTCATGAAATTAAGTGTAATTCTACATTGGCAGCAAGATCTCATCATTTTATAGTTGAAATTGCTAGCTGTAACTGTACGTTTTATTCTTATGGTTTCTTCTCTCATACTTCTTGCCTGTGGAACTCTCTTCCAGCTTCTTCCTTTCTTTCTTCCTTTCTTTCTTTCTTTAATACTTCTTGCCTGTGGAAACCTCTTCCAGCTTCTTCCTTTGCTGTCAAAAATTTAAATGCAATGTCAATCATCATCTTATGTCTCCTTTAAATCTTGTTCATTTATCATCCTCTCTCTTCA
This sequence comes from Acanthosepion pharaonis, assembly GCA_903632075.3. Lineage (NCBI taxonomy): Eukaryota > Metazoa > Mollusca > Cephalopoda > Sepiida > Sepiidae > Acanthosepion > Acanthosepion pharaonis. Next base: position 445,303 of record CAHIKZ030002118.1, read on the forward strand.
ATGTTTTCTCTGTTTCTTTCACTCTTGCATCTTAGTGGCTTTATCACCTTACTTGGGAATGATATAATTAAAAAAAATATTGTACAAGGCAGTGTCAATCATCATCATCACCATCTGTCTCTTTTAAATCTCGTTCTTTTATTGTCCTCTTTCCTCAATAATGTTTCCTCTGTTTCTTTCACTCTTGTGTCTTAGTGGCTTTATCACCTTTCTTGGGTGAGGTGATATAATTAAAAAAAGTATTATGCAATGTCAATCATCAACTTCTCTCTCTTTTAAATCGTGTTCATTTATCGTCCTCTCTCCTCAATAATATTTTCTCCATTTCTTTCATTCTTGTGACTTAGTGGCTTTATCACCTTTCTTGGGGTGATATGATTAAAAAGAAATATTTTACTTAACTCACATTCAATTTTTCCAAACAATACAGCACTCCAGGGATTTAATGATTGAAATCTCTTAAAGGCCGATAGGAATAAAAAACACAAAAAACAATAACTGAACCACTTATAAAGAATTGGTTTAACCGTATAAATACGAGAGAAGTGTTTCCGAAAACTGTCCATTTCATCTCCTTGTTAGTCCACAGATCTGTCACAGATACCTCATCTCACAAGCCAAACATTTCTTTTTATAGACCTTTATATGACTATATGATCAAGCCGCACTGTGTTCTTTAATTAGAATGAAGAATTTCCCGTGAATGTATCATGCATAATTATCAACTTTCTATATTTATGTGCGGAGGAATCATTGCCACTTATTTATTCATAGCAGGACTAATCATTACGTTCCATCAAGTTCCTTTTCTATATGCCTAATGAAATCTTTATGCTGACTTACATCCCCCATCCTTGGGATGGACAAACACTCTCTTTTCCACAATGTGTCAGTTTTGGTCTGAATTTCTCTATTTATGACACAGAGTCGAACTGCTGTCCAATCATTTATTCAGATAAAAGATACTACTTGACATTCATAAGGCAATTTCTGGCCAATATTTCTTTCTTTGTTTTGTCGAGTGAGTTATTTTAATTTCCAACCCTATTACTTCGGGCCAGAATTTTGGCCTTGTCAACCTCTTTGTGTAGAATTCAATTTCCCCTGATTCTATTTAAACCGAAAACTATTTTCTATTAATTGTAAAAATTATTGTCACTGCTATTTACTCTATTCATAAACAAACTATTTTCCTCATCTTTGTTGTTATTATCACAACATATCAGCCATTATGTCCTCTGGCCTTCCTCGGGTGTATATTGATTTGGGCAAATTACAGGTAATTCTGAACTGGAATCTACGGAGTTAAACTGTTCTTGTTTCCCTGTTTATGTCTAGAGATATCTCATCTAGTTGTTATTTTCATTTATTTCCAAAAACAATTTTGTTTCCATTTTCTCTAAAACTTTGTGTTCAGATGATGATATCATGATATCTCTTCATCTGCAAGGAAATTGTCCAGCATTCACTGCCATATTGGAGGACTGATATGTAACAGTTCAGTACTCTTTTCTTTGTTTCTAATGAAATTTTTCTGTTCCTTAACACTTTGCTCAGCTTTTGGAAGGCATCTTTCGCTATCCAAATGCATCTTCGGATTTCAGTGTCACACTTTTCATCCTTGCTTAAAACATTTCCCAGATATTTAAATTGTCGCACTTGTTTGATTTTGGTATCTCCAATCTGTAGTTAGCATGTTGGGCTTTTCCTTTTGCTTAACAGTCATGCATTTCATTGTCTTGTAATTGATGGAGAACCACAGTTTTGTTGCCTCTTCATCTGCAAGGAAATTGTCCAGCATTTTCTGCCATATAGGAGGACTGATATTATGTAACAGTTCAGTACTCTTCTCTTTGTTTCTAATGAAATTTTTCTTTTCCTTAATATGTTGCTCAGCTTTTGGAAGGTATCTTTCACTATCCAAATGCATCTTCAGATTTCAGTGTCACACTTTCCGTCCTCGGTTAAAACATTTCCCAGATATTTAAATTGTTGCATTTGTTTGATTTTGGTATCTCCAATCTGTAGTTAGCATGTTAGGCTTTTCTTTTTGCTAAGAGCCATGCATTTCATTGTCTTGCAATTGATGTTTGGCTCTTCTTTCTCACTTTCCTTCACTACTTTCCATAGGAATTCTTTTAGTTTTCTTTATTATATCTGCTATCAACACTATGTCAGCGGCATATCTTATGTTGTTAAGATGGTGTTATATCACAAAATGTTCATCCTCGGCATCAAATATTCAAAATAGACTCTTATCTTTTGGTAAGAAATAGAAAATCCCCCTCTCCCAAAAAGTTGATAATTCTTAAAATGTCAAGCACTCTAAAAACAAGGCTAAAGAAACTGGAGCAAGAACATATTTCTCTGTTGAACAGATTAGCTGTTCATTTGATCTGTTAGCTGCCATCTTTTAGAATAAATAAGTTATAGCAGGTTCTTTTTTTTTCCCCTCCTTTTATCCACCATGTCCCTTCAGAATGTGGGTGATCATGGCTCTCCATAACTACCTGTCCTTTGTAAACTCTTAGTATAGTTTGCTTTTTTTGCTATCTCTTCTAATCCCTGTCCTGTCAGCCATTGCATAAGCTCATTTTGGTAGGTTGAGTGTTGATTTCTTCTATCCCTCTTGCCTTCAATATGTCCTGTGACTGTCAGATTTTCTAAGCCCTCTTTCCTCATTATATGCCCAAGAAATTTCAGCTATCATTTTCCAATGTTAAGTATAAGTGTCCTTTTCATTTCCAATTTTCTCTAAAACTTCATCATTGCTCACATGTTCAGTCCATGGTATTTTAAGCATCTTTCTGTAGAACCATGTCACTCTCGCCTCCAATTTTTCCTTTATCTGTAAGGAGATATATAGGAGAACCAACATGACATAACTGCCCAGTACTCTTTTCTTTACTTCTGGTGAAATTTTGCTGTTTCTTAATATGGGATTACTCCACCTTGTCTGCTAAGGAACTTCTCTTAATGTCCACATTTATAAATCTACCATTCGTCCATGCATTGAATATTGAATATCTAGTGTCGAGCCCTTGCTATATATCTTGAGATTTTTGACGAAATTCAAAGATGAATCCACAATGTAATTGATCCTGACCTTGCATCTTGACCTCAATCATTTTCCCGCCACTGTGATGTGGCTTCTCTCTGTCTTTTCTATAAATATTTTCATGGCAATTGTTATAATGAGCTTTCCTCCTTCATACACTGACCTCATGAAATTAAGCATACCACTAGATTGATAACTAGGTCTTATCATTTTACTATTAAAATAGCCAGACGTAACTTTAAGTTATATTCTAATAGATTCTTCTCATGCACTTTGAATTCTAGTCCAGCCTCTTGCTTTCTTGTCAACTACGGTCTTCAAAAATTTAAATTCAAAGTCAATTATCTTCCTTCAATTGTGTTCTTTATATTTCATTTTTCGTCAGTAACATTTTCCCAGTTTCGTTCATTCTCAACATTATCTTGCATCTTAGTGGCTTTATCGCCTTACTTGTGGTGAAATGATTTAGAAAAAAAAAAGGATGAATTAATAAAAATTTTCATAATTCTCCATGTATAATACGTCTGCATCTATAATATGCACCCCTAAAATTGTGCTGAAAGTGTGGGAAAATACTTCTACTCATGCATAATATGTGCCCCTTGTTTGGTAATCAAACTCTATAAATTGTACCTCTCCAATTTCATTATGGAGAGTGTTTCCTACTCTTATTTAAAAAAATGGTTTTAAACATAGAATTCTAATTTAGTTTTATGATAATTCTTTATTTTACATTTGTAAGTATTGTTAGGTACATATGATTGTATTTGACAACCTTATGGGGTCGCAATCGCTGAATGTTAGCGTCAAATTGATGTATGTTTCTAGTGAGTAGTCATTTTGTAACTGAAATTGAACTATGAAACGGCAATTTTTTTAAAGATTTTTTTGTGGCTGTGAATAATATACACCTCTAATTTTGCTTATTATTTTTAGAAAAAAACGTGTATTATACATGGGGAATTACGGTAATATAGTAATGTTAATGATATTTAATAATTTAACCAGTAATCTTTGCAATTTTTTATCCCTATTTGAACAATTTTTTTCTTTCTTTTTTAATCAGAATCACCCCAAGCAAGGCAATAATGCCACTAAAGCACAAGGGGCTACAGGGTGTGGAAGAATTAGGAACAGAAGCATTAATGATGAACAGAAAGAGAAGAGAGTCATCAGGAGGATAATCGATAGCAATTGACATGGCATTTAAGTTTTTTCCAGATTAAAGTTGGCCAAAAAGTATGGAGCCAGAAGAGAGTTCCACAAGTGAGAAGTGCAAAAAAAGAAACTGTTAGCATAGAACTTAGGGTTACATCTAGTGAGGTCAACTGTCAATTGATGAAATTTCACCAGTTCTAGTATTGCACTTAAATTCAAAAACTCTAGGTACCATAGCAAAGAGCTCATTCAAACAATTACCATGAAAATATTTATAGAAAAGACACAGAGAGGCAACATTATGGTGGTGGGAAAGGGACTGGAATGAGCAATCAGATCAGGACCAATAATATTGCTGATTCTTTTTGGATCTTATCAAGGTAAATAGCAGGGGCACTGGATCATATGTGGCAGCAATCTGTACATGTTGAAAATGAAGATAAAATAATTGTCAGCGAAACAAATTTCCCAATGAGATCCACGAGAAGTCTATGAGGTTAGAGAAGAAATAAATGATGTGCAGGGCAAAATTAATAAAAATAATTTTGGCAGGGAACAGAATGACAGACCTAGAATTAATTGATTCAGAGGAATAAATTGAAATTTAAAATTGATTGAAGCTGAAGCTATCACTTCTCGATATCAACTTGCCCTTTTGCAGTTGGATTACGAGAAAAGCATCTGTCAGTCTATCATGCTTGGGTAAATTTGGGGGAAATCAGTCAAACTGCAGGAGTGCAGATTTGATATTAACTGATAAACACGCTATTAAAACTTGGAGATTTTCAATTTATTTGATTTGATCTAAAAAAACAAAAACAAAAAGGAACAAACACATTAGCAAAACTATTAAAAATTTCATTAAGAATTTAAAAAGTATAGATAGAATAAATAATGTTAAAGTCAGTGTTAAATTTTTATCTCATCAGATACAAAGAAAAAAAAATAAAACAATTAATTCAGAAGCTGTATATAGTCTTACAGGTGTTGAATTATTTGCAACGCTGTTGTACCCTGAGTGACGAGGTGGACTTGCCCACACATGCACAAATGTGAGAAAGGAATGTGGGGCAAGGAGAGATGGTAAAGGCCGTATTTATCAGTCGTCTGAGAAGTCACAGCAGTAATCTGCAACTGGGCTTACTCTAAGAGTGACTGAACTCAACTAAGGAATCGACACATTTACAACAAATGGTACAACCCCTTTTTCTACTGATGCAACATCTTGCTACTCTGTCACCATTTCCACAGACAATTTTCAGATGAGTTACATTCCTCAGCTCCACCAGTTCAGACCTTTACAGCTAAGATATGCCAAGGCATACACACAGGGGTCTACCATCCTCATTACCTTTGTATTCCATTGGTAAGAAAGAAGTTCCATTCAGACGGCTTCTTCCCAAACACTGCTAAACTCTCACTACTCTGATGCTGTTTCTATGGCAAATATTTGGATGAGACAGTAGCTTACATAGCAATGCACAGTTTACAGAAACTTATTTTTTAATCAATTTAAACCATACAAGGCAATAAAGCCACTAAGACACACAGGATTACTGAATAGGAAAAACACTAGTGAAGGAAACTGAGAAAACATTACATCTAACCATTTCAGCTATAAAATGATTAAACCTTGTTGCCAATCTAGTACTGTGCTTAAATTCATAAAGTCTAGGTACCATAGAGGAAAATAATATTTATTTTGTTTTAATACAAAAATGTGGCACAAGGCCAAAAGTGGGCGTAAGGGAAGGCTGATCTTCAATCTGTCTTGTCTTATACCTAGCTAGCCATGATTACTGACCCAAACATAGCACAGTATTCCTTACACCAAAACAACATATTCTTAGTTACCATTCTTACTACAGTCATCATAATACCTCAAAGTCTCTATGAAGTCCTAACTAGTTCCTATATGTACAATTTGTCTGTTGGATGTGTGGGGGGTTGGGAATAAATAATAAAATTTAAAAAGGAAAAGCACAATGAATATTTACATTGAATACAATTATATACAAGAAACTAAACAAAATAGTGTTAGCCATACCATAGAGGAAAGTTTGTCAGTATAATTATCATGAAAATATTTATAGAAAAGGCACAAGGAAGATACATTACAGCAGTAGGAAAGTGACTGAATCCAAGATGCCAGGTCAGGACCAATAACATTGCTGTTTCTTCTTTGGATTTTATCAAGAATTTCTAAATATATGGCAGGAACACCAGACCATATGTGACAGCAATATTCAATGCATGGAGAAATGGTAAATTTGTAAAAACATATTTTGGAGATAAAGAGAAAAAGGAAGCTGTGTTTCTTCACAGCTTCCTTTTTCTCTTTAATCTGATCATCTATGAACAGATGAAGACAAAAAAAAATTTAATATTGATTATTTATATAATTTTTGTAGCTGCCAATATTTTTAAACTGCCAGAAACGCAGCATTTATAAATTAAATTTCAATAGGTTCTTCAAATGTTAAATAGAGATATTTTTGGTGATTAAATTTCATGGAAGATTGCTTCCATTGTTATGACAAAATCCACACAGCATCTTATCCCTCCAAATCCTAGAGGTTTATTTCTCCTTAGCACTAACTCAATTCTTTATTTAAAAAAATAAAATGACTGCAACTAAACTTTACAGCATATAAACAGCAGCCTCATCATGAAAATCCAAACCAACCCAAGTCCCCTTTACAGCCAACAGTCATCAATTTTGAATTTATCAATTTAAAAAGAGGTTTATGGCAATTAGGCCTCTGAACTTTTCATATTATAGCAAACTTTATAATTAATCTGTTTCGACCAAATCCAAGAAACAAGTTTTCGTTTCTTCCATAAATATCAGTAGCAGATGAGATTAAATTAAATGATGTGACATACACTTAAAATGGCTGGGACATGGTATTAGAAATAGGCAAGCCATATTGGATTTCCTTCGATCGACTATTTGGACTCTCATCTTTATTGTTTCGAATGCAGTTTGGCTCTGAAATGGCTTCGAGTGGGTGAAGCATGTTGATCTTTCTTTGAATCCCATGGACTGGTACTACAGAACCACAAAGAACTGTACTAGATAACTGAAACTATAACACTTGAGGACTTTCAACAGTAGTAACAACTAAAATGGATAGCACATGTAACTCAAAGGGAAAATAATAGCATAACCAAGTTGTTGATGTATCACACTACTTCAAACAAAAGGTTAGGAAAGAAACCCCCACCAATACTGGAAAAAAGCATTAGCAATGGACATGAGAAACCTATTTTCCTAAAAAAAATTGTCTTAATAGAAGGATTTTATAAATTTCAACGTGACCCTCATAAGTGAAAACACCACTGATTGATTGATTGATTCATACATTTTATTTTATGGCTTATCAACCTGTTGTAACCTAGGGAAGGTTACTGAATAGAATAATCAAACAAAGGTTAGTAATGAATGATAATATTTAGGACAAGAACAACACATATAAGATTCACCAGCAGTGTGTAGAAGTAGTAGTCAACTCCTGGAAGTGAGTCAAGTGAATTCCACAATGAATCTCCAACTGCAGACCAACATACAGTATTCACTACTGTATTTATATGAATGGGGACATACTCATTATCATCCATAGGCATGCTACAACACAATCCTTTGTGGGTTATTTAAAGCTGAAACATATTTTCAGATTGTAAGGCTAATTTTTTTTTTTTTTTTGTGAGTAAATATTACATTAACAACTTTTTTTTTAAGAACAACAATGGTTTTTTTTCAGATACAAGTCTACTATTTAACCCATAGCTGAAAAGGTGGAAGAAGATAGATTCATATAAAAATATCACTGAAATATGTTGGAAAATTTCCAAGTTTTCATCAAGAAAATCAAGAAAATAGGAACTTTAACAAGGTCACAATATATAGATAAAATTAAGGATAAAAATCATAAAATTCTTTTGTTTTATATATATACACACACACACATACTGTTCACTCACTACAAGGCCCAAGACCAACTCAAGGTAGAGGGTAACTACGTAGTTTTGTATGATCATAAGAAAGGGCAAGAAGTAAAATCCCTGGAACTATGCTCTGGGCTAGTGGACTAAGGATTAGCTTGTCAGAACATATGCCGTAGAAATAGCAATAGAGCAGCTTTACCATTCACACAGTGTTTAATCTGAGAAAGGGGGCTTTGGGTTGAAATAATTCATCAGTTACAAGGCCACATCAGATTACTTTTTGAACTCTCTCAAGACAAATAAGTGAGGACTAGGATGAACATCTCTGTTCAATACAAACATTTTGGTGAAATAGAAAATAATAATTTCAAGATGAAGTCAAAAAAAAGAAATTATGCTTTTCATTTAAAAATCGAAATTTTAATCACAGAAAAAAGATAACATGTATTCAATTAATTGCAATCTTCTCTTCTAGCTATTTCTGGTAGGCAAACGTATTTTCTGTAACCTCAAGTCTTTTTCTATCTATTGAAAATAGCAAGTGTTTTGTTTAGAATCAAATGCTGAAACCTCTGTTAATTGGTGCGTTTTATTTAGAAGTCTTGAATCTTCAACCAAATGACACACTTTTTTTTTTTTTTTTTCCTTTTAATTGAGCACGTTATATTGAAAATGAGAACAAACAATGGACCCTTGAAATGAGGCATCTCATGTTTGGAGAAAGATGGAATTGTCTGTGCAACTTTTTATTTGGTATGGATTCAGGATTGGCCCACCAGAAAATCATTTAAAAAGTAAATAAATAAATGGATTGGTAGAAAAAAAAAATCCTAAAGGAATAATTTTGGAAAATTTAAAAAAACTTGTCAAGTGTATTGATTTTTTAGCAAATGGCAAAAGAAAGATGTCTCCTTTTTTTGCATCTGCTGAACTAGAATTTTCTTTTTTTTTTTTTCTTTGCTTTTATATATTCTTTAATTTTGCATTTTATACTTGCTTTTAATTGTCGTTTTTTAATTGCTTTTTGAGGGAATTTTTGTTCTTGTTGTTTATTTTTGTCCAAATAGCTCACTGCCTCAATCAAAGGCCATTATCAGTTTGAGATGTCTCAACTAGTTTTTATTTTCTTTATTTTTTTTAGAACAAATCAGCAAACAGAAATTCTAAAAACAACTGACAGATATTCTTGTAATAACTAAAAGAAATTGCTGGATAAACAACATCCATTTTTTTTTTTTTTTAAAAAAGAAATCAAAAAATTTTTTTATAAAATGTTGGCTTTTTCTTCTTGCAAAAAATATTTAAAAAAAAAACTGATGTAATATTTTTTTTCTGATTCCATTTTTATATTATGTTTTAATTTAAATTATATTTTTATTTAAATTATTATTTTATTCCAGTTTCTCCTTGCCCTACAATATCTCCCAATACAGACACCATTTTTTTCACTACTACTACAACTACTACTATTTTATTCCCATTACCTCTATCATTACTTGTCACCATGACCCTTATTACTGTTGTTGTTGTTATTATTATTATTAATATTGTTTTTAAAAGAAAGCTGGAAATACTATTAATTAAAGTCTTGAACATCTCCCATAATGAATTGTAGCTCAGATTTGGAAATCAGAGAGCCGAGTTCAAATTCCAGTGAAGTTCATTACATTCGCTTACATGCTAATACCCTTGGGAAAGGTATAAATCCATCTCTTCCCCCCAGCATCTATGGGTAAATATTAAGAAAGACTGGTTCAAACCAGCCTGGAGAGTGTTGTGCTCCATCAAACTATCTTACCCAAGACACATCACTGCTATTACGGTTGTACATGGGGTCTCTCTACAACCCTAATGAGTTACAGCACTTGTGATATGGATCATGATATATATTCATCTTGAAATTTTGACTGATATCAGTTGGTTAATAGATTGCGGCTCAGACTGAGGAATCAGAGGGCCGAGTTCAAATTCCAGTTGAGTTTGTTACATTCACTTACCTGCTGATACCCTTGTGAAAGATATGAATCCATCTCTCCTCCAGCTTTAAATTTTCTATGTAAATGTGTCCTCTCATAAATACAATCATGGCTCTATATATATAAAATCTCAAAGAAGTTATATAGCTCTCAAAAAGTTAAAGAAAAAATCTGGAAACATCCCCAGACCATTTGCTTAAGTCCAATTAAATATGTCATATAATTATTTTGCCTTGTCTAAAGATTTCCCTACATTTCGACTTGTGATATCAATTCTGAAGGCTTTCCTTCTTAAATGTGTCCCAGGAACTTCAAGGACCTCTTCCTGATATTAAGTATAAGCCTCCTCCTTGTTTGCATCCTCTCTAAGACCTCATCATTGCTCAATGCTCAGTCCATGATATCATTAAACATTTTTAGGATGCCATGTCCAATATATATATATATATCTATATTTTCGATTTGAATTCCATTATATATTACTAATTAAGTCGAGGGGAGATTTCATTTTTTGACTATCAGGAATAAAACACGGATTGTGATGTATATAGAAATGGAACGAAAACAAAGTAGTAATATTTAAACTTTTTTCACCACAAAAAGTGGAAATAGTTTTTAGGATTACCATCAGAAATTAAAGTCCTGTCAAGAATGGAAGTTTTTTTTTTGAATCACCCAGAGGCAATAAATTACAAACATAAACAGATTCATCAAAAAGACATTAATAATGGCGGGACAATTTTCAAATAATGTAGATAGTGTACATTTAAATTTCTCATTAACATTTAAAATTTTAAATAAAATTACAGTGTTCAGATGGAGTTTAGAAATAAAGAGTTATAAACTTTAGAAGGAAAACCTGATCCTAATCACTTATCCTGCCGTCCATTTATAATGTGACGGTTACGTGGAACCACCTTGGCCCAGTGTCGGATCCTTTGGTTACGGCGCCAACGGTGACTGGCCGTGTGTCCTCCTGGTCGACTCCTCCTGGGGTCCAAGCGGGCCGCTCCAACCCTTTGGTCAGATGATCACCAGCCTCGCCTTTCCCGACTCGCTTCCAATACCTGGTCACTAAAGCAACTATACCGATCTCCGGTCTGTCTACCCACGCTGTGTTTAGATCTTAGACAGACGGGACCAGCAGGGATCGGGGCCGATACAAGTTGAGTCCGACGGGGGTGGCAAAACACAAATAAAACAAAAACTCACGACACTAAACAAAATTTGCTGATAAAAAAGGGTAACAACCTTTTATATCTTAAAGTCCGTTACATAAAAACAAATTTGTTCTCAATTCCCGACCCGCTCTGTGGACTATGGCACCAAGCTTCTATCACACAATAGGAAAATGTCGAATTACCTACTTTCTAGAATCATGTATGTATGTCGGAGTGTGGTTCAGTTCGACACTGGGGCTAATTTCTATCGATCATTCGCAGTTGATTCTTCTCTCCGACTTGAGTTGTATTTCTTCTTCTTCTTCTGTTTAGACTGGTAGATTTCTTGTTTCAACCCAGTGGAAGATTTCTTGCTTCGATTCAGTGGAAGATTTCTTGCTTCGATTCAGTGGAAGATTTCTTGCTTCAATTCGGTGGAAGATTTCTTGTCTTCAACTTGGGCTGGAAGGATTTCTTGTTTCGAGGATTCTTCTGTCGTCCGAGGGTGAACTGCAACTCACGCCCACCTAACCTCAACTCCAACTTCAACTCAACTTCAGCTCCAACTCTTCTCAGGTTTTCAGGCAATCTTCTTCTTCATCTACTTGGGCTGGAAGTTCTTCTGTCTTCGACTTGGGCTGGAAGTCCTTCTGTCTGAGGGTTCTTTTGCCCGCAAAAGGGGGCGAGTGAATCGGGTCTTATGTCCGCGTTCAGGATCTTCCCCTGCCCGCGGTCCTGCGGTCCAGCTGCTGCATCTCAACTCAAACTCCGGCTGCATCTCCAACTCAAACTGATTTCTGTCGACTGGGGTCCTGCTTATATTGACGCCGCAACAAACTGGGGTGGGTCCTCTGACGCCACAACAAACCGTCGTCAGGGGTTTTCTCGATAATTTCAAAAGTCGTATTAATTTTGACTTTCCATTATCGTTATTGTTTTCACCCCTACTTTCTCACAGTGCTCTTGGTGGGGCGGCGCATATCTATTTCTCTTAGTCTCTCTCATGTCAGGTGATCGCTCTCAACCAATCGTTCCCGATCGAACCTTTCTTTCTCTTCTTTTCCGCAGCCCACGTGACCGCCTCGTCCAACAGTTATTGATCGAGGTTTTCTTTCCTTCTTCTTCCGCGGTCACGTGATTGTATTCGACCAATTGTTATTGACCGAACACCCTCTCCCTTTTGTTGGCGGGTGTGGTTACCTCGTGCTGGTTTAAAAAAAAAAAACAAAATCCGATTTCGCCTTTTTGCACGTACGCAAAATGACAATCTTTAGCTTTCTTTCACCTGGACTTTGTCAAACAGCCCGCTGCTAATTAGTCTTGACTTTAGAAAAGGGATCTTTTTCCGCCTTCTTGGCGCCCTCTGTGGTCCAAAAACAATTGCTCTTCTTTTTTTACTTCTTTGTTTTACCTGATAGTCGAAAATCTTAATTATCTAGGTCGAAATATCTCTACTTTCTTAACGTGGGTGTCCAATTCTTAACAGGTCAATTCCGTATATCGTTTTCACCTGGTCACTTCCCCAACCCAAAAGACACTTTCTCTCAGATCACAAATTTCGTTTCTATTGTTCAAAAAAAAAAAAAATAAAAATTTCTCTTCACTCCAAATTGATAAGGGTTTTTCCACGCAAGAGTCGGTCAGAGGCCTCTGACCGACATCTGGTCGATATCATGTCTTTTTTTTTCCCTTTCTTTCTCTTTTATTATTTCCAATTCTATTCTTCCCTTTGTTTTAAAAAAAAAATAAAGTCGACCACACGCAGACCTATCTCTACCATCAACTGGGTCATGCGTCATACATTTTCTTTCTTTCTTTTTTCCCTTTTTCCTTTTTTTTTCTTTCCTTCTTCTTTCCTTAGGATCGTCTAGTACATTCTTAGTGAATTATTTTCAACTCAGTTATTTTCCGTTTTAAAAAAAAAAATTAACAACCTGTTTAATAAACTGAATAAGAAAAAAAATTAACTCATATTTCTATGAATATTTCCAATAAATGCAAGGTGCCATAATCCTCCCTAACCGATTTGTCATTTACCCGTAAATGACACCTAAACCCAATTACATCATTTAACATGCACCATGCATTTGTCTCATGCAATTCTATTCTACTTTCTAACATGCAAGGGTAATGTTCTTTCCATTTTCTTTTTTGTTCTACATGCAATGAAATGTTCTTTTCATTTTCTTTTCTTCTACATGCAATGAAATGTTCTTTTCATTTTCTTTTTGTTTCTTTTCATTTTTTCTTTTGTTCTACATGCAATGAAATGTTCTTTTCATTTTCTTTTGTTCTACATGCAATGAAATGTTCTTTTCATTTTCATTTTTTGTTCTACATGCAATGAAATGTTCTTTTCATTTTCTTTTGTTCTACATGCAATGAAATGTTCTTTTCATTTTCTTTTGTTCTACATGCAATGAAATGTGTGCGTGTGTCTGTAGGTGCAGATGTGTTCTTTAGGGTTTGTTCTTCTTGGTCAATGTTTTCCTCTCTGCTGTGGGAGGTTTTTCCGCCGCACGTGGTGGTCTCACGCCAGCCTCCTCCATTGGTCTTCCAGCAATTTCTTCGCCAGTTCTGTCTGAGTGAGGAACACCGCTCGGCATCTCCCCCTCGAGTTGTTGCATGCTCACTAGACTGTCGTTCGCTAATCTTCTCCTACTCTTAATCTTCCATATTATTACACCCCCGATGGCTATAACTAGGAATGTACCCATTACTATTGACCAATTTATCGCGATCTGCTCATCGTCTTCCCAAGCTACACCTTCGTCTCCCAGCGCACTTAACTTATCTCTTAAGTGATCCATATCGATCTTTTCTATGGGCTTCATTAAAATTGGCATCTTATTTAAGGTGACATTAGAGAATCTCTTCACTATCGGCTCCCATAATTCTGTACAATTGACTAAGCCTCTACCAATCATCTCTATGAGTGAATCTTTTTCTTCATACCTTTCTTCCATCTGGTAATAGGGGGGCAAGGAGATGGACACCCCAACCGCCGAACATCCCATGGGTAGCGTCACCAGGGATAACGGTGGCCTTATTCTTAATGTCCTTGTGGACTCTCCCCACATACCCTAGACAGGCTGATATGTTTCTGGGTGGCTACTGCCCACACCCCGTCTGAAACACTGATAGCTTGTGGTAATGCCGAGTTTGTTAATACCTCTACTTGGCAGATTCTTTTGATTCCTTCTCCCCTTCCTTCAAACAATTCTAGTATGCACAGTTTGCGGTTACCAGTTTTATAGATAGGGCTCAACGAGGTACAAGTCCCCAGGGTATCATCTCTACACCTTCTAGCTTCTTCAGCTGATAGCAACATGAATTTCGTTCTCCCCTGAATTTAATGCTATGTAGTCTGCTTCCACCTTGTACCTAGCTATCATTCCTGAAAGGTAACAAATTCTCTTGTTGTTATTCTTCACAACCACTTAGTCTCGCTCGACTCATCACTCAATCATTTCATAACTTTTCTCTTAGTTCGGCTCCTCCCTCCTCTAACTAACCTCTAGCAGACAGAATGGTCCGGTCAGGTGTGCGTGGCGCCCACTCTAAAGGTCGTACTTCATGACACCACTGGTGGCCAATCAACAATGCCAATGATCTTCTTCCGTCCCTTGTGAGGTGCAGCCCGCGACTCCATTCCCTCCACTCACATCTACCATAGTCAGCCAATAGGATTTTGGATGAGCCAGTGTCGCTATCTGTCGACACTAAATGCTCCTATTCTGCACAGCCCTTTTTTGTTCTACTGAGATTTGGGGTTCTTCTCCTCCCTGATCTCATCTTCTGAGGTGATTCCTGTTCAACCTCTAACCTTCTTTCTGTGTTTAACTCCCGTCCAGGAGGTTTTTTGTCCTCTTCTTCATCCCCTGATTCTTCTTCCTGTTTAGAGTCTTCGCCTTGAATGTCTTCGATACCTCTCGACTCTATGTCTAAACTTTTCCTGTTCCTTATCCTTTCCTTAAGCTGGGAAAGGGGTATTCGATCCTCCTCCTCCCACTCGCTGGACCCTTCGTCCTGTTCAGGGTGCCTCTTTTAAAGCCTTCGACTGCTTGTTTGGACCTCTTCGTCTTTTTCTTCCTTTTCTTCGGACATGGGGGTGCGATGGCGATTTCACAGGGTCTTCTCTGCACTGATTCAGTCGACGACTGAACATCGCTAATCCCCGCTGAGGGTTCCAACTCCGTCACTCGGACTGCTTCGTTTATCTGGTCAAGTCGACCTATCTCCTCATCTTCTTCGGAGTCTTCCTCCGTCTCCATTTCTTCCGGTTCAACCAGAGTTACCTTCCTTTTCCTTGTCTTCTTAGGCCTCGGCTCGCTCATTTCCAGGTTAGCTATTTCAGCCTTCTTCAGATCAGATCATTGGCATGAACCCTCCTCGCTCGTCCTGCCACTTGATCCCATATTACATATGATACTGGGCCCGTCTGCTCTACTATCCGGTAGTACGGTTCCCATCTCTGGTCCAGTTTTCCTTCTCTCTGGTGGATTTTATAGTAGACAGGGTCTCCAACCTTCAATTCTACCACCTTTCTTTCAGCATTCACCCTCTCATTTCTTTTCTTCTGGGCCCTCTTTATTCTTCTTCTGGCCTGTACGAATATCTTATGTTGCTGTTCCAGCAATAGTTGATGATGATCTTCTCCCATATACCTTCTTCGGGGCTTCAGTAGGTTATCTACAGGCAGGACCACGTCTCTGCCAAACAACAAAAAAATAAGGAGAAAATCTGGAGGTTTCGTTTATCGTAAACCTCACGGCCGCCAGAGCCTGCGTCAAATACAAGTCCCAATTTCCAATGTTTTCTCTGACCAACTTGGCCAATACATCTCCCAAGGTTCTATGAAACCTTTCCACTTTAGCATTTCCCTGGGGGTGATATGGGGATGTTTTTATGTGCTCTACATTCAAACCTGTCAAAACCTCTCTCATGATGCTGTTCACATTCTCCGTGCCATTATCTGTTACCAATTGCACAGGGGCACCATACCTAGGGAAGATTTCGCTTATTATCAACCCGGCCACAGTTCTGGCCTTCTTGTCTGGTACTGCAAATGCTTCAGGCCAATTTGTTAGCCAATCGACAAAACTCACTATATAGTTGTTTCCTTGTGCAGTTTCCCCATATGGTCCTGATACGTCCATACTCACTTTCTCGAAGGGAAGTTGGGTACGTCTGTTTCCTCCAAGGGTGCCATTTCCTGCCTTCTGCTCTGCGACTGGCACACTACACAACTTCGAACATAGTTAGTGACTTCTCCGTACAGTTTGGGCCAATAGTACTTTCTTCCTATGAGATCACATGTCCTATCAATTCCCATGTGACCCAACCTCTCGTGGCACTGTTCCAATATCTCTGGTCTTAAACTTTTGGGCACATACAACTTGGGTTTGACTTCTTCATCCCTTCCTGAGAGATAATACAGTCTTTCCTCTATTATGGCATACTTGGTGGTCTCTCCTGACTTCACCTTTTCTCTCAGAGCAGCTATTTCACTGTCTGCTTGCTCCTTCTCAATTCCTTCTGTCCAGTAAGGATCGGTTATTATCTGGGCGTCCCCTTCTTCGTCCGATTCTAATATAGGGCGATCTTTTTAGCTTATTAGAGTTAATTACTCCTATTCTATAGGCTTTATCATCTACTCCCTGTTCTACCCTTACAGATCTTTCTTCCAGTTGTTTCGGTATTCTTGAGAGTAAATCTGCGCACGTGTTTTCCTTTCCTGCCAAATACTCTATCTTACAGTGGTAGCCACTTAACTTAAGTGCCCACTGTTGAATTTTCTTATTATTTGTCCACTCTGCCTGCAATAGATACTGCAGAGGCTTGTGGTCCGTCTTTATAGTGAAGACCGCACCATTTAAATAGTAGTCCAGTTTTTGGAGAGCATACATGATAGCATATGCTTCCCTCTCTATTACTGGCCACCTCTGTTGTGTCTCTGAGAGCTTATGGGAGAGGAAGTATATCGGTACTTCCTCTGGTATGCCTGGCACTGGTCCTTCCTTATCAGGACACGGCTGGGTAAGTACTGCCCCTACACACTGCTCACTGGCATCCGTGTATAATATCATGGGCTTGCTGAGGTCTGGATACGTCAGCAGTGGAACGGTCGTCAACTGTTCCTTTAGCGAATCAAATGCTCGTTGACAGTCCTCTGTCCACTTGAACCTAGCGTATTTCTTCGTCAGGGCCACCAGCGGTATGGCAATTCTTGAAAATGCCGGGACGAAGCGTCGGTAGTAGCCTATAGCTCCTATGAAACCTCTTACCTGCCTCACGGTCTTAGGCTCTGGCATTTCTCTTATGACCTTTACCTTATCCATGTCGGGTTTAATACCGTCTCCGTTTATGACGAAGCCTAAATACCTAGTTTCTTCCCTCAGAAACTGACACTTTGACAATTTCAATTTTAATCCGTGTTTCCTCAACCTTCCCAACACCTGTCCTAAATGAAAAAAAGTGTTGTTCCACTGTCTCCGAAAATATCAAGATATCGTCCAAATACGCCATGGCAAAGCTCTCATATCCTCCTAACACTATTGACATTAGCTGTTGGAAGACTCCCGGGGCATTAGCTAAACCGAATGGCATCACTCTGAACTGAAACAGTCCCAGGTGACACGCGAATGCGGCCTTCTCCTTGTCAGCCTCATCCAGGGCTACCTGCCAATACCCGGACCTCAAGTCCAACGTAGAGAAGTACTTTGCCTTCCCTAATAATGCCAAAATGTCGTCTATCAATGGCAATGGCACCGCCAACGGCTTCGATATAGAATTCAGCTTTCTAAAATCCACACAGAAACGGTGGCCGCCATCTTTCTTACCTACTATTACTATTGGGAAGCTCCAAGGAGAGATCGATCTTTCGATCATCCCAGCTTCCAACATTTCCTCTACTGCCTCTTCTACAAGGGGTCTTTTATGTATAGGTGTTCGGTAGGGTTTTAATTTCACAGGGGGTGGTCTCCGGTGTCGATTTTCATTTCGACTGTGTGGGTCTGACCTAGCTCCTTGTCTGACTGGGCCACCACATCTCGATTGTTCCTTAACAGACCCCCCACTCTGGTTCTAAATTGATCCGGTGCTAATATATCCTCATCTAAGATTCCTTTTGTTTGCTCTACTAGCTTCCTTCGTTCCTCCTCGAATCTCACCCGATTCAGAGTTCGTAGGGGAAGTGCTCTTCCTATCTTCTCCCCTCTCCTAACCTTTATAGTCTTTTGGGCCTGGTTCACCATCATTATGGGCACCAACTCGGCTGCCTCCACTACCGTTTCGCACAGGGTTACCTCGTTATCTTCTAGGCCCTTTCCTTCTACAGGGACCAACTGCAGAGGTCCTCTCCGTACCTTTTTTCTGACATTAGCCTACCCTTTCCCGACACTGCGGTCCTAGGAGGTAACTTTACATCTTCCTCCACCACTATGGTTATCTCTTCCTCTGGTGGGCATCCCAATGGCGTTCTCTCGCCGTTCACCACCAACACAGTAGGATTAAACTCAATCTGGGCCCTCTGGCTCCGGAGCCAATCTTCTCCCAAGATTGCCTCTGTACACAGGTCGGGGTTACATAAAAATTTTGGGTGCTTTTCACCCTCCCAATCCTCACCGGGAGCCTCACCATCCCTTTTATCTCCAGGGGGGCCCCATCTGCTTGCGTGATCTCTATGTCCGCTTCCCGTAACCTTCTCTTCCGTTTCACCCGCCTGTATGTCTCCTCTCTCATCAATGACACAGATGCTCCTGTGTCCACCAAAGCCCTCATCTCTCTACCACCTATCTCTGCTTTACAGGATAGTTCTCTCTCTTGCGTTAGCGAAGAGAACACCTGGGCTTTCTTCTTCCTGGGTCCCCACCTTTGGGTTAACCCAGCCATAGGCGCCGGTAGTAATAAATCACCTTCATTTTTTTTATGAGGTGGAGTTCTGCGCCCCCTGCACCTGGGCGACCCCTGGCCGGACCTCTCCCGGTCTCCCATGGCCGTTTCTAAGAATACAGTTTCTTTTCAGGTGTCCTGGCCTCCTGCAAAACCAGCACCTTCTTGTTGGACAGCTTGCCGCAAAGTGGCCCATCCGACCACATGTCCAACATTTTGCTCTTTCCCTTTTTAACTGGGTTGGCCTTGTGTCTATCCTCGGGGGAACCTGTCCTCTATTCAAGCGGTTCGCCCACCCACTGGTCCAAGCTTTTATTTCTCTTCTTTTAACGGGGCCACCCTCCCTCTTAATTCTGGGGTGGCCCGCTTTTTCCTGGTCCGGTCTCTTGGGCTCAGCCTTCTTTGTTAATATTGGTGGGGCACCCTTCTTCAGCCCGCACCACTTGGCCAGGTGTCCTTTCTTACCACACCTGGTGCATCTGTCCTGATTGAAGTCTGGGGGCAATCCCCACTTCGTCGGACATTCCGCCGCCCTGTGGTCCTCGTACCCACAGGTCCAGCAGACCAGCCCATATCGACCCGGCGTGGGCTTATAAAAGCCATGCCTGGTCGACCAAGCCCTTCTATTGGGGTCCTCCTCCCATATTTCTGCCCGATCCACCTCTTCCTTAACCCTCTGATTCCACACGGGGTTCTTCCGCCCACCCCCCTTCTTCCAGCCTCCTGACTTGGTGTCTGCTTCTTCCCACACCTCTTCACCTTATCCCATACCCCTGGCTCTCTCTGGCCAGCTCTATCGCTGCCGACAGTCTGAGCGGTCCCTCTTTCAGGACGTCGTGCCGAACACGCTCATCACTCAGAGCTTCCACATACAGGTCCGCCAGTTGGGCCTGCATGACTGCGTTGTCCCTGACCACCTCGGGGAATGCTAATGACGATAGCCTTCCTGCTCGGGCCCCCCAATTCTCCCGGGGTCTCCTCCCGAAGCTGTGTTAGTTTTAAAAGGGCCCTCATGGCCTCTATGGCCGTACCTTCGTCGGCGAATTCTTTGGTCAGCAGCTTTTTTATTTCTTCCCAAGCCAAGCGGGGATGATTTTCCAAGAGTCCCCTTACGAACTCCGACGCTTTTCCCTTTGTGGCATCGTATGCCAGGTACAGGGTTTCCTGGTCCGAGAGCTCGTAGATGGTTCGGCTCTTTTCGAGGATTGTCAGCCAGTTCCTGAACTCCTTCCCACTACCATCAAACACTGGGACCCTCGGTCCACCCAACAGCCCCCTTAAATCTACTGACAACCCCCGCCCTACTTCTTCTTCACCCCCCCACTGCTCTATCCGACTCATAATCTGACATGTCTACAGAGAGCAACAATCGAGGTAGGGAAATAAACAAGGTGTCCTACCTTACAGACGATTCTGTTCCTTCTTTTCCTTTGGTCCCGGGTCGTTCTGATTTCTGCTTGAACTTTCAGCAACGGCGGTCGATCGTGGTCTTCTCAGGGTTGAAATCCCTCGGTCACCACGGCACCATATGTGACGTGGTTGTCTCAGGGTTGATCCGTTGGTCACGGCACCACTTGTGACGTGGCTGTCTCAGGGTTGATCCTGGTCACGGCACCACTTGTGACGTGGTTGTCTCAGGGTTGATCCTGGTTGACGGTTACACACCTGGCCCAGTGTCGGATCCTTTGGTTACGGCGCCAACGGTGACGTCGCTCCTCCTGGTCGCTCCTCCTGGGTCCAAGCGTGCCGCTCCAACCCTTTGGTCAGATGATCACCAGCCTCGCCTTTCCCGACTCGCTTCCAATACCTGGTCACTAAAGCAACTATACCGATCTCCGGTCTGTCTACCCACGCTGTGTTTAGATCTTAGACAGACGGGACCAGCAGGGATCGGGGCCGATACAAGTTGAGTCCGACGGGGTGGCAAAACACAAATAAAATAAAAACTCACGACACCAAACAAAATTGCTGATAAAAAGGGTAACAACCTTTTATATCTTAAAGTCCGTTACATAAAAACAAAATTGTTCTCAATTCCCGACCCGCTCTGTGGACTATGGCACCAAGCTTCTATCACACAATAGGAAAATGTCGAATTACCTACTTTCTAGAATCATGTATGTATGTCGGAGTGTGGTTCAGTTCGACACTGGGGCTAATTTCTATCGATCATTCGCAGTTGATTCTTCTCTCCGACTTGAGTTGTATTTCTTCTTCTTCTTCTGTTTAGACTGGTAGATTTGTTTTGTTTCAACCCAGTGGAAGATTTCTTGCTTCGATTCAGTGGAAGATTTCTTGCTTCGATTCAGTGGAAGATTTCTTGCTTCAATTCGGTGGAAGATTTCTTGTTTCAATTCGGTGGAAGATTTCTTGTCTTCAACTTGGGCTGGAAGGATTTCTTGTTTCGAGGATTCTTCTGTCGTCCGAGGGTGAACTGCAACTCACGCCCAACTCCCTAACTCCAACTTCAACTCAACTTCGGCTCCAACTTCAGCTCCAACTCTTCTCAGGTTTTCAGGCAATCTTCTTCTTCATCTACTTGGGCTGGAAGTTCTTCTGTCTTCGACTTGGGCTGGAAGTCCTTCTGTCTGAGGGTTCTTTTGCCCGCAAAGGGGGCGAGTGAATCGGGTCTTATGTCCGCGTTCAGGATCTTCCCCTGCCCGCGGTCCTGCTGCAACTCAGCCCAACTCCGGCTGCATCTCCAACTCAAACTGATTTCTGTCGACTGGGGTCCTGCTTATATTGACGCCGCAACAAACTGGGGTGGGTCTGTCGGCGTCAGGGTTTTCTCGATAATTTCAAAAGTCGTATTAATTTTGACTTTCCATTATCGTTATTGTTTTCACCCCTACTTTCTCACAGTGCTCTTGGTGGGGCGGCGCATATCTATTTCTCTTAGTCTCTCTCATGTCAGGTGATCGCTCTCAACCAATCGTTCCTGATCGAACCTTTCTTTCTCTTCTTTTCCGCAGCCCACGTGACCGCCTCGTCCAACAGTTATTGATCGAGGTTTTCTTTCCTTCTTCTTCCGCGGTCACGTGATTGTATTCGACCAATTGTTATTGACCGAACACCCTCTCCCTTTTGTTGGCGGGGTGGTTACCTCGTGCTGGTTTAAAAAAAAAACAAAATCCGATTTCGCACCTTTTTGCACGTACGCAAAATGACAATCTTTAGCTTTCTTTCACCTGGACTTTGTCAAACAGCCCGCTGCTAATTAGTCTTGACTTTAGAAAAGGTTCTTTTCCGCCTTCTTGGCGCCCTCTGTGGTCCAAAAACAATTGTCCTCTCTTTTTTACCTCTTTGTTTTACCTGATAGTCGAAAATCTTAATTATCTAGGTCGAAATATCTCTACTTTCTTAACGTGGGTGTCCAATTCTTAACAGGTCAATTCCGTATATCGTTTTCACTGGTCACTTCCCCCCAACCCAAAGACACTTTCTCTCAGATCACAAATTTCGTTTCTATTGTTCAAATTAAAAAAAAATAAAATTTCTCTTCACTCCAAATTGATAAGGGGTTTTTGACGCAAGAGTCGGTCAGAGGCCTCTGACCGACATCTGGTCGATATCATGTCTTTTTCCCTTTCTTTCTCTTTTTTATTATTTCCAATTCTATTCTTCCCTTTGTTTTAAAAAAAAATAAAATAAAGTCGACCACACGCAGACCTATCTCTACCATCAACTGGGTCATGCGTCACATTTTCTTTCTTTTTTTTTTTTCTTTTCCTTTTTTTTTCTTTTCTTTTCTTTCCTTAGGATCGTCTAGTACATTCTTAGTGAATTATTTTCAACTCAGTTATTTTCCGTTTTTAAAAAAAAAAAAATTAACAACCTGTTTAATAAAGCAAAATATATAGATACCAACAGTATATATATTAACAGGTATGAAAAAGAAATTTTGTTAAAAAATATACACCAAAAAAAAAAAAAGGTAACAAACAAGAAAATGAAATAGGACATTAAATAAATGAGGTTGATATTCATGACAAGGTTTTTCAAACCTTCTTAATCAGAGAAACAATATTTGCATAATTATAAAATTTATAATTTTCCATATGAACCTGAAGGCAAAGTTTTACTAATATTATGATATTTTTTTAAAATATTTATTTTTATAAATATATAAATCATAAATAAAATATGAAACATAAATCAAAAATAAGGAAAATTTGTTTATTTTATTCATTCGCATTAATTTATTTAATATACAACAAAAAACTTACATTAAATATATCTTCAATAATTTATTTTAATTAAATAAATTAGTAATAATTTCAATAAGTGTTTATTCAATATTTTGTTTTATATTACTTTTATAATTTATGTTATCCATAAATACTTAAGTAACGTTAAAAGATTTTAAAGCTTTTTTATTTTATTTGACAATTACATTCATAAATGATTCTTCTGTCTGATTTCAAAAAACTTCTATGGGAATTTTAAAAAATTTTTTATGTTCCTTTGAATTTTAATTATAATGTCCTTTAAATTTGGAAATTTTTTTTTTCCTGATTTCAACTCTTCCATGGAAGAAATAGCAGGAAAAATTTTATGTTTTCCATTGTGAGTTTTCCTGTATCATTTGAATTTTATCCTTTTTTTGAAAGAATGGATGATTAATATTTGAATTTGGAGAAAATCAATTCTAGAAAATTCTGTTTGCATAATTGTTGCTTTGAATTTTTAAAACTGAAAATTAAACGTTTTACCAGTTATTATTTTATGTGCAAATATGAAAAAAACAAAACAAAAATATAATTTAATAAAAAATATAAGTTTCAAGTTACCAGCAAAATATTTTTTATATAAAAATTTAAACGGTATATATTTATAAAAAAATTTAACAATGAAAATTTATTGGAAAAGGCCAATTTTAAAAATATTTATTTGTTTAAAAAATGGTCATTTTATACAAATATTTTACAAACAAATTTTGATATCATACATGAACAAAGTGAACAAAGTTTTAATTGAAAAAAAAATGTGACCATATCAATTTTTTTAAAATTGTTCAATGATAAATTTGATAATCAATCCCGAAGAAACAACCAAATAAAGTGTTTTTGGAAATAACATTGAACATTTGATATTTTATCTTCGAGGACAGATTTGATCATATTAACATTTTCCTCCATTATTTAACTATTTGATAATTAAAATAGTTTCTTAAATACTTTAAATACAGATTCTATTTCTATTCATTAAAAAATGCTTAAGTCCACTATACAGATATGTTTAGCGAGTATTATTAACCTTACTATTTAGTGCTTTTTATATTTGAGCCCTTTATGATAGTTTTATTCATTCAACATCCTTACTAATAGTTGTATTTGCAATTAAATTTATCTGCTACAACAATAATTAAGAAAGTGAGTATTGTTGGCATCCTCATTACAATTTTATCAAATTGACATGTTCGGTTAACAACAAAAAATTTTATTTTGAATCACAAAAAAAAAAATATTATTTTTTCTCGATGAAAATTTCATCAAGATCTTTTGAAGCCCAATGGAGATGGATTATAAATAAAACAGAAAAAAAAAATGATTTTAAACTAACCAAAACTATTGTTAAAAAATCTTACAAAGTCTTCTTATTTAGTAACAATTAATCATAAGAAAGAATTTTTTTTTTCAATTATGATTGCTTTTAAATTCTTCATTGAAAAAAGATAAGTGAATTTAATTGAGACGAAAGTTCGTCCAGAAAGATTTCTGAGGATTTTTTTTATTTTGTAATTCTTGTTACAAAGATGGGGCTTTTAAAGGATTATCGTTCAAAATAATTATTTACAAATTTTTCATATTTTACTAAATTCTTTCTTTCTAATGTGGATTAAGAAACAGGAAAATTTAATTTACTGTCCCTTGTTTTCAAAGTCATTTGAATTTTATATTATTTTTATCCTTTTTCTAATGTTTAAGACAGTTTTACATTTAATAATGTCTTCCATTTTGTAATAAAAATATATCTAAATATTTTATATTCTCCATTTGATAATTTAATTAAAAACAAATAAAGAAATGTCAAAATTTTTTTTTAAAAAGATTGACATCAGATGAAATTTTGGAAATTTATCTTGGGCTTAAAAATTTGCTATGAAAAATTTTCTGAACTCTTGGAATAAACTAAAAGCAAGGGAGACCATTCAAAAAACTATTTGAAATTATTACCTAATATATTTTAGAAATTGGAACAAAAACCAAAGTAAAAATAAATTTTTTTTAATTAAAAAATTTAAAAGAATATTTGGTTTTTTTTGATCTTTAGAAAATATGAATTTGAATACGAGATACTAAGGAGCGGAAAATTCATAAACACTAAACACAAACACAATGGCACCTTTTAATATTTGAAAAATTTATACATTTTTCTTTTTTGTTTTTATGCCTGACTTGTTGTTAATCATGATGACATTGAAAAAATTTGTCAATATTGGAATAAAAAAGAAAAAAAAAAAAATAAAAAACCAATTATTTATAAAAAATTTCTAATTGAAAAAAATGCAATATAAAGATTTGGGGAAATATTTATGAGGATAAATTTAGACAGTTTCAAAGAGAAGATGAGAGAATTTGGGAAACTGAGATTTTAATTTAAAACCTGATAAAATAAAATAAATGTCTACAAAAATCAATTTCATTCATAAAAAAATTTGCCAGGATATTTTATTATTTCCCAAAATCTTAAAGGGCCATTATTCATTTTTTTAAAATAAAAGCAGTTAAATTGTCAAACAAAATCATGCGATTTTCGTTTCGCTTTTTGTTAGTTATCTGATACGGAATGAAAGAATTAGACTCCATTTAATTTAAATATCACATTACTAATTGAATTTAAATTATAGTTGTCTTAATTTTATGAATTTAAATAAATTTAAATATATATATATATTCTATATATATTATATATATTATAATATAAATTGTTGAAATGTTAAATTTTTTCTCTCTTGACGATACATTTTTATGTTTTTAATTGAAAATTGAAAAAAAAATTCCTATTTTGTGGAAAACTACCATTTTCATAATTACAATTATTCAAATATAATTCTTTTCCACCATAAAAATCATTCCTGGAACTAACAATAAAATTATTTTTAAAAAAATCCTTTTATCCATTTATTTTTTTTTCTTCCCTTCCAATAATACTATCAAATAAATCACTTTTAGTATTATCCTAATTTCCCGTTAATTTTAACGTAAAAGAAACCCTGTTTTGAAAGCATCGGAAAATACCAATTATTAAAAAATAACCAAATAAAAGGACAAAACCGAAAATTTTAAATCTTTTACATTACTTATAAACAAATCTCATATCAAATAAAGAAAATTTTAAAATAATTGATGTCCTAAAAATTTTGAAAAAAAAAAAAAAAAATAAAATTTGAATAAATAATTTTTACCTATCATAATTTTTATATGGACATTTGGATTTTTATTTATGTACAGTTTTAGGAAATATTAAATATATATTTTAGAAAAAAACATTGATCAATTTGACACGTATACATTCACAAGATATTTCAGGTAAAATAAAATAAAAATACAAAATAAAAAAATGAATAGACACAATACCACCCATATAAATACGTATGTCAAAAAGATCAAATTGTTACAAATGTTTATATCAGCTCAAATGAAAATAGTTATAAGCAGTGGTAAACAATGTGTTCTGCGGAAATAATTTATATTATCGTTATTTAAAAAAAAAAAAAAAATTTCAAAAGTTTCAATAAAATTTATCATAATAATTCCAATGTTTTATTATAATATTTAAAAAAATTTTTAAAAAAATAATCACTTTGGGCAAATTTAGTTAAACCGAGATATTTGAGAATAATTGAAATTAAATGGGAAAGACAGAAAGCTGAAAGCAAATGTTTTAGATCATGAAAGGAAAGATTGACAAAAGGTCAAATGTCATTTTCGTCACAGATTTTATTTATAATCAGATGATTAAAAAATTGAAGTAAATTTTTTTAATTTAATTTCTTTTTTTAGATAACAAATTCTCCAAATTTTGTGTTTAATAGAATAAAAATGAAAAAAAGATTTTTTCAGAAAATATCTAACCTGATTGTTACTAGCTTTTGAAAAACTTTTTTTGAAAAAAACCAGTTATTTTTATTTTTTTTAATTTATATTATTTTTCTTATTTCATATTATAAAAAATTCATTTCTTTACATCAAATTCTGTTTATTTTATGAGGACATTTAAATTCATAATTAACATCTATTTTATCAAAAATTTTTAATTTGGAAATGAGCATTTGAATTTAACAAGAAATTATAAAACTATTTCATTAAATTTTTAAATTTTCTGTTGGGATGATTTTTCAGACTTTAGGACTACATTATACATTTTAAATTATATTTTTCATTTAAAGGAAAATCGTCTAAAGAATTTACGCGTAGAATGGAGGATTAACAGGTTTTTAAAAAAAAAGAAAAAGATAATAGAAAGTTCTTATAGATTTAAAAATAAACATTAAAATAATCAAATGTTCTAGATAGAATTTCAGTAAAATGACTCTTAATTTTTTTTTATATGTATATTTATTATATATAAATTTTTCCAGAATTATCCTAAATTTTATCATGATTTATATAATATCATATGGGACAATCCATTTCAGGAGTTTTTTTTAGGCCAAAATATTTTTATTAAATTTTGTCGTAAAATTTTTTATAAATAGAAAAATCTTCTTCTTTCATTCTTAAAACTGGCTAATTATTTTCTTATTAAGGAAAATATTTTCCATCATCCACAACTAAGCTCCCCAAAAAAGAATTTGAAAAGGAAATAAAAATTAAACACTGTTCTCATATTCAATTTCTTGTATGTGTAAAAGTTAAGAAAGTTTATCCTATTTATATATATATAAACCTTATTCTGACAAAACTTAATAAATTATCTGTTTTGAAAATCTAATATCCCTCTTTCATTCAATATATATATATGCAGTATCAAATTCTCCAATAATATATTTAACTTGAAATTTCAACAGTCTCAATCAAGAAATTATGAGGAAGTTTTGAAATTTATAATGAGGTAATAAATTATATATATATATATATATATAACATATATATATATATAAAAAAAATATTCTATATATATATATATATATAAATATAAAATTGGAAAATAAATATGCATAGAAAACAGAAAAAAAATTGATTTAATAGAAATAAATCCCATTTATCCATTTTAATGGGTGAAAAAAGTATTCGTACAATGCAAATTTCAGATTTTAAAACTTTTAAATTGCTTTAATACTCTAGATTATTCAAGTGGAATATTCTAGAATGTTCCAATAATGTTATCAGTAGTTATTTTTAGCCTAAAAAATACAAACAGAACATTCTGTAATTGATATTCGTGCAAGAAGGTTATCATCATGGCAAGAGGTAAAGAATTGACAAATTTGCAAAAAAGAACTGATTGTTAAGCTCTGGAAAGAAGGTAAAAGTTACAGGAAAATCTCAGACAACCTGAATATTCCATTTACTACCATTAGTTCATTCATTGCAAAGGTATAAAAAAAACTCAAAACTGTTGAAAACCAAAGAAGAACAGGTGCTCCATGGAAGATTTCTTCAAGATCTTCGAGGAAATTAATGCGTCAAATTAAACAAAATCCAATGGTTACTCATCAAGAGTTGCAGGATGATTTGCTTTCATCAGGAATCTGTGTCACTAAACGGACAATAAGCAATGAAATTCATAGGAACAATCTAAAAGTCATGCTCCCCTCGGAAAATTCCACTGCTATTGAAAAGACACAGAGATATCAGGTTGAAATTTGTTTGTGAACATAAGAATAAGGAAAAAAATTGTATTGGGAAAGAGTATTATGGACAGACAAAACGAAAAATGAGTTGTTTGGACATAATTCTAGAAATCATGTATGGAGGAAAGATGGTGATGCCTTTAGATAAAAGAACACAGTTCCAACAGTGAAATTTGGTGGTGGCAGCATCATGGTTTGGGGGTTTTTTTCTGCAAAAGGTACTGGCAACATATCAGTAATAGATGGTAGAATGAATGCTGCAGCATATCAAAATATTTTGGAAGCAAATTTAATGATTTCGGTTGAAAATCTTGAACTTCCTCCTGATTGGATCTTCCAACAAGATAATGATCCTAAGCACACTGCAAAATCTATGAAGAAATGGCTTGCTGAAAATAATGTAAATATCCTGAAATGGCCAAGTCAGTCCCCAGATTTAAACCCAATCGAGAATCTGTGGCGTTATTTGAAAATTCAAATCCAATCGAGAGCTCCAACAAACATCCTGGATCTGAAGACCATATGCGAAGAAGAATGGAACAAAATACCAACTAAAATTTGCAAATCATTAATTGAGAACTACAAGAAGAGGTTGGTTGCTGTAGAAGTGAATAATGGCTATTCTACAAAGTATTAAATGAAGATTATGTATTCTTTTTTGTATTGTATGAATACTTTTTTTCACCCATTAAAATGGATAAATGAGATTTATTTCTATTAAATCATTTTTTTTTGTTTTCTATTCATATGCAGTTATTGTACAGTTATTTATATTTAAAGTATGTTTATTCATTAGTTGGAAATACAAATTAAAAATTTGTATGTGTATGAATATTTGTTTCCCCCACTATATATATATAAAATACAGTATCAAAAATATATTTACAACCAGAGCATGCAGTATATTATACAGACTAATTGCCTAGGTGGAGAAAAAATTAGAATTTTTGCAAATTTCAGAAAATTATTTGAATTAAATAACCATCTAATGATGTGAGCTAATTTCAATAATGAGAATTTTAAACGTAAACTGGAAGAATTTTAATAACCAAAACAGGCAATTCATCAAATTAACAGTTTCTATTTTAACCAGATATTTTATTTTTTATTTTTTTTTAAAAAGTGTTTAAATAAGTTTCTTATCCTTGATGACAGGTGTCAGAAAATGACATTGATATATGACTGTAAATGATGAAAAATTTTTAAACATTTTTTTTTTATCTATTATAAATGTTTTCAGCATTATTTTGAAATTCTGATTCCTGTGTACAATATATTTGTATGTTTTGAGTTTTATAAATATTCTATTCAACCTATACTTAATGAATTTTTCTCCCATAACGTTGAGTCTAAAGCAAGTTTATCAAGGTGTTCAATGTTGTAAAAAAATTTAATATTAAATAATAAATTTAATTGAATAAAATCTCAAAATTAATCTTGGTTTTCAAATATATTTTAATTTAAATTTTAAATTTGAATTGGTAAAATAAAGAACCCATTTAAATAAATTGATAAACTATTTTTGATACACATTACTTATATAATTTATTAATTTAAAAAATTCTTTTTGCAGATTTAGGTATTTTCTGTGATTTAATATCATTAAATAAATAAACTTTTATTGCTGTTTAAAAAAAACTCTTGTTTGAAAAAAAAAGTAATTAAATTTTTTGCATTTTATCAAAAAAAAAAAAAAAAACTAATTATAAGAAAGAAAACTTTAAACAGATTTTTTTTTTTTTTTTTTTTTTTTTTTTTTTAAAAAGATATAAATTCTATTTTTTGACTCTATCATTATTGATTTTATTTGAAAAAAAATTGATAATAATAAAACAAAGCTTTTTTTCAAAAGAAATGTATTCATTGAAAATGAACATTTTTCTGATATAATTTATATTTTATATATAAATATTCAAAATAAAATATTGAAATTAGAAATAATATTTATAATATTATTCTCATTCATTTTTAATCATTTATCCTTACAAATTTCATAATTATTAAATCAATTCTCAATCTGACTTCCGTTAATTTTTGATTTAAAAATAATAAATTTTTTCTTCTAGAATAGTAATAAACAATCAGACATATTCTCAATAAATTTTAAAATATTGTCTCTGAATTTTTTTTTATAAAATTTAAAAATGTTAATCACGTAAAAAATACTTCTATTTTTTGTATAATACTTTTGCAATTAATCATTAAAATAAAGTTTTGCTTTTATAGTTATTTATCTTTTTAAAGTAATTAAGAGTCTTTTCTCATTTTCATTTCTTTTTTTTTTATTTTTTTTTTCAAAAATACTGCCTTGAAAATTAAAATTAATTTATAAATTGATGATTATTTCGTTTATGAATAATTGACTAATGATATCTTATTAAAATATTTTGTTAATGGGATAGTTTGAAAGAAATCATGAATGCCATTTTTGCTGCTGACTAACATTTAAAAAAAAAAAACTTATAAAATTTTGCTAATAATTCAATCCACGTTGAATTTATGTTTGAAATTTGAAACTAATCATACTAAATTCACATAAATGCACATTCAAACATTTTTTTAAAATTCAATATAAAAAAAAAAATGAAAGAATTCATTAATTTAATCTCCTAGGTTGTTAAAAATCCAAAAAAAAATATGTTATTTGCTGTTCTAAATTTCTACAAAATGCCAATTCTTATGAAATGCTTCAAAAGAATAAAAATAAATACCCACCTATATTTAAATATATATATGGCAAACAAGGAAAAAAATTCCCAAAATCATCAGGATGATTAAATCTTTTTTTATCTTTTTATTTTTCTTTTTTTTTTTTATTTTTTATTTGTCTACTCTTTTCTACTCTTATGTGCTGTTTTGTTTAACAACAACAACAAAATTTTGTTGAAATTAGTCGAATATATTTTCCTTTGTAATTAAAATTTAAATTAAGATCTTAATCATTAACTTTTCATTTATTTTTATATTCATATTTTCCTAGCATCATTCATTTTCCCATAAAAAAAAAGAATCACTGTTTTTTCTTTTTTTTTTTTTTTTTTATTTTAACCTAATATAATTTTTTTTTTTTTGCATTACTGTTATAATTTCTCTGGCCATTGGCGTCAGATGGAAAAATATAATTTAATTATATAATTTTAAAATAAATATTTATTTTATTTAACATTAATGCATTTCACCCAAATCAAAATATCTATGAAATCAATAAAAATTTTCTTCTTTTCATTTATATAATCTCTTGTTTCATTGTTTCAGAACCATTTTTCTTTTTGGAAATAAAATGTGCTGATAGATAATTAAATCTAAAATTGCCATGATGGGGAATTTTATTTTTTATTTGAAAATTTACTGAAATGCAACTTTTATATTTTTAAATAAATAAAATTTGATTACCAGAAGTTCAATCCCTATTTTAGAATAAATTTCTTGTTGCAAATGTAAATGCCTACCATAATTCATTTATAATATTTTTTTTTTTATTTTTTTGATCAAAAATCTCATATAAATTTTATTTTAAGGCAAACACATTTAGAATAATTGAAAATTTGAATTTTAAAATAAAATTTTATATAATTCAATTTTTTTGGTTGATTTTTTTTAAATACATACAATAGCTTTTTCCATTTCGCAAATCATTAAAAAAAAAATAAAATCCTTTATTTAAAAATAAAAATGAACAACATGAACTCATATTTTTCATTTATTTTACATAATTTTGATTATAATTATTAAATTAATAATTTATAATGTTAAATTGGTGAATTAACAATGTTTAAAAAAGATTGAATTAAAAATAAAAATTTTATTTTATCAAAAAACTTTATTAAAAAACTGTCAAACTATAATGGAAACATTTCTGAAAAAATTAACACATTTTTTTTTTTTTTTTTTTTTCAATTTTAAAATAAATTTACAACATTTGTTATTTGATGTATAGATTTTAGTTTTACTGATAGTTTAAAATCAATAAATATTTATATGTTTTTTATTTTATTAAAAGGAATAGAAAATTAAGTTTAAGCAAAAAACTAAAAAGAATCATTTTTGAAATAAAATCAGGTAAAAAAACCAAGATTTAGAATTTTGATTTCCAAAAATCAAGATTCCCAAAATTAAAAGATTGACGTTTTCAATTTTTGATTTTTGATTAATTGTCCCATCACTATTTTTTAAATGTTACTTAAACTTAAGTTACTGATTTATCAAATTTTTTGGCCATAATTGAATTAAAGTATTCCTGAAATTGTTCGGTCTTTAAAAAGTGCAAATTAGTTAGGTAGGTTTAAATGCTGCTAATAAGATCTCTCAAAAATATATAAATATAAAAAATGACTTATTAAGTTTTTCAAAGTTTTCTTCAAAATTGTTCCAAAAAAATTTTGCTAATAACTTTTAGAAATGGAGCATAAACAGACTTTTTGTTGAAATTTTCTTTTAAACATCCTTATTTGTAATAATAAAAATTTTGATTTCTTTATCATTGTCTTGATTCTTTACATTGGATTTTCTGAAGAATTTTTCTCATTTGTTATATCAAATATCATATTATCCATTTATTTTTTTTTAGGGTTTCTTTTCCTTTGGATAAAAAGGTCTATTGAGTATTCTATTTTTTTAAATTTTGGATGAAATTCTTCTGCTGTTGCATTAAGTGTTTAACGTAAAATTAGTAATCCGATTTTAAAAAAATCCAATAAATCAAGCAATAAAGGATTATGATGGGCAACCTGTATTTATTATAAAATTACTTTTGATTAGTGTTTTTTTTAAAAATGAAACAAAAGGTTTCATACTTCTTTTTTGGACCAATATTAAATTTAAAAGTAATTTATTCGGATATTTTTTTGACAATTAAAAATTTTGATGATTGATTGAAAAACAAGTTTAAAAAAAATCAATAAGCAAATTAAAACTATGCTTAAAAAACAAAACGATTTTAAAAATTTTTTTGAAACCAAAAAAGAAATTTTTTTAATTGTTCAGTTGTGAAGTTTGTAATGCTAATTTATTTGTATTTAGGAGCTTCTGTTATTAGTTATGCACAGTTTGTAGTATAAAAAATATTTATTTAATAACTCATCAAATAGGTCAAGTACTAAAACTAAAAATCGTTATTCCGACGATGAGGTAAATTTTGTAAAAGGAATTTTTTATATTTTGCAACAAGGAAAATGATCTTGCTTTATTTTTTAATTTCATTTTTTTTTTTAATTTTTTTTTTTTTTTTTTTTCTCTTTAAATTCATGATTTATTTTTTTTCACGATTTTCCTTTTCTCGGATAGCCATTTTATTTTTTTTTCATTTAGTTACACTGAAATTTTGTGCTGGTCAATTTTTTTTTGGGTGGGGGCATTTTATTTAAATGCGATTTTTAAACTTCTGGTCATTCTAGACTTTTCTTAGTTTTCTTTTTTTACAACTTTATTACTAATTTTTTTGCATTACTTCTCTCCCACTTCAACATTCTCATCCATTCTTTATACAAAACGCTTTCATTATTTTTGTAATACCTAAAAGTAACTAGTCAAATCGATATATATATATATATATATAAAATAAAAAGTCACTAGATCCAAGCAACGCTTTTATCAACTGAGCTATGTGTCCTAAAAGTTTGTAAAGATCATTACCTGGATCCTGCATTTTTGAACAAAACCTTGGAGAATTGAGTTAAAAGGAGATAAATGAGATATTCGGAAGAGGCATGGCACGTGGAACTAGAACAATCTACTACTGTAGATGAATATGGCAATAAAGATGAGGACAACAGTCGAATAATGTGAATAACGTAAATGAATAAAAAGTAAAAGTAAAATTTCAAAATAAAAAAAAAATGAAATCGAAAAATAGGAGCATGTTAGACATGTACTGAAGAAAATTAAATTAAAAATTTTTCCTCCTTCCCCCCTGAAATACATAGAGCATCTTTTATTCCTTCTCAATATTGGCTGCCTTGTTTATGCATCTGAATACAAAAAGCAATAATGAATATGCCACATTCCCTTGCACTAAAAAAAAAAAAAAAACTATACTCTATATTGCAATACTTAGCCATAAGCCACCATCCAAAAGATAGTTTACTGTGCTGTCTCTTTCAATAGGCATTCCTTATCTGTCTCAGTCTGTTCATTATCTATCTATCTATCTCTAAGTTTGGCAGATACAAAAATCTATTTGAAATTCCATTTATTATCAGTTTATCTATCTAAATCTAGAATGTGATCTGTTTATTTGTATTTATTTACCTCATTTGATTCATTTTCTATCTATCTTTCTCCTTGAACATTATCATCTATCAAAGTCTCTTCATTATCTGTCTATCTGAACCGGTTCTTCATTATCTTTACAATTATCTTAGTCTCTTCATTATCTGTCTATCTATCTCGGTCTCTTCATTATCTGTCTATCTATCTCGCGCTCTTCATTATCTGTCTATCTGTCTCGGTCTCTTCATTATCTGTCTATCTGTCTCGGTCTCTTCATTATCTGTCTATCTGTCTCGGTCTCTTCATTATCTGTCTATCTATCTCGGTCTCTTCATTATCTGTCTATCTATCTCGGTCTCTTAGATTATCTGTCCTATCTATCTCGGTTCTTCATTATCTTTTGTCTATCTATCCTCTTCATTACCCTAGTCTATCTATCTCGCGCTCTTCATTATCTGTCTATCTAACTCTGTTTATTATCTATGTATCTCAGTCAATTCATTATCTACCTCAGTCTGTTCATTATTTATGTCTTTTTTTTCTACTTATCTACTGATATGCATTTGTACTGTCATTTCCTTCACTTGTTCATGTTCACATCAAACCTGTCTATGTTTAAATTTTGATTTAATAGATCAAAGGTGAAAATTCTACCATGCCTGTGTATCATCCACATCAAATCTATGTATTTATTTCTTTGTGTATATTTATTTATTGATCTGTATATGGCTATCAGTTTTGCAACTGGATTTTGTTCTGATTGATCTACTTGTCAAATCAATAAGTTAAAATGTCCACACAATAATATCTATTAGCTGATTAGATTCTATCTATCTATCTAACTTAGGTTCAGTAAAAAGTCTTAAAATTTAATCTAACTTGTACTTTTTCCTGTAACTTATGACTTGCACTTAAAGTATAAATCGATCAATCATCCAATATATATATATATATATATATATATATATATATATATATGTGTGTGTGTGTGTGTGTGTGTGTCAATAACTGATCAAGCTGTGTATGTATGATATTGAAATTTATTGGCATTTATAAATACACATATAAGCATGCATAAGATAAATTCTTGATTACTTTTATTATATACATATAATAAAACAGTTTTTCTAAAGAAAAGTTAGATTTGTCCAAAAAAGGTTATATAAAATAAGTGCTCAATGAACAATGCTATTAAATATTAACATTTTGGAAACACTAGAGTTTTAAAACTGGGAAGTTAACTTACCAGTGGGAACCATTTAGCATAAGTAGGGTTAGTATTTTATTTACTTAATATATATATACACACACACACACACACATGCATACATACATACATATATATATATATATATATATATATATATATATATATATATAGTTAGCTAATGAAATGTTTCCTGGGGAAATAAAATATAATCAATGAACCCTAAAGGTTGTCTATTTTTTAATTATATATATATATACACACACACATATATTGTGTGTGTGTAAATATTTTGGACATATATAAATATATATACATTATATACATATATATATATCTATATACACACACACACACACACATATATATATTTATTAATATATACTCTGTTATTTTTCATTGAGCACTGTATTATTTACACCAAAGGTGAGATATATATATATATATATATATGTGTGTGTGTGAACATTTACACATATATTTATTTATTTGATTATATATATATATATATATATATATATATATATTTTGTTACCATTTTGTATTTTTAATTTCGCACATTGTTTTTGATTTTGTCAACTGTACACTATAGTAAAAAGAGTTAATAACTGTCTGTGAAAAAAGTGAACTATGTTGCAATTTACTTTTGCCAAAATTTGAAATGGCATTCTGTATATTTTGGCATTCATATGGATAGCTCCAATACAAACATTTCAGAGTGTTTGTGCGTCAATCTGAAGACAGTACAGAGGATTCAGAAACAGTTGGATGAGTCTAATGGTGATTACAAAGGTGTTTGAGTGATCACTAGTGATTGTGACATTATACCACCATTCATTTTCCCTTTGGGCCTCAAACTCAACACACAAGCCTACATCAAATACATACATTTATTAAATATATTATTTTCAAGAGTAGACATATAGAAATTACTAAAAGTTGGGCCCAAATTTGTCGGTCTGATGAATTGGATTGTGATTACAATTTCAATATAATAAATTATAACCATGGAATATTAGTGTTTGAGCCTTTTATATTATATTCTTACATTGTCCTGGACATTGAGTTCTACCTGGATTCTATCCTCTTGGGAATTTATATATATATATATTTATTTATCCAACAGATTTGTATCATTCTAAACATTATTTTTAGTGGATACTTGTGTTGTAGGCATTTCACTTTAGTGGATACTTGTATAGTAAGCGTCTCATTTATTTATTAAACAGTATACTTATTTATTTCCCCCTACTGGCCTGAATATTTGAGAAATCATATTAAAAAAATTTGTGACAGGAATTGAACCTGCATCTCTCAAGTCAGAGGGAGCCATAGTTAAGCCTTACCGCTTGGTCACGAAGGAACAGATGGCTAGGCAAAGCGAATTTCATGCTTTCAAGCAAAATTCCACCTCTGTATCTCCCTGTGTATTTTCTGCAAATAATTTTATGGTAATTGCTCTGATGAACTTTGCTCTATGATGCCTACACTTTATAAATTTAAGCACATTATGAGATTGGTGTCAAGATCTCATCATTTTACAGTCAAAATGTTTGAATATAGCCATAACTTCTATGCTGACAGTTTCTTCTGTCGCACTTCATGCCTGTGGAGCACTCTTCCAGCTTGCTTTCTAGTCAAGTTTACTCATCAAAAATTTAAATGCTAATTTAAAATATTCCTATTCTTTGTAGCTCTTAGCATTGTGTCTTAATTAATATCCCCCCCATTCTCTTTTCTGCTATCCACTTACACAAGCTCATCAGTTAGTCTACTCACTGTTTTCCTTGTCTCTTCAGGATGTAGGCAATTATGGCTCTCCACAACTTATTATCCTTTGTAGCTCTTAACAATCATTATCTTCTGTCTTTTTTAGTTCTCAGTCCTTAATAATGTTTTATTCTTTTTCTTATATTCTTTCTTACTCAATAACCCCCTGCATCATAGTGGCTTTGTTGCCTTGCTCGGGATGAAATGATTTCCAAAAAGAAAATACCATCCATAAAAACAAAAGAAAGGGAGATAATTCTGGCATGATAAATTTATTGCAGAAGACATATTGGTAAAGGAATTAATGATGAGAAATCACAGAGAACACGAATAGATATGTTGAGTGCTCTGTGAGTCAAGAATTTGATGGATAGATGCTTTTACGCCATGGAGGCTAAGCACAAGAGTTGATAGCCCATTATCTACAGACTGATTAAACTACAGAATCTTGTTACATATAAGCATATAAATTATGCATAAGCATATAAATTAAAATAGATCCATAAATGACTAAGGTTTCTCTCATTTTCTCTCTTTACTCCCTCCACCCATATATCTACTTTAATCAGAGCTCGATATATAAAATTCTCCAGATTTCTCATTGCTTGATTAAATTCGCATCACTCGACCTTCTCAAAATGAAATATTAAA
Organism: Acanthosepion pharaonis; assembly: GCA_903632075.3. Lineage (NCBI taxonomy): Eukaryota > Metazoa > Mollusca > Cephalopoda > Sepiida > Sepiidae > Acanthosepion > Acanthosepion pharaonis. Next base: position 484,130 of record CAHIKZ030002118.1, read on the forward strand.
AAGAACTGGTTTTAAATTGCAATTGTGGCTCAGGCCCTGGAGACGTGCTGTACTTGAGTAAATTATTTCTTTCGTTCGCCACTAATAACATTAAATAGAATGATTCCTTCTTCCATGACATTTCCGCGACCTTCTCATCTACTTTGAAATATCAGATTAAAGACTGGTAATCTTATAATCCCCAAAGTCTAATCTGAGCAAATTTAATGACATACAATGTATAAACTCAGACAGAAAAATTCTTTTAACTCATACTTGCTAATAGGCTTGTGAGAAATAAATCAGAAATTTCTTCGTATTTTATATGCCATGTTCATTCATACCATGGAGAGTCATGGCTCTCCATAGCTTTCTATCTTTTGCTGCCTTAGTAAGGTTTGTCTTTTCATTATCACTACCATTCTCTGTTCTGCCATCTACTTACATCGGGCAACTTCCTCGTTGTTTCCCTTGTCCCTTCAGGATGTGGGCAGTCATGTCTCTCCACAACTTCCTATTCTTTGTAGCTCTTAGCAGTGTACTTTTAATATTCCCCCATTCTCTTTTCTGCAATCCATTTACACAAATTTATCAGATAGGTTACTCACTGTTTCCCATGCCCCTTCAGCATGTGGGTTATTCCTCTCCACAACTTCCTATTCTTTGCAGCTCTTAGCAATTTGTCTTTTCACTGTCCGACTGTCTCTTATTCTCTGTTCTGCCATCAATTTATACAAGCATGTCAGGTAGGTTACTCACTGTTTCCCTGTGACCCTCTTGCTTTCCTGTTAAATTTCCCAAGCCTGTTTTCCGGAAATATTGTTTTAAGAGAAGAATGCTGAATGTTTCCTTATAAGGAAATGGCTTATATTACCATTACCATCTTCCTTCAGTATATCCTGTGTGTGTCATATTCTACAAGTACATTATGTGTCCAATGCAATTAGATCTCTTTATCAAGTATCAAGTACATTATGTGTCCATTGCAATTAGATCTCTGTCTGATACATTTTGCATACTGGCCAAATGTGACCACCATGAAGGCAGAGAACAAAATAAAAATATCCTTTGCACAAAGGCTCCAAGCATCACACCCAGTTCACGAAGCAAACCCTAGCAATGAAAGTGACACTGGTCATTTGTGAACATTCTCACCAAAAAGATGTCATTGGATACTGCCAGTTCTGCTTAAAAGCAGGTCTCCCATAATGACCACAAGCCGTTGACATGACCGCTCTTCTCAACAGCCATTACCATTTCCAGGCTTCACAACTCCAACTCTTCACACATGGAATCCAGAATATCATCTCACTACCAACCTACAAGCCTTCCTCCTTATCAATGGTATCACCTCAGCAAATCCAACTCCATCTGCAAAGCAAGTAAATTCACAAATAGTCTACTCCAACTCCACAAGCAAGCGACTCCAATTCCACAAGCATGCTACCCACTTGGTCTACCACTATCTCATAGAACACTAGTCAACCAGCTACACCAATTGCCATCAACCCACTGCCATCACCTTGGCATACCTGACTTGCTACAGGCATTCCCTTTGCAGTTGTCACCATGGCCCCATTTCATAGAACAATCCTACCAGCCATGCCAAGCTCACATTACCTTGACAACCAACAAATTGACCAACACCTGTGAACAACCTGTCTTAGTGTGACATATAATTAATGCACACACTCAATTAAGCTGAAAGCACTCAGAAATATAAAACATTTGGATAGTTCTTACACACCCTTTATCCAGAAAAGAAAGCTCTTGTTCAAACACAAGAAAAATTAAATAAAAAGCTTAACCGTAGTACTTTGTCTGTTGTTTTTAATGAAACATACATGCATATATATATATATAATGATGAACACTCCCATCAAGTTCGATGTATGAGGTTCCGACAACCATGAACTAATTATCTGCATGCCTATGACAGGCACGACTTTTGTGACCAGCTCGAGAGTTGCACAAAAGACTACAAACAATCCAGAAGAATGTATTGTATCCAAGTGCAGCAGAAACACTGTTAGCTGTCTTATTTTGCTTTGGTTTTTCATGTAGTCAATTGATGCTTACTTCTTGACGGTGAATTATTCCTGAATGACAGTGAGAACAATACTTTGATCTCTTCATAGCTATATCTTCAATGTTCTCGAATGGAATGTTGACACAAGAAAGGTTGCTTTTCAGTTTATCTTTAAACCTGAGCCAAGGTCTACCAATATTTCTATGACCATGATGGAGTTCACTGTATAAAATATATATATATATATATTCTCAGTAAGAACACACCATGCCACTTATATAGTCCATATTCCACCACTGTGAAGTAGGTTTCACTCAAGTAGCTTCTTTCTGCGAACCGCTACCATGTGGAACTGACTCTCAAATAGATTGTTTCCCTGATTACTATAATCTTAACCTGTTCAAGGCTAGGGTTAACTGTTATCTTCCACTCTTATACACACAAATGGCCTCCACATGTAACTCTCCATGTCAATAGCCCCAAAAGGATGAACTTTGCTGATGCCCTCCATACTTGAATCATTGCAACTACTCCGGTTAATTGATCAGCCGAAATTTAGAAAAACTATATTGAATCCATTGCTAGGTCAGCTGCTAAAGAATATGAGTTCACTGTGTTGTGCTAGACAATTTTTCTCTCCAGAATCTATCCCATCGCACACAGTACAAGTGAAGTGAAAGTCTTGCCTTTGAACCTGAAGGAGGTTGCTCTATAGCAAAAGTTATAATATTAAATAATTAAAAGGCATAACTGGAGAGTGATGGAACAAATGACCCAAAGGATTGTTTACAAGCCATATATATATATATATTTTAAATCTTTTAGGGATTAAATAACTGATAGAGTTGATATGCCGTTCAAACAGAAGAATTACTCAATCAATTGTCAAACCTGAGTGAAGGCAAAGTTATCAACTTTTAACACAAAACATGATAAATTAACATCTATATTTCTCCTGAAAAGTACGGAATGTTTTGGCTGCTTGTGTCAAAAACCACTGACTGAGATCTGATGATATTAATAATATTGGTAGCAAATGTAACTCTGGGAATCAATAAGGATCAATAATAACTGATGTGGACATTATTAATGAGAAAAGAATTGTATTTGTTTCATTAGGACTAATTTCCTTTTGTTTTTGTTCTCATATTGTTTAGGTAAATATATTGTTCGATCTTCCTCATGTGTTTCTTTCTGTTGCAATTTTAAGTCTTGTTCACTGGAAGGTCACAGATTAAATTCCTACATTGAGGTGGACAATTCCAGGAGCTCACTGGTAAATGGCTACCTCAGAATCTTCTAGTTGCAGGATGGGGGGGAAATCATGCCTCTCCACAATATCCCTTATAGTCCTTTACATCATTTGTCTCTTTGCCAAGCATCCCATCCTACCATCCATTCATGCAAGCTTATCAGGTAGTTGGCCTGCTACCTTCCCCTGTCCTTCTAGCCATTGGTATATCCTGTGAGTGTCAAATTTTCAAAGCCCTCTGTGTTTTCATTATATGTCCAAGAAATTTTATAGTCAGAATCAGAAAGAGAGAGTTGAGTGTCCTTTTTGTTTCCATTTTCCTTAAGACATCTTTGTTTACACGTACTGTCCATGGAATGTGCAGCATCCCTCTGTAGAACCACATAGGCTAAACTACAACAACACTTTCATAGAGACTCAATTGCCACATGTCAGACCATAGTGCTATCAGACAACACATTAATATGCAGCATAAGTATCATAGTAACATTAGACAGCTACTCACAAATTATACTAAAATACTAGCAAAATCAAACAGTAAAAAGAGAATAATGATCCATGAAGCGATACACATAAACAAAAAACAACCATCAATAGATAAAAACCATTATAACGTGCATCCTTAAATGTATATAAAAAAAAAAGTCATGTTACAACACTCTTTGCCTACATCACAAGACTCACTGGTCCTACGAAACCTACCAGTTGTCTCTACCTACCCTGATGATGAAAGTTGTAAGCTTAGACCATATTTCCCATACTTCTCTTCCTAAATGAACTTTGAACAATTTCTGATGAAATTTCATCTTTGTATATATATATATATATATATATATACACACGTTTTTTTTCCATGCCTTCTCCATGTCGACAATATCATTTACCCAAATTTATAACATATATATATATATATATATATCTGATACCAAAGAACTTATAGGTAGTTTTAAACACATAAAACTGCATATGATAATAAACGCAGGAAATAGACAAACTGGGAGAAGACAAAGAATGATGATTAAAATACAATTTAATATTAAAAAGGTGAAGGAGAAAAAAAAGGCCGGGAATGGAATAAAAAAAAAAAAAAACACAGAATAAAGAGTTCCTTGTCTCATCTAATTTTAACTATTTCTCATTATACTATTCGACAATGATTTTTCTGATGTGGTGTTAGCCAAAAAAGGTTAGCTTTTTAAGGGAAAAATATGCAATTTTATCTGTTTAAAACTATATATATATATATATATATATATATATATATATATATATATATATATGATATTTATACTATATATCTGGCTCAAGGCTGTTAATATATTAGCAAATAGTACATTTATGATCAAGAAAAATTCAGCTGATTATAGGAAATAATTGAATAAATATAAAATACTCACTTTATTTCTGGCATCTTCCAAATTGTCTGAAACCCTTGCTCTTTGCCTTTGTGTAATTACCCCTTGAAGAGTCACCTTTTATTTTGGAGTTGAACTCTCCTTGATACCATCTAAAATATTTCTTGGTGGAATCTTTCACCATTCTCATTGCTTACTAGTTTACCTTGAATATCACTATAGTCTACACAGCATTTACATACTATTAGGTTGAAAACAAGAGACATAAAATATCAAATCAATACAGACCCCAATGTGATACACCAATCCATCAAAAACTGGCACTGATATTCCTATACAGATGTAGAGACCTAAAGCTAGTTTTAACAGGCTTCTTTTTTTCTTTTTTTTTTTTTTAATCATTTCACCCCATGGAAGGCAGTAAAGTCACTAAGACGGTTACTTAGTTACTGAGTATGAAAGGATAAGAAAAAAGTGAAACATTATTAAGGAGCGGAAACAATAATCAAGAAACGCTGGAGGAAAGATCAGGAGGAAATTGACGAGAACAATAGTGAGAATATAATCAGTTTAAATAATGATAACTTCTCATCCCCTAAATTCAAACAGACATTTTGTATCTGTCTATAATTTTGAGATGAGGTATTGTAATTATTTACATTGTTCAGACTGTTGTCCTCAACTATATTGTCACATATGGAAGGAAACAGGAGACCATACCCCCATGTTATGAGGTTGAAATAATAGAGAACATCAGTGGAAAATATGAAAACTTAAGGAATCAGCACATATGCTAAACTACAAAAATCTCCTGAGCTGACCAAGCATAGAAATGAATACAATATAGGAACCAGTAATACAGAGAGCTAGAGAAAAGCAATAACACTAATATCAAAAATTGCAATATAAGCTCTTGTAAAAATTCATTACTAAGACATTAAGTTTATAAGTCCCTAAAATTCATAAGTTGATGTCTTCAAGGACACATGGCCCAGTGGATAAAAGTGTTGGTTGGATCCAGTGACTTGATCCAAAGAGTTGTGAGTTCAATAACTGGTTATTGTACAGTGGAGTAATGGATAGCGGCTAGGATTGAGAAATCAGAGAGCCGAGTTTGAATTCCAGTCAAATCCATTACATTCACTTATGTGCTAATACCATTGAGAACGGTATGAATCCTCTTCTTCTCTCCCCAGCTATGGGTAAATAGCAGGACAGACCAGGTTCTATAGCCTTGGATGGTAGCTGGTCTACCA
>CAHIKZ030002118.1:495000-510000 GCA_903632075.3 Acanthosepion pharaonis
TTCTTTTATACGCTATGTCCCTTCAGTATGTAAGCAATCATGGCCATCCACATCTTCCTGTCTCTTGTAGCTCTTCATAAGTTTTGGCTTTTTTTTATTTCTCCAAACACTGTTCTTCCATCTATTTACTCAAGCTCATCAACTATGTTTCATACTGCTTTCCTCTGTCCCTCTTTCTTTCACTCTGTGTGTATCATATTTTCCAAGCCCTCCTTCCTCATTACATGCCCCAGAAATTTCAACTGACTCTTCCTGATGTTATGTATTTAATTCATTTACACCTGGTTTCTTAGGCAGTGCTGTGAAAATAGATCTGCTTAGGTCTTCCAGTATCTCACCACTGTTCTAGATTTCCTTTATTATTTCTGTGATCTTGTTTGTCCAAAAATCATCTAATGCTGCCAGTATCTATATTACAATTCCGTCTGGCCCTGCTGCTTTGTTACTGTTCAACTTGGCCAGTGCAGCTTCCAGTTTGGTTTTTAATATTTCCAGTACATCAGTATTTCTGTATATTGTCAGTTGTTCTCTTTCATTGTCGAAGAATTTTCCGATATATTCGTTCCATCTCTGGAGTAAATTTTTCTTCCTCTAATATCATTGTTCCATGTATTTTCTGGCATTAAATAACCTGCAAAGGTTGGTAAACCATAACAAACAAACAAATCAGTCAATCAATTCACTATGGTGCCTAGACTATTTGAATTTAAGTGCAGCACTAGACTGGCTCAAGTTGAATTAGCTTGATGTAACCATAAATTCTATGCTAACAGTTTCTTTTCTCACACTTCTCAGTTGAGGAACTCCTTTCCGGCTCCATGCTTTCTAGCTAACTTTAAGCTGCAAAAATTTAAATGCACTGTCAATCATTGTCTACTGTCCTCCTGATTACTCTTTTCTCTCTCTGCTCATTATTAATGATTCTGTTCTTAATTCTTTCACACCTTGTAACCCCTTATGTCTTAGTGGCTTTAATGCCTTGCATGGGGTGATACCAATTGAAAAAAAAAAAATTTGCATTCTTTACCTAATAAGATTCACCACATTTTATCATCAATGAATACTGATGACTACCAAATATGTTTTATTTTTAATTATTCTTGTTTCCTTTGTTTGAAATCCGTGTAATCGCTGTCGTCTTGGGAGGTAAAATATAGTTGGTTGATAATGAATGGGTTGAAATACTTAGGAAATTCATTCTTCAAAGATCTGTGAGTTTGTCTGCAAAACTTAGAAATTAATGCTATTAAAAACTCATCTTTCAGACAATAGGAACAAGACTGCGAATGGCAGCTGAACCATTTTTATTGCAACTCCCCAGATCTTAATGATAAAAGTGCAGACAATTTATTTTTGGTTCTTTCATTCCTTATTTTTCACTTTATTTCACTTTAATATTTAAATTCATACTTTTATTTATTTTTTTTTTTCCTTTTCCTTTCTGAATTCATATATTTTATTTCGACTGTCACAAGTAATGGAAACCAGACAGTAATTACGAAGACAAGAAAACAATATAAAAATATTGGACAGGTTTTTTTTCCTCTTCAGATACATCTTTCAATCAGAATGATACAAAATCATTTTAATCATTCTTAGGGTCACTAAAGAAATAAGGCAGCCATACGGTACAGATTAAGCACGAAACTGAAAGGTACATAAAAGAATGACTTACTGATACAATTCTTACTAAACAACCCATTGGTGGTGGGGAGGAGTAGTGGATTCATATTTTTCCTAAAAGGTATTTGCGTGTAAGGGAATATAATGAACCCAACCAGAATTGGAACTCAACTTTCCTATTTCCAATTCCAGACATTATCCACTGCACCACCCACACATCCAAGCTTACGGCACATGGTATTCCTAGTCAGCAAAAGGAACGGCCCAACATGCAAATTGAAAATACCAAAAGCAAACAAGCACAACAATATAAATAACTAGGAAGTGTTTTGACAGAGGACGGAAAGTGCAACACTGAAATCTGAAGATGCATTCGGATAGTAAAAGATGTTTTGCAAAAGCTAAGCAAACTAGGGAAGCTTATTTGCAATGAGGAGTTTATACATTTTTTGCATTTTTTTTAACGATTACATTCCTTTTAGGATATAGACAATAATAGCTTTGTATACATTCTTTTTTCTTTTATTATCTGCAAATTTGCTCAATTAGACTTATCTCACTCTGGCATGCTATTAGACTTATCTCAAGCATTCTATTAGACCTATCTCACTTCTTGGGAAAGATAGTGAATATGCTTCTACATTGCCTTTTTGAATTCAGATTTTATGTTACTCTAGACTGACTTTAATCCAAATTCTTTACAATTCTATAAACAAACACTACTGCAAAATATTGACTTTATTTTTTTGCTAATTATAACATTGGGAGTAATAGTTTTAATTTATTATAATTTATCATCCAAATTCAAATAGTGTGCACTAGAATTAAACCAAAAATGATTTTGTTAAAGACACTGGAACAAGGAATGAAATATTTATGCTCAGAATATCAGAAAGGGCAATTCAATTGCAAAAGGATGTTGTCATTGGCCTTATCTTGTATCCAGGAATTTAATTTCTTATTTGCTGACCACTTCCTTTATGATGACAGCATTGATGACTAAATTTGCTGTCAACATGCTGGGTCAGGACTAGAAACTTTCATTTCTACCAAAACCTGTTCCCGCCATCCATTCCTTATTGCCATTTGGCTTTGCAAGAGTTGGTTGGAGGTGAAAGAAAATATCAGTAGAAGAAAATGCTGATGGCATGGATTTGTTTCTTGACAGGAAGTGATGCATGCACTTAAGTTCATGACTTTCCTCTGTGACATATATGGAACATACCTGCAGAATCCATTTATAAAACTACAACAGACTGCCGCTCTGTTATAATTTTGAGTGGCAGCATCTGTAGCATGTCTACCATGCATAGCCCCCTCCAACTATTGCTTTACTCATTGAGATCTCATGTCATCTGCTGATTCCACTGTTGGGGTCTTTGGGTTTTGTCACACTTAGTCTACCTATGTTTTATAGAATAAACAAAAACGTTTGATAAAGTATGTAACAAAGAACTATTCAAACTGTTAGGTAAGCTTGAATCATTTAGCAAGGATATTAGAATAATCCAGAACTACATACATACAGAAAAGAAATTGCATAAATAGACAAAAATAGACAAGGATGTACAACAAGGGTGTATCTTATCAGCAGACTTATTCAACCTTTATGGTGAAGCAACCCTGATAGAATCAGAAGTCCGCTTGAGATTCATTATTAGCGGCCACAGTCTTGGCAACATTAGATATGCAAATGACACATTGTGTTGATAGCAGACATAGAAAGGAAACTATAGGAACTCCTATAGATGGTAGTAAAGGAAAGAGAGAAGAAAGAAATCAATCATCAGAAGATAAAATGTATGCTTGTTAGCAAAAGGAACAGCCCAACATGCATATTACAAATTGGAGATACCAAAATCAAGTGAGTACAAAAATTTAAATATTTAAGAAGTGCTTTTGTTGTAACCTAGAAAGGGTTACTGAATGAGGAATAACCAAAACGGAGGTTGGAAATGAAATGGTAATCTTTATAACATCAACAAAATAAAATACTCACCAGCAGCATAAAGTAGGTAAACCACTGCTAGTGGTGGACTACTTAGACAGCATATTACCCCCACTTACAATAGTATCCAATGTATTTATGAGGATTGGGAAATACCCATTAGTGTTCATAGGTAAGGGATATAACAGCTTTAAAACACGATGGAAAATGTGACACTGAAATCTGAAGGCACATTGGGAGAGCAAAATATACTTTGTGATCATTATCTTAGATTGGTTGCTGCTCAAAACAATATAGTTCAGTCTACTTTGCTATGTAAGCCATTGCTGGAGTGGGAAAGTTGGGTTACTGTGTCATACCAGAAGGTTTTTCTTATCAGAGTCTATCTTTCACATTTACAAATCTACCATTCACCTGTTCATTGAATACTGTTGCCAGAACTGGTTTGGTACTCCTGTTATTCATCTCGATGTTCTTGACAAAATCCAAAGAAGGATCTGTAACATAATTGATCCTGACTTGGCATCTCGACTTCAGTCACTTTCTCCCCAACATGATGTGGCTTACCTCTGTCTTTTCTACAAATGTTTTCATGGCAGCTGCTCTTGACAAGCTTTTTTTCCTTGTTCCCCAACTACAGGAATTTAAGCATGCTACGATATTGGCACCTAGGTCCCACCCTTTTACTGTTGAAATAGTTAAATGTAACCACCACTTCTACTCCAACAGTTTCTTTTCTCGCACTCCCCGACAGTGGAACTTCCTTCCATTTGCTTTTGCTTCCCTGCTAACTACAATCTTCAAAAATTTAAATACAATATCAACTGCCATCTTCTTGAATCCTGTACATCTTTTATCCTTTACTCAGTACTCCTGATACCCAGTCTTTTCTCTCAATTTCACTATTCCTTCCTTGCTTGAGGTGAAATGATTAAAAAGACAAAAAAAGAAGTGATTGCCTTGTGCCTTTGTGAAGATGTGGAGAACCATGATCACCCACATCCTGAAAAGATACATCACATAGAAGAATAAGAATATACACTCCTTTACCATATATTTCTCATTCTGTCTATTATACAGACTATAACTGAAATACACTTTTCAGCTCAAGTCTTTAATGCCATGTCCCTTCAGGATATTAGTCATCATGACTCCCCACATATTCTTTTTCTTTATTATCTGTGAAGCACTATGCATTCTTGGGAATTATAGAAGAGTGGTTTTCTCCAGAGTTTCAAATTCAAAGTTTCCCATCTCTTGGAATAGAGAGTCTGGTCTATCTTGCTATTTAACCCAACCTGTAAGGGAACTAGATGGATTCATACCTTTCATAAGGGTTTTAGTGCAAAAGTGAATGCAAGAGGCTAACCCAGAATTTGAACTCCACTCATCCATTCCACTTTCTGTACTGTTAGACTAACAGCACATCCTTCTTTGTGGAACCGACTTCCAAGAGGATGCTTCCCTGATCGCTACAATCTTGGCCTGTTCAAGTCTAGGATTGACCATTATCTTTTCAATAAATCCTCACAAACTTTGCCTCTTATTCTGTAACTCTCTACCTAGAGTGGCCCTTGGGCCTTGTACAGGGTGAACATTATTGCAAATAAAATTGTTTTTAGCTATTAATTTTATTCATTTATTTTACATGTGTTTAGTTATTTTTAATTATTTTATTAATTTTTTATTTATTCTATTTCATATCTGTTAATTTACTTATTAATTATTTATTTTAATTTTTTTGCTGATATTCACTTTATTTTTTTAATTTAATTTTTGAAATTTTCTAAATATTTTAATATCGACAACCTTTGACCTTCATGTCCACAAAAAACATCATGGAGTGTCAAATGATGTTTTTTTACCTTTGAGATTGCTATTATTTTCACTACTTTCACTCTTTGGCACTGTTTATTGTTTTAAAAAACAATGATTGTAATAAAACCTAAATATACAAAAGTGAATTTATATATCTTTGTTCTTTAGAAAACAAAAATATTAAATACTATTTATTTATTAGACTGTTTATTGGAACGTTTGGTAAGTAATTGCCAATTGATTCAAACTTTATAAAATGGTAAATAATAAGGATTTCCTTATAGTTGGTTTGTATATTTTTATGATTTAGTAAATGTTTATAAATTTATAAAATAGTTTTTAATATATAAATGAATAAAAAATTATTTTCATATTTATTTCTTTATAAATTGATAAATGATAAATATTGCATTGTATTAGTTTTTTTTAAATATAATTGTATTAGTTTTTAGAATGTTGTAAATATAAAATTATTTTTGAAAATAAACAATTTAATAAATAAATAATGTTTAATATTTTTGTTGTAAATTCTCAAGAAGAAAAAGTATATAAATTCATTTTCATTGTATGCTTAGGTTTTATTACAATTCTTAACATCATTTTTTTAAGACAAACATTGTCTTTTTCACATTCTGTTTTTTTTATGGACACAAAAGTCCAAGAATGCCTTAATTCCTTTATTTTTATTTCATTTTATATTCATTCTAGTTTTTATTTATTTTACTTATTCTGATTTTATTTCTAGGCTGAGGATTTAGCATTATTTACATTACCTTTGTAAAAAAAGAAAAAATGGCTCCTTGTCTGTCTAATACAGTCTCATATTTATATTGCTAACAATGAGTGCAAAGAAAAAACTGCAAAGTGTGAAAAATAAAAGCGAAATGTATCTGATGAAAAGAAGAAAGAAAGATGGCCGCTCTTTCTAGGCCCCAGAAAGCTATAGGTATGACCTGTGAAAAGTAGTATCAAGAGAGATAGTGATAGAGAGATAAGAGGAAATCTATCATTGGCATGTTTATGCCAAATTAGTCAGGTTTCAATTCTGGCTTGAAGCAATCTGATGTCTAGCCACACTGATGAGCGATACAGCGAAACAGTCTGTCTATGGATGACAATACATACATATATATATATATATATATATATATATATATTATTAATTAAAGAATATCAAACACTTAAAATCCCATAGGTAATAATATTTATTTCATGAGAGCTCTAAAAAAGCAGCTCTCAAATAATAATAATAATAATTTTGCTCTGTCTTTTGACATAGAGCTCTCCCTGGATCTACATCCTCCTGGAAATTCCATACAGATTACCATATTGTATCATTACTATATATATATATATATATATATATATATAAGATTCTGTGACTTCCGTTAGTCATCCATCCACCCATCACACCCTTTAAAATAGCTATACACTGACCAACTGAAACCAGATTTTAGGGAGAAGTGCAAACAGGTTAGTGTGGTTTTACTAGGGTGCATAAAAACTGCAAAGTAGGTTTTTTTGTCAAAGTATTTTTCCAAACAAATCAGCTTATTTAAATTTCATCGATTGGTTTGCAAAATTGGACAAAACGTAGAGTTTGTAAATCTTGACAAAAATGTTACAAATAATGTCAACAATACTATATTCTGTGACAATTTCAATACGTGTTGGTGTGTTGCAAAAATTCTTGTGTGGATAAACAAAAAAGTGGTAAAGCAAAAAAAGTGGTAAAGTAGTAAAACAAAAAAAAACATTGTGAAGGACAAAACAAAGAGTTACCTGCCCTTTTGTCTTTCATTTGCAATTTCAGAAAGATGAACATTAATCAAATACTTAAGATATACATACAGGTATTGATTTGTTTTTTTATAGCTTTATTTAGAGCTAAAATGCATTGGATCATAAGAATAATTTTTTTCAGATTTTTTTTTTTTTTTGCACTAACAGTTTCTTGGAGATAACAATGATTTTTCCAGATACTAATCCTACTATTTAACCTATAGCTGGGGGATTCATACGTTTTTCAAGGGTATTAGTACAAAAGTGAACATAAAAGACTAGCCCAGAATTTTAACAGATTGCTGATATTTTCTTTAGCAATATCTGTCACACTATCCACATATACATGATAAAGAACACAAAGAGAAAAAAAGGAACAAATTCAATTGTTTTTTAGATAGATATGAATAGACTGAGATAGATAAATATAGATTAAGATATATTGAAATAGATATGAATAGACAGAGACAGATATGTATAGATTGAAATAGATAGGATTAGACTGACAGATATGAATAGACTGAAATGGATAAATAAAATGATTTTGTTATTTATTATTTTTTGGAAATAGTTAAGATATTATTTTCAATTTGTAAACGAACTGGTTGGTCATCAAACCAAAAATCTCAGACTCAAACAACTAAAGAAAAGTTTTCTAATCCTTTGACATGCCAGGTAGAAAGTTCTAAAGAGTCGTAGGAAAATTCTACATGTATATAAAATCGGTAAATAAAGAAAGAGAATTCAAAACGAATCAATTTTTGATGCAGGACTTCCAAGAATTAAGAGACATCTAAAAGATCTCAATATCAAGCTACTGAAAAAAAAAATATTGGTAAACACAACACACACACATTTATGCATGTGAACGTATAAACACAGACATATATATTGACATAAAGATGTTCACAAAAAAAAAGAGGAAAAAGAGAAAGCATCGAGAATATGTATGAGGGAGATGGGGGTGATGACATTTTCAGCACAACCCACTTCCCAAAATCTAAGCAAATATCAATTCTTTTAAATTTCTTCTTAGACAGGCCAAGTATTGACACACTCATCCACATTGATAGATAGACAAAGAGAGAGAGAGAGAGAAAATAAAGATATATATAATATACATTCTAGTCGCCTGAAGATCACAAGTGCTTGAAACTTGAGTAGCAACTTGAGTTGTTCTTCATTCAGTGTTGATGTTGTGGAGCATCTGTCAACATAGTTTTGGCGTTAAACACTTTAATTTACTATGTAAGTAGGTGTTTGCCTTTTGTCTTTGTTTCTTTTTCCTTTCCTTGGTTGGGACATTTTTCTTGTCTAAGCTTTTAGGTCTTTTGGCAAGTTGTCTGTAGGTCACATTATCATCATTGGTTTTTTTAAATATATATATAAAATTATAATATATTGCACATATAGGGCTGGTGCTAATAAACTCTATGTAATACAGCAGAGCTATTAAGTATATATTAATGTTATAATAAGTGTTTGGCTATGAAAGGAAAGGAATAACAAGGATTAGATTTTTGAACAATGTTTATTTAATATATGTAGTGTCTTACAGAGATGTTGAAATCATTGGAATGTCAGTTTTGTTGCTGATTGTCAGCATGGCAATTAGGTGCAAGAGTTGTGCTTGTAGGTGACCTACCTCTCATATGGATTTGACTGAGGTCATGGGATATGGTCAGTCCATGTGTTGGTTAATTGAGGTCACAGTTGTGGGTCAATTCATTGGTTGATAGGCCTATTCTGTGAAACGGGGCCATAGTGACAACTGCAAAGAGAATGCCTGTAGCAAGTCAGGTATGCTGAGTTGATGCTGGTGGATTGCTGAGGTGATGAGATTGGCATCAGATTGGCATGGCTGGTAGGACTGTTCTATGAATGTGACTGCAGTGACAACTGCCAAGGGAATACCTGTAGTGAGTTGGGTATGCTGAGGTGACACTGGTGGGTTGCCAAGGTAGTGTCAGATTGGCATGGCTAATGTTTGCTGAGGTGACAGCGTCAGTGACAGTGAAGGCTTGTAGCTGGGTGATGTCAAAGCTGGATAGTGACCCACTATATTGAGTTGAGTTTGCCAAGGTGATTGCATCAGCAATGCTGAAGGCTTGTAGCTGGGTGGTGTTGAAGGTGGATAGTCAGCCACTGTATTGAGTACGGTTTGCCAAGGCATCAGCGATGAATCAGAAAGAGATTTAATTGCAATGGAGTATAACATTAATAAATATTCATATTATGCCTCACCGATAGCACAACTCGGAGTTTCATGCACAATGCAATCTCCAGGGACTGAGTATATACTGGCAGTTATGTAATTTTAATTTTAAAAAATATATCTGGTCATCATACTGTTGGCATAGATATATATTACAATTATATTTGGTATTTAAAATACACAGAATTTGTATATATATGTAAAAAAAGAAAGAATTTTTTTTTATTTTAGAGTTGTGAACATTGATTTTTTTTATTATTAAAGGGAGATTGCTTGTTTTTCATATGAAAAAAACAAACTGTAATTTACATAAAAAATAAACCATAATCTATATTAAAAATTAATCTGGATCAACATATTTAAGCAGATATTTATTTTTATGCCTACATGTAACCAACAATTCATTTCTCTTGTTTAATAAGATAAGGTCATTTAAGTGTTTAAAAATAACCAATTTTTCAACAAGACATAAGTTACATTTATTTCCTTTCCCATTATAATATTTGGCTCTTGTTATAATATCCCAGTTGATGGAATGTGAGTTGGCATCATTATTTAATTGCCAGAAATATTTGAAGAAAGCAGTGTTGTTTTTTTGTATTTTATATTACCTAAAGTCTATATTTTATCATATATATATATATATATATATGATAAAATATCATTTTAAAGTATGTTATGTTTATGGGTTAAAGTGCTCAATATCAGGGATAGTGTTTTAGTCACACCAACATTGTTGGGCTTTTTGAATAGATGGAGACATGAATAGACTGAAATAGATAATGAACGAACTTAGGTAGAGAGGCAAAGAAATACAAATATAATGATTGGGGAAAGGAGAAGTGTAAGGTAGAGCCACAATGAGAGAATGAAATGCTGAATGAAAATGATCATTGAGATAATGTAGAAATGAGAAAGAGGGAAATCATGGCTACAGGGATGGAGGGATGGAGAGAGACTGATAGGGGGTCGGTTCCAACTAAAACAGAGAGACATTATAAGAACTGAAATTGTGTCCAAGACAGAAATAGAAAGTGATTATCTGAGAAGAAAAACATGGTAAGCATAAAAGTTGTCCCTGGATGAAAGGATAGAAAGTAAACTTGATAGTACACATGTTTCACAGATTTGGTCCTAATTGTGGCCTTGTGCCAGACGAAAGTCAGGATAGTGAACAATTATAGAAAAGAAATAAAAGCAGAAAGAGAGAGGGGAGAAAGTAAAGACAGAGTGAGGAAGAGAGAGAGAATAAGTAGATGCATAAAATCAATGTATTGATAAAGACAGGGAAAAAAGAGTGAGAGAAAAAAATTTCTGTCTATATTTCTGCAATGAGGTATTGTAACTATTTACCTTGTTCAGACTGTTGCCCTCATCTTTATTACAATATTAACAATGTTTCGGCTGTTGTACGCTCCAGCCTTCTTCAGGTGATATTTCTTGGAATTTCAAACCAAACAATTTGTTTACTCTAGTGGTGGTGGTGGTGGGAGGGGGGTGTAGATTGTGTTCTAACTCCACATACAATATCCCGGTTTCAGTTAATTCCCCTTGAAAACTCAACTTACCAAATTTTTGTTCCCTATATTTTGGCCAGGTATTGAACTTACAACTCTTTGGGTCAGATCACTTTTAGATCAATCTTTTTAACAACTGGGCCATGTGTACTTGGGGACCCTTTTGGACTAGATAAAAAGTTCATTCAAAATACCAAGACATATCACCTGAAGAAGGCTGAAGCATACAACAGCTGAAACGTCATAAAGATGTCAATAAAGATGAGGACAACAGTCCGAAAAAATGTCAATAGTGTAAACAGAAAAAGAACTGGATAGAAAAAAACTGGGGGAAACAAACTGAATGATAAAAACAGCAAAAGAGAGATAGGGTGTAATTCTGTGAAAGAAAGAGTAAAGAATAAGAAAGAGAGTGACAGAAGGATAATGAAAGATACAAGACTAATGTGAAAGAGAGAGAGAGTAAGAGAGAAAGGAAGTAGAAGAAGACAAATAGAAACAAAGAATCATTAAAAGAGAAAATTAAAAAAAAGAAAAAAGTGAAAAAAAGACAAAGAGCAGAGAGAGAGAGAGAGAGAGAGAGAGAGAGAATGAAAATGTTTCTCAAACAAAAAGAAAGAAGACCAACAGTTTTTAGAAAATGGTTGAAAGACTTAGGCAAGAAGAGAGGGATATGTATGTACATAGTGTTTGCTTTAAGATAATGGTTCCCAAACTTTTTATCTCTGGGCTGCATTTTTTAAATGAAAATTTGCTCACGTCTAACCAAAGAGAAGTCCCAGTGAAAAGGTGCAAGCAATCCTACAACAAAGAAGGTGCAGAGAGAGAGAGAGAGAGAGAAGGGGGGGTTAAAGGGAGATAACCACAAATTTGAAGTCAGAACATTATCATTGATGACTCTCTCTTTCAATTTGCAGACCCTAGTTACCATATTCTTAATATCTGATACAATGCAAAAATATCACAATGATATAATCGGTCAATAATTATTTATACCTATTTATAGTGGGAATCAAATAATTCATTTAAATTTTGAAATCATATTTACTTTTTACTTTTAGCATATGAATTTTTTGAAATTGTTTCTAAATCTTTGATTGTCTTTCAATCATTCTGCCTCACCTGCTATCCTCTTCCACCAAACCTATGAGGCATGCTGCACTGTTTGGGAACCACTGCTTGATGATATAAAACTGCAAATCCAATCACTAGCAATTCATAGACATAGGAATTTTAGGCATTGAAATTAAAAGATTTCTTTAAAATTATTTTTACAAGGCCCAAGAGCCACTCGAGGTAGAGGGTTAAAAAGTTAGAGGTACAGTTTATGGGAATACATGGACAGGTTTCAATAGCAGCATTGTCTTGGAAGTTGGCTACACATAATATTACAATATATTTATAATAATATAATCAATAAGACAGAATATATAATAATATATTCTATAAAAAATGTATAATAATACAATCTATATTATAAGACATAATTTATAATAATGTAAATAATATAATAATATTATCTATAAAAAGGAACCTCTAATAATATAGATAATATAGCAATATAGGTATAACACAATCTATAAGACAAAATTTATAAAAAAATAATATAATGTATGAAAAAAATCTGTAATAATATAGTAATATAAATATAATAATATTTATAAAAAGAACCTATAATAATATAGATATATTATTTATAAAAAAATAATCTATAAAAAAATATAGATATGATGATATAATTTATAAAAAATAACCTATAATAATATAATCTATAAAAGTGGAACCCATAATAATATAGATAATATAAAATATAGATATAATACAATCTATAAAACAAAATTTATAAAAAATAATATAATCTATGAAAAGAATCTATAATAATATAGATAATATAATATAATTTAAAAAAAAAGAACATATAATAATATAATCTTTAAGACATAATTTATAATAATGTAAATAATATAATATAATCTATAATAATAATAATAATGTAATAATATAGATATAGTAATATAATCTACAATTGAAGCTATCAGATAATAATAATAACAAATTGTAATTGGTGATAAAACTCATGAAATCATTTAGAAAAAGGAGTGGGTGGAGATAAGAAAGAAGAGAAAATAAAAGAAAAAAGAGTGAAGAAAGAAAAAATGAAAGAAGAAATATTAAAAAAAAAGGAAAAAAAGAAGAAATACGAAAGAGAGGGAGAACTGAAGAAAAGGAAAGAAAATATAGAGTAAATGACTAAAGGAAAGAAACAGAAAATGAAGAAGAGGAAGAAAGAAAAAAAGTTGCAGGAAAATTTGGGATTAAAACAGGCAACGAGAGGGAAAAAAAATTAATATTTTCTTTACAAATATTAGTGACCTAAGTGATATATTATTGCACACACATACACACATGACAGAAAATATACTTTTAAACTATGCTATATCAGACTGTCCCTGTCGTTAAAATACTGTTTAATAAATAAACAGTGTCTACTCAAATGTGGGCATCCACTAAAAATAACATTTAAGGAATAAAATCTGTCGTATTAATAAATAAAAATCCATCACATCCTTAGAAATTGCTTTGTTTACATTAGGATATAAAACTACATTATGCATATTTCGAGGGTCAGAGAAAGATTTTAAAAAAGGCAATATTCCTATATCAAAGATATCATGAAACAGTCTGTCTACTTACATACATACATACATACATACATATATATATATATATATATATATATATATATATATATATATATATATATATATATATATATATATATGGTCTGAAGATTGTGTTTAAGCATGAAACAGACTGTCTCTGCTGCTACATGTTATAATTTAGTATCCACTTTTATATAACCCCCAGCAGCAAGGACAGTCTGTTTCATGTTTAAATGCAATATTATTTAATTAATATATATATATATATATATATATATATATAAGCAAATATATTGATATAGATCCGACAGTATGAAGAAAAATATATACGGAAAAAACAAACAAAAATCCTTATATACAATTATGCTGTTTTAATGTTAATATGTCAACGTCGGACGTTTCGGTCTAATAAACCATCTTCAGGACATATTCATAAATTATAACATTATCAATACAACATGACAAAGACGATGTACATAAGAACAAGACTATTCAAACAAATAACTGAAAGTTTTATAAGATCAGCGCTCCGTTTAAAACATGGTCACATCAATAAAAGTAGACACTAAGGTCAACATCCAGTGGTGGAACAGTCTATTTCATGCTTAAATGCAATCTTCAGGCTATCTTGATATAGCATAGCTTAAAAGTATATTTTTATCATATATATATATATAATAACAATAATAATTTGTACATATGGATAAAATAAATTCCTCACGACAAAGATGCATTTTTGTTTCGATGTGCATGCATCTTAACTGGTAAGAACCAAAAATTAAGCCCTCTTTTGAATTAATGCTGTGAACATTAGAATTTATATTATTTTCATTCTCATTACATTCAGATATTTTTTTTAAGTATTTCACCCCAAGCAAGGCGGGAAGCCACTATCACGCAAGGGGTTACAGAGAGCTGGAAGTGGAGCAAATAGGAATGATAGAGGAAAGGATGAAGAGAAGGTTAGGGGATAGATCAAGGCATCTAGAGACGTTGATTGACATTACATTTGAATAGTTGAAGATTATAGCTATCAGGGAAACAAGAAAAAGAGGAGGGAGTTCCACAGGCAAAAAGTGCAAGACACGAAGCTATTGGAGTAGAAGAGACAGCTACATTTAACAATTTCGACAGTGAAAGGGGGAGAGCGAAATGCCAGCTTAGTTGAACGCTTAAATTCATGATGTCTAGGAACCAGTAAAAGCAGCTCATCGGAGCAGTTACCATGAAAGTATTTGTAGACAGAGGCAACAACACGTCTGTGAGATAGCGACTGTAGATGAGATGCCAGATTAGGGCCAATTACATTGCATATCCGTCTCTGGATTTTATCAAAGACCTTGAGACTAACAGAAGGGGCTCCAGACCATATATGGCAGCAATAATCCATGCAAGGGTGAAATATAAATTTCTAAGGAATTGATGGAATTTTTA
>CAHIKZ030002118.1:515000-584432 GCA_903632075.3 Acanthosepion pharaonis
ATTTTAAACTTAAGTATTTTATTTACGTCAACGTATACATCTCTAACTATACAGTGGGGTCGCTCTCTCACTCCACTGGAGAGCAGATCCAGACACGAAAGAGAACATGTCTACATTGTTCGACATGTAAGAACTAACTCCCCGAAAAACCTTTCTATATTTCTATTATTCCCATGCTAGTTCAGCCAATCAAAATCGACTTCCTTTATTTTGTCTTGTATCTGACCCCTAAGGTCAAACTGAGGAAGTCTGAGCAGTAATACATTTCTCTAAAAAATAAGTTTTCTAAACCGTTATTTAACAAATGAAAAAAAGACAGAAAATTTTTTTTTTTTTCACTTTTGTGTTGCTTGATTTTCATTGGTCATAAATCACATGTATTACAACTGTAAATAATTCTATATGTATGTCTGTAAGAATTCTATTTGCCAGTGTGTGTATCAGATGATAATGTGTATTCATAATTGTGCAAATGTCTAGTCAGATAAATTCTGATGTTTTCACTTTTGTGTTGAGTGATTTTCATTCGTTAGTTGTGCATCACCTCATAATTGTCTGTTGTTATGCAGAGTGATAAATGTATAATTATTTATGGAAACCAACCAAAGAAACTTAAATATTAAACTTAATAACTAATTAATATTTATTGATGCTTATTTTCAAATGTTGTGACTTTAATCTTCCTTGGGGATTTGTTACTATACGTAACTAAGAATAGGGTCATACACCCAGTCATTGATAATTATTTTTACTTTAGCATCACAAATGTCTCCAGGTATTAAATTGATACAGGGCGTGCTGGGAAGTTATCAAATTGACACACATCTTAAAATCTGATCAAATGACGATACATTTTTTGGGGTGGTAATTCCTTGTTGGTTTGAGAAATTTTCAGCAAAAAATACAGTAACTTGCACAATCCACATAACTTAATTTCAATAATTGAGCATTTTTACACAATCCCCACTAATGGACCAGGCTGCTTGGGGGGGGGGCTAGATTTTATGAAGACAAGGCCCAACCTGCCCTACTATTTAACTCGTCCAAAGGTAGGAATACACCACATTTCTTCACTGCCATAGATAGCTGGGGGAAGAAAAATAGTGTCACAATTTAACCAAAGATATTTGTGTGAGAGTGAATGCAACGAATTCGGTTGCAATTCAAACTTGGCTCCTCAATGTGTCATTCCAAAATGCTAACCATTACACTACTCACACTTCCCTTAAACCATAAATGATGTCATTAGGAAGGTGTTAGGCTCAAACCCTTTTTAATAGTTTTATAAAATGAACATTGAAAATCAGTGGCCTTCCAAGGCTACAATACTGACAATAAAATGATATCAATCCTCGTATATGGCAGCAAATGCTGGGCAATCTCCTCACAGATGAAAGAGAGACTTGATGCAATAGAAATATGGTTCGACAGAAGTATGCTGGGAACCTCTCTCTCACAGGCGGGATGTGGCGAGTCTCTCACTGCTCTATTGCTACTACCATGGAAAGTGCACAGACGAATTGCATCTCCTGGTCCTACCAAGTCTGACCTGCACGGCTAGGACCCACCATACCACTTACATAGTAACAAACCAACTTCATTCTCTCTGTATTCCATCAGCGAGAAGTAAGTTCCACTCAAACAGCTTCTTATCGCAAAGCACTGAGCTATGGAACAGAATTCCAAGATGTTTCCCCAATCGCTACAATCTTAACCTGTTCAAGTCTAGCATCAATCGTTATCTTCCCCTCCTATCCATTTAAACTACCCCTTATCGTAACCCGCTACCTTGAGTGAGGGTGAACCTTATTTAAAAAAAAAAAAATACCATGGACCAAACAACAAAGTTTTAGACAAAATGAAAACAAAAAGGACCCTTACATTTAATATCAGAAAGAGAGAGTTGGAATTTCTAGGGCACATAATGAGGAAAGAGGGCTTGGAAAGTTTGATACTCCCAGGTCAGACTGAAGGTGAGGGACAGAGGAAAACAACGTACCTAGTGAATTTGTGTAAATGGTTGGTGGAAAAAGGTTTAGAAGAGATAACAAAAAGATCAAATTTATTGAGAACTACAAAAAGGACAGGAAATTGTGGAGAGCCATGATCGCCGACGTCCTAGTGATACGGCACATAGAAGAAAATTTGAAGCTAGGATTTAGATATTGTATATTAGAAGTTGGATTTGACTTGGGAAGTTTTTTTTTTTTTTTGTTTTGTTTTTTTTTCCAGTGTTCTGCCGTCCAAATTCTCTAGAAAGGATTGACAAATTAGCCAAGATATCAAGAGTCTTAGGAGCATCAGTCATACTCATACACTTTCTCTCGTTCTTCTGGTTGTGTTTTTAGTTTATTCTTTCTTATTTTGATTTGTTTATCGAACACTTAACTCATTTCGCATCTCGCAGTTATTTTAATATCAAATTGATTCACTAGAAACAAAGACTTCTATATAAACTAAAACTAAACACAGACACACACAAAAAATACAATACAAACCATTTTAAAATTTACGTACCAAAATAACATACAGTTACAGTACACACAGTTACGCACGCATATGAATGAAAGCTGGAGTCATAGAGGCGTATGTCTGCAAGCATACACACACGCAGGATCAGAAACAGAATAGATTTGTTTTCACTTTTCAGAATGGATACAAATCAACATTGACATATAAAACACATATTGTGTACAAAACGGAGAATATTTATATACCAATTATCTTTTATAAAAACAATGTATGTAGCTAATGAAAGCACACACGCACAGGCAAATTACCCACAAGCTAAAGAAAGTAGGTGGTTATTATTAAGGAAAAATAACTAAAAAGCCTCACCAACTCGATAACCAAAACTAACTACAAAATCAAACATAAAAAAATGAAGTTTTTTTACTTAAAAATGAATTATTTAATAATTTGACACTTAGAGACGTAAAACTAAAAGGAAACGGATTTTTATAGTCATTCATTTGTTATATCGCTTTCTGAACTCTGATTCAAACATACTGACAAACGTTTTCATTAAACACACATCTATCTACATGCACACACAGACACATGTATCATACACACAGGCATACATAAATATACTACACACAAATATATGTAAACAGTAAACACACACGTGTGTGTGTGTGTGTGTATATATATATATACACACACGCGCGTATGTATAAACAAATTTTTGTATCTAATAAAATTCTTGTAAATACACTCTTATAATCTTATTCTCATTTTATATATAAACACACTCATGTATGTATGTATGTAAACATACTCACGTAGTATATAACACACAGACATGTATGAAATGGACTAAGTCCGATAATTATTTTAATATATTTTCTGTTTATAAGTCATTTTTATAGATACAAATATTTAGATAAATGTCCTGTTTACTGTATTAATTACATTTACCGGCCTGAATGTCCGAGAAATTTCATAGAAATATGTATCCTCCGTGTAGGATACAGGTTCGATTCTTGTTAGGGGACACATATTTTCTACGAAATTTCGCGTACATTCATACCGGTAAATGTAATTAATACTGTTTATTATGAGCAGGGCATTTATCTACATGTATCTATAAAAATAACGTATAAACAGAAAATATACTCATAAACACTCATATATGCATATATATATATATATATATATATATATAAAATATATAAATATATTTATGGGTTAAAGTGCTCAATATCAGGAATAGAGCGTATGTAAATATGAAAGTGGACATTGAAGTCAACACTTTCCTATACACAATCGTCAAACTTGACGATTGCATATAAGCATGAAACATACTGTCGCCACTGGGTTTGACTTAAATATATATATATATATATATATATATATATATATATATATATATATATATATATATATATATATATATCTAGACATTCTGGTTTCAGTGGTGTGATTTAAAATCCAGCGCGTACTAACGGCTCTAATATATAAAGCAAACAAACACTTTTTAGTTTCTGGTTGTCGGATCTGATAAAATAATGCCCCTTTTATCCTCAAAAATCCCAAAACATGTTCCTTAAACACTGGTTTGTCTTTCATTCTGTCCTGAAGTAACCGAGAGCAATGGATGACGGCGAAACGAGTCGTTAATAAGTTATTCCACACAGACTCATCATCACCACATAGACGTGTCAATCAAAACTAAAGGAAAACTATTTTTTTACCAACGCGTTTCATCCTCTGAGGGTTTTTATCAAGAGCGGACGAAACGCGTCGGTAAAGAATAGTTTTTTGTTTTTAATTCCTTTTGTCTCTTATATATATATATATATGATTTGTTATATACGTGTGTTAAAGTTCGTATAAAAAAATGTCAGGCAAAAAAAAATACATACAATCATTCTAATAAACAAAATTTGATTTTAAAAAAAATTCAAAGAGCACTGCCCTGTCCATCATTCACTTTTGGCATAATTACAAACAGTTCACCCCCCCCAAACAACAGATCAATCACTATCCACGGCGCTAGAAGGATGCCCCCCATACACACAGAACACACGCACGCACGCACGCTTTTTGTCTTACCTGAGAACTAGAGACGACTAAATATGTCTTCTTGGCCTCAGTCTATTACAATGCCTTTGGAGTGAGTTGTATCATTTGTTTGAAAACTTTAGCGCCATTAATTTTCAAGTAAATCATGAAATTTCATTTACCACTTTGACTTTTCTTTTATTTCCCCCGAAAACATTTATGGAAGTCTAAAGTCTTATATGTGGAAAAATGGTCTACAGATGCCATTCCTGAAAATAACTACACGTATTGTTTTTATTTTTTCATCAAATTTTACCCCCAAGTAAAGCAGTTAAAGACACTAAAACAATGGATTACTGCGTGTGAAAGAATTAGAAAACAGAAACATTACTAAGGAGCGAGAACAACAGAAGAGTAATCAAGAAGACAGTAGACAGTGATTGATGTTGTATTTAAATTTTTTGAAGATCAAAGATGGCTGGACAGCATGGAGGCGGGAAACGAGAAGTTCGAGAAAAGAAATTGTTTGCATAGAACTTGCGGCTACATCTAGCGAATTCAACTGTTGCCAATCTAGTACTGCGCTTAAATTCATAAAGTCTAGGTACCAAAGCGAAGAGCGATATTTATTCTGTTCTCTACAGAAATGTGGCACAAGGCCGAAAAGGGGATTGGGGAAAGGACGGTCTTCTTCTGTCTTAACTATAACTTAGCTAGCCGCAAACACTGACCCAATCGTACGAACAATATTCCTTGCACCAAAACCACACATTCATACGTACCTTTCTTACGTACCAAAGCGAAGAGCTCATCCGAACAATTACCATAAAAGTATTTATAGAAAAGGTACAGAGAAAGTAACTTTATGACGGTGGGAGGTAACTGAAGCCGAAACGCCAGGTTAGGACCAATAATATTGCTGATTCTTCTTTGGATTTTATCTGGAATCTCTAAATATATAGCAGGACCATATGTGACAGAAATATTCTGACAAATGGATGAATGGTAAACATAGATCTTTAAGATAGATTCTGGAAAGAAAAATTGTCTAGCACAACACGGTGAAGTAAGGTTCTTAACAGCAGACCTAGCAATGGATTCAATATAGTCTTTTCATTTCATGTCACCCGAGAATTTTAGCCCGAGAAGGCACAACGAGTCACTTTCCTGGGGGTTAGCATCAGCCTTGCTGATGGAAGTCAGAGAGGTGTCTCTCAGATGATTATTGGACACAAGTTTAAATTTTAAAATACACACACACACACACACACGCACAAATGTTTACAGTTGGATAATAGATCTAAAATAAAATTTATTTTTATGAAAGGATCATAAAAAAATATCTGATTATCACCCCTAATTTTAACATTTTTAAAGGAAAATGAAAACAAAAAAGACAAAGAGACGGTTGAAATTTCTAGGACACATGAGGAGAGAAGGCTTGGAAAACATGACACCTACAGGACATATCGAAGACAAGACGGGCAGAGGGAAACAACGAGTGACATACCTAACGCGCTTATGTAAGAATGGGTGGCAGAATGGACAAACATTGCTAAGAGCTAAAAAAGAGATAGATAGTACGGGGCACACAGAAGAAAGAGAATTTTAACATTTGCTTTATTTAGCGAGCTCCCTTTTCATTTTTGCAATGCCCTGCTTGAATCGGTGTTGATTATAACAGGACAGAAAAAAAAAATAATTCATTTAACACTTCGCTAAGAAGAGTAAGGTTTAACACCATATTTTCTTTGGGCGATAGGTTACGTTCAGCAAATTTAACCAATGAACGTGTTGCTTAATAAATAAATTAATAAATAAGGTGCAACTGTCATCGACTCGGTCAGTTTCTTAGGATTATTTTTAAAGGCCAGTCTAGTAATTCGTAAAACTTGCGAAAATATGAATTTCAAATTAGGGAAAATTGTTTTCCATTGACGGTCACACCAGTTCTTTAGCTTTCCTCTACTAACAACCATCATCCCATTTTTAGTAAAAAGGAAGCGGATTTATTTTATTTTTTTTTTTTTTTTAAGTAGAATTAGAAATTAAAAGTACAAAGAAGAAAATTATTTAGTTAGAATAAAATAATTGTAGATACACAAGATTAGAGATCTTTTGAAACGGAGGCAAGAACAACTTTTAGCATACGACCCTTTAAGAATGGTTTCATTTTTTTTAGTCTTGTCTGCACAGAGTTATTCGGCCCACAAGAGGTTGAGGAACCGTTAAACACAATCAATCAATCAATCAATCACACAATTAATCCGTGAATCAGACTGTTCTTTTGTTGCATAAGAAGACGAAAAGGAAAACAGCTTGGAAGATTTTACTGATTTTTGTACAGCATACAAACGTAACGAAATTTACAATGTAAATAAAAAGACCTTTCGTACGTACACATGATCAGCATTTACTCATCAACTCAATAAGAATGTTATTAATAATAACCATCAGGAAATCAATAGTCACTTTTCAAAAATGGTATCTTCTCTGAACCATGAAATTTTAAACGTAAAGCCTAGAAAAATAAACAGAATACACCTGAGCAATCTGTTCATTCGTCGGGGGAGTACTATTGATCAAAGTGCAGTAACTGTTTTTTTGTTTTGTTTTGTTTTTTCTTCTTCAAAATAGTGACGTGTGCTCATGAAATTAATGAATGCTTATCTAATTCAATAAAAAAAAATTCAATTCTGACGTTTCGATCATTAAATTAAAAAATTAATTAAATTCACGGGAAAAAAAAATCCAGAGAAAAAAAAAATCCCTAAAGCAAACAATAACAAACGAAAATGGTACTATTATCAGAAAACGCAATAAATAAATACACGGACTTGAAAACACGATTTAAGAAATCTAAAGGCGTGAAAAATCAGGACCACATTTCAGGGATTCCGGCTTCTTAGTAAACCACGAAATGAATTTGTTAAAGTCTTTCTGAGCTACAACACCTGGTTGGGCCGAAAATGAAAGACCACGTTATTCATACAAAATAAGCAATCTGTTTGATTCAACCTCAGTTAAAATATGACGCTTCGAAATTAGAAAGACGAGAAGGGAAGAATCGAAATGAAATGAAAAGAACGAACGAAGGAAATGAAAAGAAGTGGGAAAAGGAAAGACGGAAGGAACTGAAGAAAGATTGAAATAAAGATTAAAAGAAAGAAGGGATAAATGAAAAGAAAAGATAGAAATAATATGAAATGAAAAAGAAACAAAAAGACAAGAAAGATATAAAAAGAAAGAAGGAAGGAAGCGGACAGGAAGAAATGGAAAAAGGAAATGAAAGGAAAGAAATAAAGAATGAAATAAAAATGGAAAGAAAGGAAAAATGAAATAGAAAGAAAGAAAAGAATGAAAAGAAAGAAAGAAAGGAAAGAAAGAAAAGAAAAAATGAAAAAGGAAGAAAAGAAAAAAATGAAAAGAAAGAAAAGAAAAAAATGAAATGAAAAGAAAGAAAGAAAGAAAAAAGAAAGAACGAAAAACGTGGTTTTTATAACTTCTCGACTTCTACTGTAAGAAGCTAAGGCAGAGAAAAAAATACCGAACCGCAGACTTTTTGGGTTTTATGAGTAAAAAACTATTTGGCATAA
This sequence comes from Acanthosepion pharaonis, assembly GCA_903632075.3. Classification (NCBI taxonomy): domain Eukaryota; kingdom Metazoa; phylum Mollusca; class Cephalopoda; order Sepiida; family Sepiidae; genus Acanthosepion; species Acanthosepion pharaonis. The sequence goes on from CAHIKZ030002118.1 coordinate 523,103, forward strand.
CCATAAAAAGGTTTGTTTTTTTTCTTTTCTTTTTCTGATTTATTTGGGAATTTTTATCTAGCTGATTGCATTTTCCTGTACATGAACATCACTAACCCGGTACTTTGAAATATCTGAATCAGGCTTCTTCAGTTTTCAGTGGTCATTCATTAATCCCCTCTTCTCTTTTCCACTTCTGATTCGAACGTCACATTCTTAGTCCTTTTTCTGAAATTCACTGGCATTTCGGTGCAGTATTATTCACTGATTTAACCCTCCCCCCAAAAAAAACAAACAAAAAACGCACGAATACACTTAGTACATTTTATTGCTTCTAAAACCTACAGTAAACAGAGGCTAATACTAGTAGTTAGGTTCCGTTCTAGATCGATAAACGCTCACAATATATTTGAGCCCGAAAAGGAAAGGATGATTTTATAAAAATCCTGGCAACATACAATTTTACAGACCTTCTCCTGAAGTGGTCAGTGTCATTTAACATCATCATCATCATCATTAGTAGTAGTAGTAGTACTACTACTATTAATAATAATAATAAATTGAAAATAAATAAATAAAATTACTGAATGGATAAAAATAAAATAAAAAGTTTAGCCCATAGTTGCAAGGTTCATATCTAATGCCCTATCAGTGTAAAATTGTCAACTCACCTCAGAGAAGGAAACTTCTGATTTAAAAAGTTACAAAACAAAAAAGAATCTTTCTCCTTTCGGTTAGTTTTTCATTATTTTTTAAGGTGTGGGGACCTTGAAATTATAGCTTAATTGAAAAAAAAAATAATGGCAAAGAAAACGGGAAGTTATGAGACTTACAATTTAGTTGTGAACTAACATAGTACCCATCAAAAATCATGGGATTATTTACGTATGAATCGGCAATTCTGATAAGGATCAGAGGAACCGTGTTCTCTGCTTAGAATTAGTATCACTCCCTGACACTTCTGAATGTACAATTATTATATTTGTGCGTTAAGTAAAATGTGTTGCACATAAATAAATAAATAATAATAATGTCATCATGATTATCCTCATCATCATTATATTTCGAGTTCTGCTATGGTCAAACTATCTACCAAGTCTGCGGGAAGACCTAAGGCAGGTAGTGGTGTGTTGTTATGGTTACATTTCATGATTTGTTTTTCTAACCCCCATAACATCACTAGCGTTACATGGACAAAGTTCTTCTTAGTGTGTGGTCTGTACTTATCACGATAATTTTTGTATTTCTCTTAAGTTGGAATTTCTAGGGATTTTTTTCAACCTGTTGTTGTGTTCCTTTTTTTTATCATTCCAAGCGCACTTACTATGTTTGGTACTATTCTTGTTTTCAATTTCCACATTTTTCCTATTTCGATTTCCAGGTTGTTGTTGCTATTATTATTATTATTATTATCTTTTATCTCTGTTGTATACACATTTCCTTCCGGGTCCCAACCAGAGACCTAAGGTTAGAAATGGCTTCTTGACATTTTCCACTGATCATTTTTGTCAAAAAACAAACAAACAAAAAACAAAACCTAAGATCACATACATTTTACATAGATAAAACTCTTCGCAATATGTGAGTTGTACTTGTGAGTACATTTTTTTTGTATTTCTTCAAGACATTACTATTATTATTATTATTCTATTATTATTAATGATGATGAATTGGATGCACATTATATTTGTGACAAGTTGTCATACTGATGGACAATTATACGAAAAGCTTCTTCATTTAAAAAAAAAGGAGTTTTTTTAAATTATTCTACTTAGAGCGCCTACTCACGATCAGAGTCGCTGACAAGTGCCTATGATACTAACAGACTAACTCATATTCTATGAATTTTTTTTTCTTTCTTAAACCATGGATTTAGAATGTCGCTCCTTCAGTATTGATTAGTCAAACCATTGCTTAACTAAGTCTGTTATGCTAGTCATTGTCAGTTGTTTACATTGAAGTGTCACTGACGACAACAAAAAAAAATTGTAGAAGTTAAGAACGGATTTACTCTTCTTATTTATAATAAGATATAGCTGCATATGACAAGGTTTTTGGGGGGTTTTCTTTTAAGTTCAAATGTTCAATGCAACGAAATGATAGGTGAAAAAAAAAAAGACGAGGGTCTCTAGAAGGGCAAAAAGTTTCTTTTCTTTTTTTAAGTAGATATTTTATTTTGTTTTATTTTCTAAGACACCAAAAGTCGATGCGTGTCCTGTACGATTTTCCCCCGGGCTGCATGCGCGCGTGAGCGACCGCGGATGTAAACATTAAAAAAAAAGTAAAATAAATCAACCAAACAACGTACGAATATTTTAACAACACCACGAAACAATTTTTCCTATTTTTAAAGAAATACATAAAAAGAAAGAAAAAAAAGGCGTTGAATACGTGAATGTTAAAGAAAGAAAGAAAGAAATTATTTACGGATACAGTCCAGTGGTTAGAGCATATTTGTCCTCGTTGTCAATTACAAGAAAAAGTAAAAATAAAAATAAAATAAAAACAGCATTGGAAACAGTAGAATAAGAAGGCCACTTTCACTTTCATTTTCACTACCAGTCGTATACTTGTAAAATCAAATCTGTTCAACTGTTCAAGCCTGTAAATGTATATCACTCATCCTGTTGTATACACATTTCCTTCCGGGTCCCAACCAGAAACCTGAGGTCATAAATGGCTTCATGACATTTTCGACTGACCATTTTTGTGAAAAACAAACGAAAAAACTAAATATCACACACATTTTTTTTACATAGGTAAAGTTCTTCGTTATGTGTGAGTTGTACTTGTGAGTACAAATTTTTGTACTTCTTAAAGAAGTACAAAATTTTGTACTCACAAGTTATTATTATTATTATTATTATTGTTGTTGTTGTTGTTGTTATTATTATTTTGCTTTGTCGGCTAAACTGTTTTTTTGTTACCTTGTGTGTAATAAATAAATAAAAAGAAATAGAACAATTAAGAAAAACTAATATTGACATCTGTTCTGTTTAGTTCAGAGTGCCGGGTCGGTGATACTTGTTATCACACATTTACATTGGAGAAAAACACGCAGTGGACTTTAAGAAATAGTTACTATTATTAACACTTAAAGTCATGTTTTTACTTCAACAAATACATTATTTAAAAACAAGAAAAATGTTTTGAAAGAATGTCCAAAATAATACAAGGAACTGAAAACAGCCATAAAACAATGACGTAACAAGTGGGTTATATTCAGAAACGTGCCCCCTTTTTTTTCTCTCCTCTCCCTTTTTATGCTTATTGCTTTGGAATTAATACAAGTGAAAGGATAGCTTTCGCCGGGTATGACAGGGTGGTTAGAAAAAATAAACTGACAAGAAAAAAAAAAACAAAAAAAAAAAGGAAAAGAAAGAAAGGACAACTGAGGAAAAAACGAAAAAAAATCATTTTTTTTTTCATTTTTTTTTTTTAAGACTCACCTGTCAAAGTCAGGAGGCTTGAATTCTGAACTCTGTTAAGTTGAACGAAGTTGACTTTTTTCTTTTTTTTTTTTTTTTTTAAAAAAAAAAGTGCCAAGAAGTGTGCCCAAACAGCCAACAAACAAGAGTAACACTCCACGAGAGTCTAGAGATCGAAGTGAAGTCGGTATTGCAAAGGAGAGAAAATGCGACCAGAAAGTAAGGCGAAAAGAAGTTTACCAGAAACGGCGGCAGGAGAAGAAGGAGGAGGAAAAGGAGGAGGAGGAGGAGGAGGAAGGGATGGATGAAGATGTTGAATAAGGCATTGTCTCCGTACTTGCTGCTGCTGCTGCTGCTGTCGCTGATCTTTCGGCTGAGGACGATGGTGGTGCTCTTAAAGCTGTTGTTGGGGTGTCTGTGTACAGCACCTAATATTTCTGCTGCTACTGCCGGTCTGTGGTTGAATTTCTGTGACAAGGCGCGTGAAATCATCACCAGTCGATCTATAATGCGTACGCGCTCTCACAGATATGTGTGTGCATGTGTGTGTGTGTGTGTGTGCGTGCGCGCGCCTGTATGCTATATATGTTCATTTCATGTTAAAACAACTCATATGCGTGTTTTTCTTTTTTGACGGAGCTTCAACGTTCTGTCTTGGAAACACCACGTTTGTGTTGATTGTCGATACACCTGTGTGCCAGTATATGTGCAATTCGTCGCTTTAAAGCTATAACTTGTCTCAACCAACTTTTTACATTGGATTAAATGATTATATAGCGCCAAATTTCTTTGTAACCTAGCTCATCAAATCCAGTTTAAATGCCGGCTCTTAATAAAAAAAAAAAAAATGGACTCGAACACTGAACCTTGACAAAACGGATATAAACTTAAAAAAATAAAAAAGTGCGAAAATGCACACAGACTTGAGCAGAGAACGTTACTGTTGATTATAGAAATAGTACCCAATTCTGTTTGTCTTGTGCCAAACTTGACCAAGTCTATCAAATTTCAAATCCGTGAATAAATATAAGCAGCGTGTCCACGAAAGTATATGAAACATTTTATTAACTTTTCTAGAAGTGTATATCTGAATATGAGCATGGGGAAAAGGCAAGTTATAGACATCTCTTCTTCTATGTTCCGTGTCCCTTCAGGACGTTGGCGATCAAGGCTCTCCACAATTTCCTGTCCTTTGTAGCTCTTAATAACTTTTTTACCATCTCTCGCCAACCCTACTCCGCGAATTACGAGGTCAATTTTCTTTGTTATATCATGGCTCTTCATAACACAGGCGGTAATGGCTGTCCACGATTTCTTTTTTTTTTTTTCTTTATTATCTCTGAATTGCCATGACTTCTTAGGGAAGCTACCGTTGTCTTCCCCACGATTTTGAATTCAGACATTTCTTTCTTCTAGACTAGTCTCTAGCCTTGGTTGACAGCTAGTCTTCTCTGCTGTTTAATACATAGCTGTGGGGATAAGAGACGGAATCGCGACTTTCCCAAGGGTATCTGGGCGAAAGTGAGGGCAACAGACTAAACCGGAATTTGAACTCGGATCGCCAGTTCCACTTTCGACACCGAGTAACTGTTACACAATTGACACATCACTAATGGTCGGAATATTTCTTTTTTAATTGTAAAAATAATTAAGGAATATTTAGAGACATTCAACTCGTCTGTGCATGAATCATTTTCTCTGCCCTACAAGTGTATGTATGCGTGTGTGTCCACATGCGTGCACACTCGCATACACACATATAGGTAAAAATTCAGAAGTAGATAAAAAAAGACAGTATGAATAAAGACAAAAGGAAAACTATATTTTACCAGCGCGTTTCCTCCTCTGATGGACTTTATCACATATGAGGACGAAACGCGTTGGTAAAGAATAGTTTTCCTTTTGTGCTTATTTATATATAGTAGGCGAATGCCTATGCAGGGAAGTTTCAAAAAATTATTAAGGCCAAGTCCTAAGAAGACTTCCCCCGCCAGGCAGCAACTCTCCTTCTGGAGAGCGATGGTTTTATTGCCAGTAAACCCACTTTTTAAACTGGCCTTTTGTCACGTTCAGTAGCAACGTGTACACAATGAAAACACACACATATATATATATATATATATATATATATATATATATAGGCTCAAGTGTAGTACGACTCATAGTTACTATGTGCGATACCTGATATTCACGCACACACACACACACATATATATATATATATATATATATATATATACACCGTATATTTTAGGTTTGTTTTTAATATGCGTTCTCTTAACATGAAGTACTTAAGCTAATTGCAAAATATCTTCTTTTATGTGTTGTGTCCCTTCAGGATGTTGGCGATCGGCCCTCCACAATTTCCTGTCCTTTGTAGCTCTTAGTAAATCTTTGTAATTTATGCTGTCTCTCCTAAACCCTGTTCTGTCAACCGTTCATTTTACACAAAGTTCGTTAGGTACGTTATGTCCCTGTCCCGTTTGTCTTCAATATGACCAGTCACAATATATACTCCTAAAAATTGGTTCAAAACTTACGTATTGATTTGGTTGACAGACAAATTGGCATTAAAAGAGGTTCGCTTACCTGAAACGTATCACTCTGTGTGTGTAAAACGGCATAAACGGGCTTTGTGTATTCGTGAGCTTCAGTTTTGTATGTTTGTGTGAAATACAGTTAACGAGGAAATAAACGAAGAGAAAATAAAATAAATTAGCAGGGTGGGGGTCGAAATTCGATTGCATACATTACAATCATATTGTTAGGGGAGATTTTATAAGTATATAGATAATGCCTAAAAAGAGAATTAACAATGCCGTATGACGATAAACTACATCCGGCAGCTAAGTTTTGAGGAGAGTCGAACCACCACTTAATCGCTGTTGTTCAACCTGACCCCGGGTTGTAGCGTCTGTTAGGATCCCAGCTACGGGCAAATAATGAACCTGCAAACTGGGGTCAAAACACTATGAAAGTATAAACATACACTTTTATAGCAAAATTACCAGCAATAGATTTTTAATAGTAAAAAAAATTTCCGGCAATAGATTTTATTAGTAAAAAAATTTACTAAAATTCCCCAGAAAATTAAATTTCGGCATTAAATAATGTATATGCCATTAAACAAAGAAAGAAAGAATTAACTATGTGTAGGAACACTCTACCTCGTAAATGTGACCGACACAAAATTCGGTTCTTAAAAATAGCCTTTTTCTCACGGTTCGAAAACAGGCAGCTTTCTGAAAATGCGAACTTGTGACTGTCTGGGCCCCCGTTACATAGTTTCATCTTGATCATCGTAGCGTGTTATGCTACAAGGATCAAACACATTATCAATGGATCCTTGCATTAAAAACCGCTGAAACCTAGACTTAATTAGATATGGGCAAATTGACGATCGTTGAACAAAAGTAGACTACAAAAGTGAAAGAAAGAAAATTAAACCTTATCATATGCTTCGCTATTCAGATCAGCATGCTCATCTTGGTTGTTATTTGTATCTTTTAAATCGTTTCACGCCAAACAAAACGATGAACGCAAAGGTTGGGGGGGGGCTACAGGGAGTGAAAGAGAATGAGAAACCTGAGAATTGAGGAAAAGACCAAAACGAACATGGTTCAAAAAAAAAAAAAAAAAGAAAAAAGGTGTATTTCCAAGAAGGCTCAAGAGGATGGTATACCTCAAACTCACACCTGACCTCAAGTGGATCCATCGTGGACACCCCGAGACGTTGTAATGGTTAGTAAGCTTGTCTCGCTAGAACAATTACGACTGAGTAGTGAGTTCGATCCTCACTGGGTGCCGCATACTTTCGGCCTTGAAGCTACGCTTGGAAAATCGCTATACGATCCATCGTTAAATATGTAGATAAAATTATCGGCTTCCGTCAGATGAAGCCGATAATTTTATCTGCATAAATTTATTGCATATATCCTCATGCTATCCTCTACCTTTATAATAGCCGGATCAGGCCGAAAACGGAGTACTGTTGCCATATTTGGACAGGAACTGCCCAGACCTCACTTTTCAGTCTTTATTCAGCCCAAAAGCGTATCCGAGTCCTTGTGAGAGAAAAATTATTTTCCACACGCCAACCTCTCTCTCACAGTCTGAATGTGGCGAGTCTCTCACTGCTCTATCGCGTCTACCATGAAAAGTGCACGGAAGAACCGCATTTTCTGATTCCACCAGGTCTGACCTTCATGGCTAGGACCCGCCATGTCACTTACATAGTAGCAAACCACTCTCATTACCTCAAACAGCTTCTTCCCGCAAACCACTGCCCTATGGAACAGACTCCCTGATCACTACAATCGGAACCTGTTCAAGTCTAGAGTTAACCGTTATCATCCCCTCTTATCCATATAAACTACCCCTTATCATAACCCTCTACCTCGAGTGGCTCCCGGGGCTTGTACAGGGTGAACCTAACTATAAAAAATAAAATAAAATAAATGGAAGATGACGATTAGCGTTGCACTTAATTATTTGAAGATCGCAGTTATCAGGGAAGCAAGGAATCGGAAGGGAGTTGTACAGGTGGGAAGTGTGAGTAAAAAAAAAACTGTTAGAGTAGACGTGACGGATGCATCTAGCTAGTTCAACGGTGATGCATAGTTGCTTATCTAGTAGCACTCTTAAATTCGTGTAGTCGGAGCACCAGGGATAAAATCTCATCAGAACCGTTGTTATGAAAATATTTGTAGAAAAGACAGAGGGAACACTATTTACATTATTCGGATTATTGTTCTCATCTTTGCCGCCATATTTACTACAACGTTTTCGGTCGTTGTACGCTCCGGCCTTTAGTTGGAATGTCGAACTGAACCCTTTATTTCGCTCACTGGGGTAGACTGTTCTAGTTCTACGTGCCATGTTTAATGGATGTCAGTTATCAGTTATCTCCTGTTAATTCCCCTCTCCAAGTTCTCCAATACCTTAACCGAGTATTGAACTCACACTCTTTGCGTCTTGTCATCGAACCAACGTCTTTATCCACTGTGCCATGTGTCCTTGAAGACATCTGTGTATTCATTTCTGGGTATTATAAACCTAATGTCTTCAGCAACAAATATTTTTTACCAGTGCTCATATTGCAATTTTAGCTGTTATAATACCATGTTTTTACCAGAGCTCATATTGCAATTTTTGTTGTTATTATCGCTTTTCTCTGGCACTTCTTATTACTGGTTCCCATATTTTATTCATTTCTATGCTCGGAGAGCTCAGAAGATTTTTGTGGCCTAGCATATGTGCTGATTCCTTAAGTTTACGAATTTTCCAATGGTGTTCTTTGACTACGATCTCAACCTGATCCCACAGAGGGCGGTGATCCCCATTTTCTCGTCGGTGAAAAAGTGACTAAAGTCGAGATGCCTGATCAGGATCGATGACGTTACAGACCCTTCTTTGGATTTTGTCATGAATTTCGAGATGTACAGGAGGAGCACCAGACTAGATATGGAAACAGTCTTCAATACACCAGCGAATGGTAGACTTAGAAATGTGCAAGATGGATTCTTGTGAGAAAAAAATTTCTGGCACGACACAGTGAACCAACTAGCCGAAGCAATTGATTCGACATAGTCGCTCCTCTCCATATCAGTGGAAAACGTGCAGCCAAGGAGGCGTAGAGTTTTGCTCTCCGGGAGATCAGCATCAGCCTTGCTGATGGCAGGCAGAAAAGGTTCTTTATGGTGATTAAATTAAAGCAGTTCTGTTTTGGGGGCGTTGAAATTAACAAGACATTTCTTGCCACGGTTAATCACTGATCGGAGTTCTTTTTCAAGTGAAGCTGCTGATTGTCAGATTTGCTATTAAGTCAATTAAGTGGTTGTGTCATCTGCATAAATACCTAGCTGAGAACTGAAGACATCGGAGAGATCATTGATGAAGATCAGAAACAGAGTAGGTTCAAGGATAGAGCCCTATAGGACTCTCATGTTAATATGAGAGGATCTGGAAGCATGCCCATTCATCACGACTTTCGTTACTCAATTTGTTAGCAACGATTGGATTAAGCCAAATATTCGTCCCGTGAAACTGTAGCCCTTAAGCTTGCGTAAAAGGCCTTTCGAGATATCTAGGACCACAGCCCAAGCTTCGCCAAACTCACAACGTTTCGGCCGTAGTACCCTCGGCCTTCTTCCGGTGTCCTACTCGGTAACCTTAAAGGAATTTTTAACTTAATACTTTATCCAATCCATAGGTGGTAGATTGTTCTCATTTTGCTTGCCATGCTTGAGAGATATTTTTTGTCAGTTCGAAATAACTAGTACGAAGACACCCCCCCCCAACCACACCCTGAAGAATTCCGGTGCCTGCAACGAGTGCGAAGACAGGCACTAGAAATAGGCCGAGCCGGAGAGTACACTGAGTACAAAAAAAGACCACGGTATGCTTTGAGGGTATAACAAGTATGAAGGCAGACACCTGAAAAGGCCGCGGAGAGTTACGATATGCACAGACACACACTCAAAGAAAGCCGGGGGTGGGGGGTACAATGAATGCGAAGACAAACACCTGCAAAAGCTGGTGAGTACAATGAGTACGAAAACAAATACCCAAAGAAGGCCGGGGTTGGTATAACGAGTGCACAAACAGACATGGGAGGAAGGCCGGGGAATACAACGTCCGAAACGTCTATTATTATTATTATCATCGTCATTATTATTTTTATTCGTGTTTCTTTCTGCGGTCTTTTCTGGCAATTTCCAGATGGTCATTTTCCTGTCGTTAAACAAGTAGCGTGGATTGCAAGTAAAGAATACGGTGCTGGTGAGATTCGTTCTGCCATCCCTTATGTTCAGTTGTTTGGGGCAGCTGTCATATCGATTAGACTACAGGAATCTAATTTTAGCCATGATTCTTTTATTCTTTGTCTTTTTACTAAATGCTCGATACGCCATTATCTACGCTAGATTAATAGCAGCATTTTTAGAATTAATATGAATTAATTAATTACAATTGACAATGCTTCGTTTAAGAAGAGTTACTTAATAATAATAGAACAAGTTATGTATTGAGTTTGTGTTTGTACGTTTTCGCGTGATTGTCAGATGCAAAGGAAGAAAGAAAAAGAAAGAAAGGGTAAACGAATGAGGGAGTGGTGTGGAAAAAGAGAAATAAATAAAAATGTACCTTCCCATTTTGTTAGCTGTCTGAGTGATTTTAAAAGAAGTTCATCAATAGTTTACCCTTTTTTGTAAAGACAAGAGGAAGAGGCGAAATAGAGTTAATCGAAACTTTGAATCAAAAAGATAAAGAATCCTTAAAGCCTTCTTTAAGATGAATGTACAATTCATATTGTTTTGATCATGACCTCTGGCCTTTTTCGACTTTTCTTCATGTCAGTGTCCCAAAATGGGATGCTACATTCTGAAAGACCCCCACCTTTTTTTTTTAATTGATTTCGATCTTCCATCCTAGTATTGTTTGAAGTTGTACGATAAAGCTTTGTCTTTATTCGTTTCATGAATTATTCAAACGCCATCTTTGTTGTTTTGATTGCAATGTTTCAACCAAAGCGTTTCATTTATTCGTATTTTGCATTCGAGTCTCACTGTCAGTTAGGATAAACTGTATATCTATCTTGTTGTTTAACCGTATAAAAATACAAAATAAATAAATAGAAAAGGGGCGTGAGACAAGGATGTGTCTTCTCCCCAGATATATTCAACCTCTACAAAATGCATGGTCACCAGTAAAAAGATGAGCCCGAAATGCGATTTACAGACACTAAAATCAAGCAGATACGTAAATTTAAATATCTGGGAAGTATTCTGACAGGACGGTAAGCGCGACGCTGAGATCCGAAGACGTATTGAGATGGCTAAAGACACGTTCCGAAAGCTAGAAAAAGTATTACGAGACAGGAAATTTCGTTAGTAACAAAGAAAGGAGTACTGAACTGCTACGTGATATCTGTCCTCCTTTACAGCGAATGTTGGACGTTTTCCTCAAAGATGAAGAGACTCGAGGCAACGTAGGTATGGTTCTACAGAAGGATGCTAAGAATACCATAGACCGAACATGTGAGCAACGATGAGGTTTTGAAGTGGATGCAAACAAAGAGGGAGCTTATACTTAACATCAGGAAGAGACAGCTGAAATTTCTGAGAAAGGAGGGCTTGAAGAATCTGATACTCACAGGGCAGATAGAGGGAAAGAGAGACAAGGAAAAGCAACGCGTGACGTACCTGGCGGTCTTAATCAAGTGGATGACAGTATTTGGGAGAAGTAGCAAAAGAACAAAACATATTGAGAACTACAAGGAACAGGAGGTGGTGGAGAGCCATGATCGTTTTCGCCCCAAAGGAACACGGCACATAAAAGAAGACTGTATCGTAAGGGAATTCGAACTCTTACCAGTATTATTGGTGGGCGTAATCTCTACATTAGTATAAGATACGCAGATGACAATGTGTTGATGGCCAACTCGGAAAGGAAACTACAGGACCTCATAGACATGTTAGTAGAAGAAAGCGAGAAAAAAGGACTAACCATCAACAGCAAGAAGACAGAATGTCCAAGATGCGAGTTTACGAAACAGGCAGGTGCAGAAATTTAAATATCTGGGAAGCGTTTTAACAGAGGATGGAAAATGCCGCACCGCGATTCGAACAAGTCAGTTATGAGTCATACGTGATACACGTTTATGCGATCATGTATCTTTTGATACATGACTGAGAAAGCAGATTTTTTCCCACAGTAGGTTGCCATTTCTTTCTGCGGTAGGCCAGTTGCCATCCAAGGCTATAGAACCCGTTCTGTCTTGCTATTTACTCATAGTCAGTCAGTTATATGTCATGCGTGATATACATTTATGCGATCATGTATCTTTCGATACATGACTGAGAAAGCAGATTATTTTTTTCCCACAGTATGTTGCCATTTCTTTCTGCGGTAGACCAGCTGCCACCCAGTTGCTACCCAAGACTACAAAAGCCGGTCTAACCTGCTATGTACCCATAGCTTGGAGTGGGGGGGGGGAAGAGGATTCATACCGTAAGTGAAATGTAATGGATTCGACTGAAATTCGAACTTGGCTTTCCGATTTCTCAATCCGAGCCGCTATCCAGTTACTCCACCGCGAAAAGTGTGCTGAGTTGCTGTGTTATCCCCATCCTCTTATATGGCAGGGAATGTGTAAAATTTCAGGCAGAAAAGAACAATATGACTAAAGATAAAAGGAATACTTAGCCGGCGACTTAATAAAGTCCTTCAAAGAACGAGACGCGTCGGTTAAAACAACCCCGCCATGAATAATCTCTCTACAAATGAAGAAAAGACTAAAGGCGGCAGAAATGTGGTTTTGTGAAAGGATGGTGAAAGTTCCGTATACAGAGCGAGTAAGCAACAAGGATTTGGTTAATTTTATTTCGCGGCACATCAATCTTTTATGGGTTATTTAATGCTGAAATCTAAATAATTTGTACACAATTTTATGGCTTCAACTACGGATAAAATGTATTGGTCATTCTTTATAAAATGCATTTTTGTTTATATATATATATATATATATATATATATATATATATATATATAAAAGTTTTAAATTTAAACAGCAACCAAAAGTTTTCCTTTAAGCAGTTCGTCAGGAAAGGCAAATTTCTCTGACGATCCGCTTAGGAAAAACCTAAATTAGGTTTGCCTAACTCTCTAGGTTTAACTAAGTCAAAAATCATTACTTACTGTATTGAGCACTTTATTTAGTTATTTTGTTTACTATTAAGCAATTTTTTTATTTTGGACTTGCATGCTAGACGATTATTTTCAACTGACGTCCATGTTCTTGGTTCTTTCTTTTTTTATATACCTTTTTTTCACTTTGTTATTGGTTTGATTATTCGCAAATCAAAATACAGAAGGTTTTCCGTACGAGTATAATTTCTTATACTTATAAGATTATTACTACTACTACTAATATATATATATATATTATTACTACTACTACTACTAATATATATATATATATTATTACTACTACTACTACTAATATATATATATATATTATTACTACTACTACTACTAATATATATTATTTTTACTACTACTACATAATATATATATATATATTATTATTACTACTACTACTACTATATATATATATATATACTACTACTATATATATATATTATTATTTTGATCTACTACTAATATATATATATTATTACTACTACTAATAAAAATATATATATATATATATATATATTTCTACTACAAATACTACTAATATATATATATATATATATTATTATTACTACAAAATATATATATATATTACTACTACTACTAATATATATATATTACTACTAATATATATATATATATATTATTACTACTACTACTACTAATATATATATATATATATATATATATAAATACTTTCATAGTGTTTTGTTTTGGGTTTACTTTGGTCACTATTTATTATTAGCTGGGACCCAAACATTGGTTCAGGGCAAACCTAGGAACAACCAAAATTAAAAGGTGGTTCCACGCTCTTCAAAACCTCCAATCTCCTAATCAGAGACCTTACTGCCGGAAGTAGTTAAGTAACAAGGAAGTCTCGAAGAAAATGGCAAAGGAAAGAACACTTATATTCAGAATCAGGGAAAGATTGTTGAAATTCCTTCGACACAGTGAGAAAGGAGGTCTTGGGAAATTTAACACTTACGGGTATATTGAGAACAAGAGAGATAGGGACAGCAGCGGCTATTTCCCTGACCTTGCCTTTAAGCCAGAGTGTGACACGGGGTCGTTTTTAAGGTTGGAGCCTTTACACAGAAATATTGACCAGTTACCGCGACTACTGTCACGCTGGCATCGCTATTTCACCGACCCATCTTCTCTTCGTACAATGGGGAAGGTGTTGCCGCAGGGTTGGAATACCTGTGACCGAGCGCCTTCTCCCATCTAAAATAAGGAGCTAACGGGTACTACGCTTTGCTCTCAGCCAAAAGACCGAGAAGCGATTGTATTTACCAGAGCGCTCAAGTCGCTATCGGAAATGACATAACGTCAAAGTTTAAAGTTGGTTTAACGGCAATACTGCAGAAAAATTGCCAAAGCCCTCTCGACACATCCCCTTTTTAGGGACGCCTCAGGCGCCCGGCAATGAACTCGGGCCCATCCCGAAGGAGACGTAATGCCTAGAAGGAGGTCCCCTGGGGCTTGGCCTAATATTAATTAGTACCGTCCCCGGCCAAAAGGCCGAGAAGCGATAGGGGAAGGCAGCCTAGCCTTCCTTCATTATATGTCTAAGGAATTCTAGTTGTCTTTTATTGATTTTTGAGTATAAATGTGATTTCTGTTGCCATTTTCTTTGATACTTCCTTGTTGCTTATTCGCTTCGTCCGTGGAATTTTCAGTATCCTTCTGCAGAACGATATTTCTGCTGCCTCTAGTTTTCTCCTCGTCCGTGGGGAGATTGTCCAACATTCACTGCCATTTAAGAGGACGGATATCACATAGCAACCCAGCGCTCCTTTCTTTGTTCCTAACGAATTTTTTTCCGTCACTCAGCGCCTTGTTTTAGCTTTTACAATATCTCTTTTGCTCGTTGTCAGTACGTGTTCAAATCTCGGTGCCGCATTTTCCATCCTGCTTAATATTTAAATTCTTGTCGCTTACTCACTCCGTCCATGGAATTTTCAATATTCTTATAAAGAACCAAATTTCTGCTACCTTTTAGATTTTTTTTTCTCGTCCGTGGAGGGATTGTCCAACATTCACAGCCATGAATAAAGACAAAAGGAAAACTTATCTTAGCCCACGCGTCTCATCCTCTGAGGGACTTTATCAAGGCGTCGGCTAAAATAAGCATTCAATCTGTCTTTAGTCATATTTTACAAATATACTCTATTTGAAATTTTACACATTCACTGCTACATAAGAGTATGGATATCACATAGAAAAAAAAAAAGAGTGCTGGGTTACTAACAAAATCTTTCCGTTTCTCAGCCCTTTGCTTCAATCAGTTATGTGTCATGCGTGATACACGCTTAGGCGATCATTTTTCTTTCGATACATGACTGACGAGGCAGATTTTTTTTCCCGTAATAGGTTACTATTTCTTTCATTTCATTTCATTTTTTTTCATCAGAATCCATCTGGCATATTTATAAATCTACCATTCGTCTGTCAGTCACTTTCTCTCCCATGTACTGTGGCTTCCCTCTGTCTTTTCTATAAATATTTTCATGGCATCTGCTCTGATGAGCTATTTTCACTTGTGCCCCAACTGCATGAATTTAAGTGCGTTACTAGGTTGTCATCTCAGTACCGCCCTTTTACTGTCAAAACAGTTAAATGTAACCACCTCTTCTATTCAAACAGCTTCTTCTCTCACACTTCCCAACAGTGGAACTCCCTTCCTCTTACTTGTTTCCTTGATAACTATAATCTTCAAAAATTTAAATGTAATGTCAATCGACATCTTCAGTTGCCTTGATCCCCATTTTTCTTTTTGTCCTCCTCCGTTGTTCTTTTTATCAGTTCCCCACCCCTCTTTTCTCTTACTTTCACTCTCTGTAGCTCCTTGCGTACTAGTGACACTGCCGCCTTGCTTGGGGTAAAATGCTTAAAAAATTTTTTAAATACTGTTGGTTTGGTGCTCCTGCTGTATATCTCGCGGTCCTTGTCAAAATCCAAACTGAACTTTGTATTGATTGGTCTGATTGTCACTGTAGCTGATCAATCGGGCAAAGTCGATTGGAAAGTTTTCTCCGTTTAGAAATTTCAGCTCATGAAGTTTGGATTGGTAAACTCAGCTAAAGAAAATAATAATAGTAATAATAATAATGTTTGTTCTATATAGAGATTGACTAGCAGTAGAGCCCGGCGTTGTCCGGGGATGTAACAGTAATAGATCAAGTATCGACTATCATAAAGACTGAAAAATAAAATTGACAAAGATCATTGTTTAAGGTTGACGGACATGCATGTCTTAATTAGTTTTTTTTTTTTTTTTTACGAATTGGTCAAACCCAAACTGAAACAAAAACATTGTTTTCAATCGTTATGAGTCTATCGATTGAATAGAATTTTATTATAAACAATTGTCTTGTAAATGGAATTTTTAAAGCATTCTGAATGTAAAAATAAAGAAAAAAAGTGTGCAAGACAATAAAAAACACTACCTGCCAAAAAAAAGTGAAGTTTTGTTGAAATCGGTTGAAAAATGTAGGAAATCCGATCCCATATATAAACGAACACACACACACACACACACACACACACACACACACAAACAAACAAACTGGGTTTTATAAGTATAACTCAATATGAGTTGTCCCCCTTCCATTCTGGCGACAGAATCATGTTTTATCGTGTTTTCAAATTGATTTCGTGCAAAAACAATTGTATTTTTCCAATTTTTGGCGCTGTCAAAACCACCGCAAGGTAATTTTACGCAGTCCTGTGAAGTTTTGTTGAAATCGGTTGAAAAATGTAGGAAATCCAATCCAATATATAAACGTGTACACACACACACACAATCTGCGTTTTATAATAAGTAAGATTCTTTTACCATTCAAAGACAAAAGGTGTCGACAGTAAAATTATTAGCAGGGCAGGATTATCACATTTTGAGGCCCCTATTCTAATAAAATTATGCCCCCCCCTCTCAAAACTTCAGAATAGAGCCACTCTCTAACGCGCCTGTCTTGACTATTTTTATTCGTGATATATTTTGGCGACATTTACATAGCTTGAAGTAAACTTATTGCAAATTCTTTAAATAAACTCCAACAGCTATCTTTGGTTTGCCAATAAAAATATTCTTTAAGAAATACTACTATGTTACTATTTATTGCAAACTAAATTGGCACATATTTCAAATGGACAATACTTTGAAGGTGATAAGAATATAAACATGCAACAATAAATGAATAAAATTATATGACGCAATTTTGGTTACTTTTGCCCCCCCCCCTTTCGTACGTACATACATATATATATATATATATATATACTTATAAATATCGTGACCAAGAGTTTGAATTTACTGTCCATGTTCGAACTGTTGATCATGCTATATGTGCTCTCTCTAGGGCCGGATTCTAACCTTTTCGGGCCCCTAGGCTAATGAAATTATGGACACCACTTCAGACAGAACCTCCCGCTAACTCACCTTCACTTGTCTTGAATGTTTTACTCATAATATAATACAGCGACATTTACGTAGCTTCAAGTAAACTTATTGCAAATTCTTTTTTTATTTCTTATTAAAAATTTTCTTTAAGAAATATCTTTATTTTACTATTTATTGCAAACCAAAAATAGCACATATTTCAACACAACTTTAGTAAAACAACAAAAAAAACAAGATTTTTATAACCAGCATTATAAGAATAAAACAATCAAAACAAATAGAGTTTGTTGTATTGACATCATTTCAATTTATGAAACTAGAAGTTGTAACATTTGTCAAAATTAAAATCATTGCTTTAATAATCATCCTTTAATAAAGGATCCTAGGTTGTAGCCTATAATAGCCTAAAGGATAATCCAGCCCTGGTCTCTTTTAATTCATGACTGACCGTGCAAAAGATTTTCCCGCAGTAGGTTGCCATTTCTTTCTGCAATAAATATCCCATATAGAAAAAGGCTTGAAGGGCCCTAGGATGCCTAAAGGATAATCCAGCCCTGGTCTCTTTTAATTCATGACTGACCGTGCAAAAGATTTTCCCACAGTAGGTTGCCATATACTTTAATAAATAATTTATATATATATATATATATATATATATATATATACACACATACATACATACACACACACACACACGAGAAGGACTCAAAAGTAACCGGAATCGTTTTCTGTGTGACAAGCCCGTAGTAGTTCAGGCTTTTGCCGCTAGATGCCACATGAGGCAACCCTCAGGCATCAGTGTGCTAACGGGTGTCATCGTGAGAAGACGTACAGCTCTATGGTTCACATTTGTTTTGAAGTTCTTCACACCTTTTCGTCTATTTTTACCATGGCGTGCTGCTGTGAAATTTTGTTTTTTACTGGCTAAAACAGCAGCCGAAACAGTTGCCATGCTTAAAACATTTTACAAGGATGCTGCTATGAGTAAAACACAAGTTTATGTGTAGGTTACACGCTTTAGGAATGGTCAATTGTCGCTGGAAGACCAGTTTCGTTCATCCCGAACAGTTGAAAGCATCATGAAAATTCATGAAATGATCTTGGGAGACTGTCGCCGAACAATTGACGAACTTGTTGATTTGACTGGTGTGTCCTGGAGTTCATGTCAACAAATTGAGAATGAAAAGAGCGAAAATTGTGCCTTGCTTGCTCACGGACGATCAAAAGCAGTCACGAATGGATACCTGTCGTAAACTGAAAAAAAACAGTTGGAAGTTGATCCAGACCTTTTTCGAAGGTCATCACTGGTGACGAAAGCTGCAGCTATGGCCACGACTCGGAAACGAAGCAGCAATCAAGTCAGTAGAAGTATCCAACGTCACCAAAGAAAAAAAAAGCACGTCAAGTGAAGTCAATTGTCAAGACGATGCTGATTTGATTATTTTATATGAGAGGAATTTTCATTAAAGAATTTTTTTCCTCCTGGTCTTAACCAGGCTTTTACTTGAAGTCCTGAAGCGTTTAATGAAACAAGGTGAGACGAAAACGCCCTGACCTGTGGCAAAGTGGAGGGTGGTGGTTGCATTACGACAATGCACCAGCGCACACCACCTTGGGTGGGAGACAGTTTAATAAACTATCTTTTTTATTTCTTATTAAAATTTTTCTTTATGAAATACCAATATTTTACTATTTATTGCAAACAAAATTAGCACATATTTCAACACAACTTTAGTAAAACAAGAATAAAAAACCCAGATTTTTATAACCAGCATTATTAGAATAAAGCAATCAAAACAAATAAGAGTTTGTTGTATTGATATCATTTCAATTTATGAAACTAGAAGTTGTAACATTTGTAAAAATTAAAATCATTGCTTTATATAAGTTTTGAGGGTCCTAGGCTGCGGCCTATGATAGCCTAAAGGATAATCCAGTTCTGGTCCATTTCAATTTATGACTGACCGCCAGAAGATTTTCCCGCAGTAGGTTGCCATTTCTTTCTGCACTAAATATCCCATATACTTGAATAAATAATTTCTACCATTAATGTTCACCATCCCATTGGATAATTTCTTAAAAAAAAAAAAAAAAAGTGATATTAATTATAGTTTTCTAACTATAGCTGGCCATTCATATTCGACAATACTTGTCTACTAGGGCGGTTCGCCAATCCGTTATCTAGAGTGATCAACAATCTGATTAAGGCCACTATACTCAAACCCTCAGTCTCGATGACTTGTGACTTTGTGCTAGTACAGCTATTGATTTGAATACAAGGTTACAGCCTAAATTTCTATCACAATAATTTGGCTCAAATGTGGTATGTTTTATCATGCACTTTCCTAAGGTGCCGCATGTTGGGATCATCCCTTCCAGACCGATCAAGAAGTCTCCTTCCTGACAAATAGACCATGGTGAGATTCGAACCCAGGTCTCGTGGTCAGAAAGCGAGCATTCTAACCACTTTATATATATATATAAAATATACGGAAAAACAAACAAAAATCCTAATATACAATTATGCTGTTTTAATGTTAATATAATATCAACGTCGGTCTAATATGAAAACGGAACGCTGATCTTATAAAAAATTTCAGTTATCTGTTTGGATTAGTCTTGCTCTTGTGTCCATCGTCTTTTTCATGTTGAATTGAATATAGTCTAATGTTAATTATGTTTTATGAATATGTCCTGAAGATGGTCTATTAGACCGAAACGTCCGACGTTGACATTATATTAACATTAAAACAGCATAATTGCATATTAGGATTTTTGTTTGTTTTTCCGTATATTTTTCCCCCATACTGTCGGATCTATATCCATATATATATATATATAACGATTGGTCCCTGATGATGCGTTGGCCGAAAGGCAAACTAGGTCCGTATAAAAAAAAAAAAAAAAGAATGAACATAAAATTATGATTATTTAAATCAATATTACTGTTCTGTGGTATCAGGTCTTTGTTTCAATATATATATATATATATATATATATATATATATATATATATAATATATATAATAATAAATAATCTTCTTCAATATATGGGGTTTCAGCAGTGTAGCTCCCAAAACTCAAAAAACAGACTACCTATAATTATGATTTGATTAGAGTGGTGAAGGGTCGTGTACAACCATCAACACTTTTGGGAGAAGCTAAATACAAGAAACTGGTGTAGAATTTGTGACATGAGATCTCAAAACAGCCCTCCTCAGGTTTTCAATCCCAAATAGTTTTTCATTTAGACTATGTGCTGAGAGTGATATCTCATCGAGTTGTGATTTTTAATACTGCTCAGTTATTGCTCGCTATGTAAACACTGTCCGGCCAAACAGGCAGGTTAGGTTTAGGGCTGTAATTGGGTCGACGAAACCCTTGGGGATCGTCGATGGCTGTGCTAGCACGAAGTCACCGAGGGTTTGAACGTGCTGGCCATGTTTAGACTATTGATCACGCTAGATAGTACGCTCTCTCCCAGAAACTGTAACTAAGGTCCGCTCAACATAGTTGCAGTATGAACCACAGGTAGGCTGTATGGCGGTTGCACAAACACAAATGTCTCTGAATGGCCATGTATTATATATATATATAAACTTAGGTTTGCTCTACATAGCGTATCGAGCACTTTATTTAGTTAATTTTCTTACTCGTATCGTTTTTTTTTCTTTGACTCTGAACTTGAATCCTAGATGATTACTTTCGGCTAACGGACATGTTCTCTGTTCTTTCTTTTTTTTGTACTATTTTTTCGCTTTGGTATTGGTTTGTTTATTCACAAGTCAAGGCACCTAAGGTTTTCGGACGAGTCAAATTTATTATATTTAGAAGATCACAACTAGTATGTATATATATATATATATATATATATATATATATATATATATATATATATATATAATGTGTGTGTGTGTGTGTGAAATGGACTAGGTCCTGCAATTATTTTAATATATTTTCTGTTTATACGTTATTTTTTATAGATACAAATATTTAAGTAAATGTTCTGTTTATAATAAACAGTATTAACTCCATTTACTGGCCTGAATGTCCAAGAAATTTCCATATAGGATACAGATTCGATTCCTGTCGGAGGATACACATTTTCTATGAAATTGGAATATCAAATGTTTTACTATAAAGAAATTTCAGCGAAATGTTTTACCTTAAAAACAGCTAATTTCAACCAAATGTTTTACTATAAAGAAACAGCTATAAAAATAACGTATAAACAGAAAATATATTAAAATATTCGAAACACTGACCGTTTCTACCAAAATTGTTTCGTCAGGCAGTACTGCATAAAGACAGTGTTTCGAATATTCTATATCTTAATTTACCCTACATTTTCATTTTATCATAAAACTTACCACAGCTAAATTTTTATGAAAATTGTATTGAACTGTGGTAAGTTGTTGCTCCAGATCGTTCTTGATGTTTACTTTCCGGCGATCCTTTCTTGTTTTTCATTTTTATATAACGGAAGTTATGCGTGGAGCCGCCTTGATTTTTGTTAGTTTTTTTTTTTTTTTTTTCTTTTCAGTATCAAATTAGTAGGCTCGTGTCCCGCAAACTTCCTGCATTTTTGGGCCGGGTTCAGTCTTTTCTTCTTCCTCTTTATTTGAAGATTTCCTTCTTGTTAGGTGAGGGAAAGATATAGCGTTTTAAAGAAAAGCGCAAATGCCTTATTTTTATCCTTTTTTTTATTTTTTTTTTTTAGATTTTATTCTATATTATTTTTATCGGGACTCACTACAGACCACTTAATTTAGCCGTTCTTTTGTGAGCATCACTTCTTGCCAAATATATAATTATATATAATTTCTTTCTATTCCAAATGTCATTTTCTTGATACCCATGTTTAAGCAGATGTCCGCTTTTATTAAACATTTTACATTGTCACACAAGGTTACCTACGTATTAATTTACGATTTGTGACTATGCGCGACACCCGAAAAGTTCCGTCTAGCCAATTTCACTTACGACGTAATCTGTATTTAGGCACTCCCCAATAATACCCACATGCTGGGATCGTCTCCCCAAGGACGATATTATCATCCAAAAATCACTTACTTCACTAACGAACTATAGTGAAATTCGAACGTAGATCTCGTAGTCGGGACACTCACCATTCAATCACGTGCTCATAACCCAGAAGAAAAGAAGAAGCGCTATTTACATTATTCGGACTATTGTCCTCATCTTTGTTGCCATATTTATCACAACGTTTTGGCAGTTGTACGTTCCGGCCTTCAGTGCCATGTGTCTTTAAGGACACATGGCACAGTGGATAAAGTCGTTGGTTAAGATCTAGTGACAGGACCCAAAGAGTTGTGAGTTCAATACCCGGTTAAGGCAGTGGAGAACTTGGAGAGGGAAATTAACAGGAGATAACATCCATTAGACATGGCACGTGGAACTGGAACAGTCCACCCCAGCGAGCAAAATAAAGGGTTCAGTTCGACATTCCAACCACCTGAAGAAGACCGGAGCGTACAACGGCCGAAACGTTGTGATAAATATGGCAACAAAGATGAGGATAATAATCCGAATAATGTAAATATAATGTACCTAATAACTCATCTCAGAAATATAGACGGATACTAAAAAAATAAAAATGGGATTAATTATAAAATGCTAAATATGTCTCCTAATCAGAAAGAATCGTATGCTTTTATTTGGCGATTTTGATAGGCTAGCCAAGATACAGTAATCTGGCGAAAGTCGGAATAAAAGCGTCAATGCTTTTTAGGTATTTAAACATTGATGTTAAGAATTCTTTGTCTCTGGTGGTCTTCGGTATTTTTTCTTCTTTTTTTTTTTTAAACGCTTCGATGCAAGGGCAGTTCTAACTGACAATTTGCTGCCTGAAAATCCACAGTTAACAACTCCGCCCACTTTTATTGGCATATTGGCTGCCATGCACGTTATGCATATTCCTCCCTGCGAGAGAAAAAAAAATCTCTACCATTACGCCGACATTAATGAAGCGTCGTATTTTATCACGATTTTTACATGAGCGGAAATTCATTTGTTATCCATTTTAGAATAATTCAAATTAGAAGAATTCCAATTCTTTCTAATTTTAAGCATTTTCTCCAGGAAATAGTTTCTAACTAAAAATATTAACGCGTAAAATTTCCTTCTACTGATTTCAAAGTCTTGTTATATGGTAACCGTGAGATTAGTCGTTTCTTTAATGTAAAACATTTGGCTGAAATTTCTTTATAGTAAAACATTTGGCATTCATTAACCTGCCAATTCGCGTCACTTTCGGTTAAAATTTCTCAAATATTTCACTTAAATCAGTTTTGGGGAAAAATGTTTCTAAAGTCGGGATCTATTCTGTTAATTCACTCCATAATAAAAAGAATTTGTATTTACTAAAATTCACACCGAATTCTCTCAGAGTGAGGCTCTTCCATTGCACTCCATTTGGGTTGACCTTTGCGATCACCGCAGATGTGAGCAATTCCGGTGAGCTATTTCTAAGTGTGGGGTCTGCGTTTGCGCTCACACCGATAAACAAGCTAAAAAAAGATTTGTTTTCATTTTTTTTTAAATTCTAAAAAAATCCTTGTAAGTACCTCAAATGTCATCTGCATTTATGAAATGTGAATAAATCCCTGATTTTTAGTAATTTATCATGCTGGGCGTTGATGCAAAGCAAGCTAAACAAATTTTAATTTAAAATTTATAATTCCAAAAGAGTACCACAAATTTAATAAAAAACAAATAAACATTGATTTAAAATTTGTAATTTCTTGCTGTGATTGATTATTTGCGATAAGTAATTTTACATTATTTTGGGTTATATAGTTGATTTTAAGGGTCTTTTCTGTTAATACAACAAAAAAGATCCCTAAAGTCAACTACTGTCGCTCTCTCTAGTATTGATAGAGAAATATTTCCTGATATTCTGTTTATAGTAGTAATATATTAATAGTGGGTAAAGTTGTGGGTTACCCCACGTAACTTCGCCAGAATCGCCCGTTAGGCGGCGCTGATTAAATAATATATATCCTCACTCTCTCTCTCTCTCACCAGATATAGTCAGTCCTCCTGGATATGACGATAAACTACTTCCAGTAGCAAAGCCCCTGATCAGAAGATTGGAGGTTTTGAGGAACATGGAACCACTTCTTAATTGCTGTTGTTTCCAGGCTGAGGTGATAGTGAATGTTAGGGTCCCAACAATGAGCATATCGTGACCCCCCCCCACAAAAAAAAACCAAAACTATATTTGGAATTATAAATATATTATAATATTAATAATAATGTAATATATTATATTAATAATATTATAAATATGGAAATATATAAAAAATATATTTTTTTATAATAAAAATACCAACAATACATTTTATCTTGAAGAAGTTAAAAGCCATGCATTTTCAGTAACTGGTCGGCCTATTTTTTCTGGAGGCATTAAAATTCATGCAAAAAAAAAAAAAGATTCAGAGATCACATTATACATGAACTGGCTTATACATAAGTACGTACAGTAATTAAAATAGCGAGAAAATATATTTATGCATATAGATAAATACAGAGGCCAAGAAAAAAATGAAACATTTATGGAATACCTGCAGCGTATTTTTGCGCGTGCGCGAGATATGTTGCCACGTGGATTGTTTATATTTAAGTAATTGGCTTGCCGTGGGAAAGAGATTCCCACCACCTCAAGCAGCAAAAAGTTCTGATTTGTCACTGCTACATAATGGAGCCAAAATTGAGCAAGATACAGAGAGAAAACTTCCATTTTTACACCACTTGTTATTACTATGTCGCCTAAGTGTTAAAGGAATAGCTAGAACGGAGTGGATAAAGAGCTACAGACCCATATACTTTTAAAATATTTCTACTCTATATTGATGAGAATAAAAGAAATGTTCAGTTTTCCTTGGAATAATCAGTAGCAGACTAGTTTATGTCCCCAAATGTCTTGAATGTATTAATTGTGAATCCCCACGTGTTTTGCTTAACAAGAGCTTGAGAAATGTGAACAAACAAAATGTGGGTAGCCCTTTAAATCGGCCATTTAAAGTTATGTAAAAGCAAAAGAAAGGAAGGTAAAAGAAATAAAAAGAAAGAGATCAAAGAAGTATGTCTCGTCAAGTCTCGCCAATTTACCCCACGTTTAGAACGTAAGTTGCCATGCGTTTATTAAGATACACTGAAAGAAAAAGACAGTTATATACTTCTCATTTTCCATTTCCGTGTGTGTATGTGTGTACGGGCTAGAAAACAGAAAAGCTAAAAGTGAATGGGACGTGTGTTGAATATAAAATGTTTCACTTTGAATTTCTTGTGCAAAAGCAAAAGAAAGATTGAAAAAAAAGAAGTGATCAAAGAAGCATCTATCGTCGTGATGTCTTGCCATTTCCTGCATCTTGTCTGAGTTCTGTCATGTGTTTATAAAAGATAGATAAAAGTATGTTGCCGATGTAATGTTGTAATGGAGCCAAGTTACCAGTTGTCATGGCGTTGACCAGTTGAAGATGGAAATTTTCTTGTGTTGGTAGGAGATTTTTGGTTTTATCTGACTCTTGGATAGATCAACCATGTCAGGAGTCAGGTACGTTCTAGATTGGTAGAGTGAGCCAATCATATTTCTACCCAAGGCCAGAGATGAACTTGTGTCACAATAGACATTCAAAGCGTAGAGTCTCCAGCCCAGACATGGCAGCAATGCACCATTTTTGGCCTAATCCGACGCTTGTAAAGATCAAGCATAGAAGAATGATTCAGAATACTTTCTGGATTGGTAGAATGAGCCGGACATTTTTCTGTTTGAGGTCTACTTGCCTTGCCGCCACACAAAGCTCGAGTCTAGTCTGTTCCACTATTTAGCCGATAGCTGGTGAGGAAAAGAGATGTATCCATGCCTTCTCCAAGGGCATGCAATCAGTTATGTGCCATGCGTGATACACGAAGTAGATTTTCCCCCAGTAGGTTGCCATTTCTTTTTGCAGTAGACCAGTTGCCATCCAAGGCTATAGAACCCGGTCTGTCCTGCTATTTACCGATAGCTTTTAGAAGAAGAGGATTCATACCTTTCCCAAAGTTATTAGCACGTAAGTAAATGTAATGGATTCGACTGGAATTCGAACTCGGCTCTCCGATTCCTCAGTCCGAGCCACTATCCATTACTCAAAGACATCATTTCTTAATTCAATCCAACAACCCCGACCAGAATTTGAACTCAGCTCACTGTTTTCTCTGTCAGTGAGAATAACCATAACGCTACCCTTGCATCTCGTTTCTTCCCAGTTAAAAAAAAAAAATATCGGCCTCATGTTTTCCTGGGCTTGTACATCTTTTAGTGTATAAGTAAAAACATCTTTGTACAAATTTCCGTGGGCGGATATAAATGTAGACGCGCGTGTATATATTTGTATTACCATCTATTTTTTCACACACGATACGCATTTTACAACTTACATTGTGTCGCATTTTGCCTTGACATTTCATGGGTTTGCTGCAGTTGTCTAACTTTCCATAACCACTTTTACCTTGTATGATTCATGCTATGCGGCATATCTGGAATTTTATATATTCAGGAAAAATGAAACTGGTGAGCCAGGTTCAAATCTCAGTTGATTCTGTTTCGTTCACTTTGCTTTAAAAAAAGCCATGAATCTATCTTCCTCTAGCCATGGTTTAAATAGCAGGATAGTGCGGAAGGCACTTCATCAGGCTAGCCCTAGACACACCACTTCTACCTAGCTGCAGTACATGTGAGGCTCCTGTGACTAATTGTTTACGGGACTCATGACATAACGAGTTTGCTAGCTTAGGTATGTGCCTGCAGACGGCTACAGGGTGCGATGGGTAAATTGCCGCCATTTTATATTTTTAATTTTGTCGACTGCACGGTAGAGTAGGGTCAACTGGGCACTCTTTGTGAGAAAAAGAGCACCATGACACAATTCACTCTGCTGGAAATTTGAAAACGGCATGTACTGCTTGGCATTCGCGCCGGAAGCTCCAATACGAATATTTCAGAGTGTCAATCTGAGGACAATGCAGGGGATTCGGAAATTGTTGGATGAGTCTAATGGTGATTGCATCACTAGAAATGACAACGTTATGCCGCCATTGCTCTTCTCACAAGGCCTCGGACTCAACACAGAGGTTTACATCAAAGTGCTTTGAGGAGGTAGTGCCGCTCTGGGTCAAAAGGTTGGCAGTTGGGATATCCTATGTCTGACAACAGGACTCTGCACCATTCCAAACAAGCAGAAGAACCCAGCCATCTTTGTCAGACAATTTCTGCGACCACATAATCCCTTACATCTGGCCACCTAAGTCCCCAGACTTGCAACCCCCTTGATTATTATGTGTGGGGCGCAGTTGCGCGAGAGACCAACAAAACTTCAACAAAACTGATTTCATATGTGCCCTCAGTCCTGCACTCAGTCTTGTTGCCAGATATCATGATCAAAATGATAGTTTTTTTTTTTTTTTAAATCAATTTACCTCAATCAAGGTGATAATGTTGCTAAGACGTAAGGGGCTACTGGAAGTGGAAGAGAAGCAAAATGCTTTAGAAAGAACTGGAAACTCAATAATAGTATAAATTTCAGAGTTTATGTGGAGATGTTTGAAGTATACATTTGAAGGGACCGGAAACCCAATCCTAATTTTTGAATCGATTCAGTCTTTCTTATCAAATCACAAAATGAAAGTCATCTTGAATGGCCACTCATCTAGAGCATTTTGCATTAATGCAGGTGTTCCCCAAGACTCTATCCTTGGGCCCACGTTCTTCCTGATGTCATTAGTTCTCAACTCAGTATCTATGCTGATGACACATCTATTTACTCCTGTCTTAATACTAAGTCTGATCAGTTCAATAAGGTCAAATTGGCAGCTGATTTCAAACTTTCAGTTATGTTTTTCAAAGGAGAGTCGGAAAGAGATTAACCTATAATTGGGAGAGTTTCAAACTTTGGATTTCCATTGATTTGCATCCTAGATATTGTGTATGTATGTATAGCTGGCAACTCGTACTCGAGGATACCTGTTTACTAATGAGGCTAGTCAACCCCCATTGCAGACCTTTGATCAGGCGCATTTGTATCTATTCAACACTCACAGAGCCCACCTTTGTTTTATACTGCAACTTTGCTAAGCAGACCTTAGTTACAGTTTCTGGGAAATACCGTATTATCTAATGTGATCAACAATTTATACAAGGCCAGCACGTTCTAGCACAGCTATCGACGGCTCCCAAGGTTTCCGTCTACCCAATTTCACTCACAAGGCTCGTGTCAACCCGCGGTATGGTTTTTCAGACTCTTTCCAAAGGTGCCGCAAGCTGGGATCGACCCCTTCAGTCCGATAACATCAGGAAGTTTCCTTCCTGACAATTCGACCGCGGGTCTCATGATCAGCAAGCGAACTTTCTAACCACTCGGCCACGTGCCCATATCCTAGATACGAGATCACGAGTATATAAAAGAAAATTTGGAAACTAAAAGCAAGAACTAATCTAAGAAGAAAATGTATATGTCTACCATAAATTGCAGCGTACAAGTCGACCTCAAAAATTTTAGCTCAACATTCTGAGTTAGGTCTTTATCTACCGTATAGGTTGACCCCCCCCCAATATATTGTAAGCTACCAGTAGCCCAAAACTTAGGCCTACCAGTAAATTAAGTTAGGCTACAGTATACGGCAACTTGTGCCGAAATTACATAAAGTTAAATCATTTACCTGTATATTGAGACACTAACCGTAATATATTTCTGTATAGCAAATAACCTACAACACACACCAGTAGGTACCATATATTGTATCAGTATAACTTATCAGGTCTACTGATAAACACATTAAAGTCAAGATCAACTCCTATAAAATATTAATACCCTAGATTATATATCATACCAGGCAGTATTTTTAATAGTACTGTCATATATTATATATTATTGTAAAACACAGTAACACTCATCAACCATTTGCACCAATGATGTAAACAACCAGTGATGCCTACTATTTTATTATTTTATATTAATTTCTGTGTTAATATGCCAAATATATTCACCAAACACAAGTTTTAATAGGATATACTTGTGGCAGCCTGCTGGAAGTAAAAGTAAGTGGTGTACAGTAATTGTTAGGAATGATGTCCCACCTGTTTACAACTTGTTGGTAAAGGTTTGCATTTTATACCCACCACATAAATTGACCTCACCCAACATACAGTAGGCTACCAGTGGCCCCAAACTTAGACCTACCAGTAAATGAAGTTAGGCTACCGTATACAATCATCTGTGCCAAAACTACATAAGGTCACACCACTTACCTGTATATTGAGACACTAACTATATCATTTTTCTATATGTTTTAAACCACCTACAGCGCACACTATTAACTTAGCAAACAATTAAAATTCATCAGGTCTACTGATAAACACATTAAAGAACATGAACTCCTATAAAAAAATTAATACCTTAGATTACCTATCATACTAGGTTGTTTTTGGTAGTACTGCTACGTATCGTATGTTATTGTAAAACACAGTATCATTAATCAGCCATTTGCATCAGTGATGTAAACAAACAGTGATGCCACGACTTGTTGGACGCGATGCGTTCTGTAGCGTTAAGTGAATTTGTGTTACTATTTTATTTATTATCGTATATTAATGCCAAGTATGTTCACCAAACAAGATTTTAGTGGGATACATTTTGGCAGCCTGCTGGACGTACAGCAAGTGGTGTATATGGTAATTGTTAGTAGTGTTGTCTCAATTGTATACAACACGGTAGTAATGGTTTGTATTTTATACCCGACATATAATTCGACCCCTAGTTACGTAAATATATTTTAGGCTTCAAAATTTGACTTGTCCATCGCAATTCATGTTAATTAAATTTCCTTGTTCTTTATTTCACAGCAATTTTTATAAATTTATGAATACAAATTGTTTTCATTTTTTTTAATAAAACGTTAATTAAATAAATATTACATTGTAGTTGGTTCACATAAAATTAATCCTAGAGTGTGTAACATTATTGTTGTCAAATCTCGAGAAAAAAAAATTATGTATAAATCCAGGTGGATATGTTTGGGTTTTATTTAGTTTTATTAAAATTCTAAAACGATCAATATTGCCAAGAGAATGTATGTAATTAATTGTGGTGTCAAGATAAAAAAAAAAATCCCTTTGACAAAGTTTTTTTTTTTTTGTGAGTACATAGGTTAAACTTTGCCAGACATTTTATTACTGAAACACCAATATCTCGGAGGTATATATATATATATATATATATATATAAGGCAACAAGTCTGTTTCTATATTCTGGTGTCTTAATTGCTTTCCAGTCAACTTGGATCTTCAAAAATTTAAATCCAATCTCAATCTCTGTCTTCTGTAATTCCAGTTGTTATTGTTCTCTCTCAATTCTTTGTTTCATATTCTCTGACACCTAGTAACCTCTTGAACCTTAGCGGCTTTATTGCTTTGCTTGGGGTGAAATCTTGACTGGAAAGAAGCTGGAAAACGATGAGACCTTGCTGCTAATCTAGTGTTATGCTTAAATTCATAAAGTCAAAATACCATAGAGGAAAACTCTTTACTCGATAAATTGTGACTAACTAAAGTCTAAAGCCATTATAAAATAGTAACCTGGCAAAAAGGAATATTAAATATCGTCTTTCTGATAAAAGGCTTTTTGGATCAACAAATTTTTGACAAATGTAACATTTATTCGTAGGTATCTTTTTATAATTCCTATAATAACTGCATTTGGATTTTTAATAAAAAAGTTCCAATAGTTGTAAAATTTCAATGCAATTTATTTACGTTTTTACATTTCTATGCAAAGGTGTGTGCTAGCTGATTTTTGTAGATATATCGTTTCAGAGTGAACAATCTTATTTGAAATGTTTGCAAAAAAAAACAAAAAAACATTTGTCTGATAGAGAGAAAATCCACACGTTTTAGTAAATGTCATTGCTCACAATTAACAGGAGCAACGGAAGTACAAACATATCGACTTGGTGAAGTTTGCGTGTTGTTTTAGTTATAGGTTTGTCTTTTGATCTCGAACAGTTTCGTTTTATCTCTGGGGAAAAAGAGTTGCTTGGTGTATAGACGAGGTGGCATTTTGGAATTGGTAAACCTCGCTCTAATGCAAAGTCTCGTATTTATCTGTTTTTAGAAGAGATAAAACTTGTCGGTTTTCTTTCTTAAACTAACAGCGATTGACTGAAAATTCTCTTCTTTTGTTATATGTTTTCTATTACGTTTGCAAATTTTTTTTATCTTATTTTAGATATTGTTTTTGGCAGCTTGTTCCTGGAACCAACTGCTTTAGCTTTTATATATCAAAAAAAGTTTTTGGAGGAAAGATGTATGACAAAATGGGAAAATTTTTCGTTTGAAGCGTTTCGACCCTTAGGATTTCATTGGACAAGATTTGTTTAACGTTGATGCAATTACACATGCGCATGAACGAGAGACGCTGGGAATTTTAAATTTAGAAAGAAAAAGCAATAAATGTGTTTTGGGTATATAATCTAGCCGATTATTCTTTTTCTTTCTGCTTCCGTCATCTTTGTTCTCACAATGTTAGATACTTAATAACATAGCTGAGAGGTCAAAAAGCACGTTAGATCTATTGGCAGTTTCCCCTAGGGGTACAAGGGTTCAAATCCTGCCAGAGAGCGCATATTTTCTTTAATAAGATATTCAGGCTGTTGGACGAAAATGAATAAATATACTATTTAATAGATAAATGGAGTGTCTATTCAAATACGAGTATCCACTAAAATAATGTTTAGGTATATATATATATATATATAGTCATCCACAGACAGATTGTTTCGCTGTATCACAGCTCATCAGTGTGGATAGACGTCCGGTTGCCTCTAGCTAGGATCGAAACCCGATTGGCGTCAGTCGGATTTCTACCACTAAGCCGTTGGCGCACGGCAAGGATGAATGTGAATATAAGCGTATTTATTTTTAGATAAAACACACACACACACACACACACACACACACACACACACATATATATATATATATATATATATATATATATATTATATATATATATATACACGTGCCGTAACTCTCTCTCTGTCTTTTCTACAAATACTTTCATGGTAATTGCTCCGATGAGCTGCTTTCGCTGGTTCCCAGACTTCGTGAATTCAAGCGCCCTACGAGACTGGCATCCCGCTCTCACCCTTTCACTGTCGAAACTGTTAAATGTAGCCATCTCTTCTACTCCAATAGCTTCATATCTCGCACTTCTCGCCTGTGGAACTCGTTTCCCTATTCCTGTTTCCCTGATAGCTATAATCTCCAACTATTCAAATGTAATGTCAATCGACATCTCCAGTTGCCTTGATCTATCCACTATCCTTCTCCTCATCCTTTCCTCTATCACTCCTATCTGCTCTCGCTTCAAATCCTCTGTAACCCCTTGCGTGCTAGTGGCTTCCCGCCTTGCTAGGGGTGAAATGCTTAAATATATATATATATATATATATATATATATATTTTAGTCGTATAAATATGTAACCATATATATATATATATATATATATATATATATATTTTTATACACGTTTCATTAAATAATATAGACAAGTGTTGTCTATTTATTTTATGTAAAATTTTGTTTACATAGTGGATCACTAAGCAACGATGAACACGCGCATATAAGACACTAGAAGCGAAAATCGCATCTCATGACGTCACACATGACTACACGAGAGTGAATTGTAGAATGAAATAAGGAAAGCCGTTGGTATAAACCAATGGCTTCTGTTACCAATTATAGAAATTATAGACATTTAAGAATATTTGTAGAGATTCCATACTATGTAAACAAAACAATGACAGACTATCATCGCTGTCGTGTCCATATATTGTTTGATATGTTTGTAATTACATCTTTGATAATGGCTTGAGTAAGCCGAAAGCTTAGATTTTATTAAAAAATAATGGATAAATATTGTGAATTTCTTTTTTCGGTTAATGATAATGTTACCAAACTTATCAGAAGATACGAAAAAATTTTACATAAAATAAATAGACAACACTTGTCTATATTATTTAATGAAACGTGTATAAATGAAAATATGCTGCCTAAATACACACAATATATATATATATATATATATATACACACACAACATGACATGCCTAGAAATGACAAAAGCAAGTTGTAATATGCAAAATTAAAATAACGGTTTTCTGAAGAATTCATGTGTATGACAAAAATGGCGAATAAATAGAATCAGCATGTTGTGCACTTGGTCAGAAAACCTTCTTTTATAAATGTTTCATTAAATCTGACAAGCAAAGAGACTGTAGAAACTGTTCATAGGGAGAGTTTATTGGGACAATAATCACTAAAGGCAGTCTGTACACTAACTTAGTCCCAATAAATGAAAAACTGTATGAACAATAGTAAGACTGAATTTACTGCCCAAATACACATGATGATTTTGTGACTTTTATGTCGTGCCTATGAAATCTTTAGAAACCTATTATTTTAATTATTTAATTTTAAATATTACAACATGTTTTGTCATCTCTAGGCACATGTTGTCAGTGATCCTTTATAGGCACAAGTCATTTTGTACAGGCGTATACGCAAGCCAGCATATGTGCCCTCGTATATCGATGTGTACGCCTGTATGTCAGTGTAAAGCAGTGTCCTAAGAATGAGCTCTCATTCATCTATGCTCTCCACTATCTGCCAAACGACTTCGTATTTTGTCGAAATGAGTTATTTTCTTTCTGATAAGGTCTCGTCGTCGTCTGACTTGGATGTTTGTGACGATAGCTTCGTTTGCCATATACATCATATCATCAATGGAAAATTGAAAGGGAGATTGAAAGAGACATCAAGAAAGAGAAATTCCCACTTTGCTAGAATGAGTGCACCGGTGACTTGTGAATGCACAATTTTCGGTCTAAGTTATGAAATAAGAAGATAAATCTAGGTCGTATAGCTATCGTCTCTCAGAATCGATATCTTGTATTGAAATCATTGATTTCAGTGTATCCATCAAGTTCTCCCCCTCCTTATCATCACGCTGCTCACAACACAGCTTCCCTACCGCCCTTATGACTAACTTAAAAGTCAAAGATATATATATATTCTGATATGTGTGTGGAGAATAAGTAAAATGAATTGAAGTGTTCAAATAAGTCAACGAAAGAGAGATTTTTCTAACATCAGTGTTTGAAGAAAAGAAACCTAAGAGAAAGAAAGTGAAAAAAAAGGAAATCATTTCTGAATTTTGTGTGTATGGATGTGGGGAGAAAAAGCTTCAGCTATTTCAAGTTTTATTTGAGATATATATATATATATATATATATATATATATATATATATATATATATATATATATATATATATATATATATTTTTTTCTTATTTTCGATGACACATAGTAATTTATTTTTTCTCATTATATAAATATATATATATATATATATATATATATATATATATATATATTCGTTCTTTTTAATGTGGGAGTGGGTGTAGGTTTGGTATTCTTGACACTTACTGACATTTTTATATGTCTATCTTTTATTACTTGCTGATTTATTTTCCCTAACATTTCTTTCTTCACGCCCATCTTTTTTTATCTGGTGTTAAAAACATTTTTGGTAAAAAAAAAAAAAAAACCCAAAACGAAATGAAATGAAACTGTGTACTTACCAAAGGAAGATTCAAAGAAACTTCTTTTCTTTTTCATATAAGTTAATTTTTTTTTTCCCCAAGTTTACATCAATACGATATATACAGTGCAGTAGT
Organism: Acanthosepion pharaonis; assembly: GCA_903632075.3. Lineage (NCBI taxonomy): Eukaryota > Metazoa > Mollusca > Cephalopoda > Sepiida > Sepiidae > Acanthosepion > Acanthosepion pharaonis. The sequence goes on from CAHIKZ030002118.1 coordinate 558,403, forward strand.
AATAATGACACAGACGGCCATGATGAACGTTTTGATTGTTCTCAAATAACAAACTCTGGACAATTAAAAACCCGAATAGAAAATAGGAACAATATGTTTCTTCTAAAAAAAGTAATGCATCTAAAAAAAAAAAAAACTTGTCACATAATCTGTGACATTCTTAGCCTTTTAAATACAGTGTCTCCTCAAGACGTGAGCGATCATGGCTCTCCACAACTTCCTTTCCTTTGTGGCTCTAAACAATGTTTATCTCCTTACTATTCCTCCCAGTTTCTGTTCTGCCATCTAATTCACTGTTTTCCTCTTACCTTTGCTGCATCCTGTGAGTATCAAATTCTCCAAACCTTCTTTCCATATTGAAGAAATTCCTACTGTCTCGTTTTGATTTTAACTACAAGAGTCCATTTTGTTATAATTCTCCTTTAACTTTTTTGTTGCTTACAGGTTTACAGCCAAATTATGTTGAAACACCGGTTCCCTTACACTCACCAAAGTTAAGCAATGACAAGCCTGGTTAGTACCTAGATGGGTGACCATTTGGGAATACCAGGTGCTCTAAGCTTGTATGTGCGGGTGGTGTAATGGATAATGGCTTGGAATTTTAAATCAGACAGGCGAGTTCCAATTCCAGTTGGGTTTGTTATAGTACCTTATGTGCAAATACCTTTGAATTCACTAAAATTAAGATGAAAGAAATACCCGTTAAAAAATTAACAACAGTAACAAACCACCCTGATTCCCGCCATATTCCATTTGTAAAGAGGAAGATCCAGGAAGACACCTTTTTCTCAATTACAATCTTGACCTCTTCAAGTCAAGGGTCAATCGTAATTTATCCTCCATATTCTCATAGTTATCATTTCCTACTTTACATTCATATCAAACATGTCATTCAGTTACTCTCTACCTTAAGTGGCTCTTTGACTTGTGACTTTGTGCAAACATTAGTAAAAAGAAAACACTACAACTGGAACTCTACCATATCTATTGATGTTTCCCTTCATGACGTGAGTGGTCATAACTCTCCACAGCTTTCTATCTCTTGTAGTTCTTCATAATCTTTGTCTTTTTTCCATACCCCACATGCTCTGCTCCACCATCCACTCACACAAGCTAGTCAGACAGGTATCCTACTGTCTCCCACAGTCTCGTCTGCCTTCAATATGTCTAATGAGTGTCACATTCTCCAAGCCTTCTTTCTTCATTATCTCTTAATTTCAGCTGTCTCTTTCTAATTCTAAGTGTCCTTTTTGTTTCCCTTTTCCTTATGACTTCTTTCTTGTTTATATGCACCATCCATGGTATTCTCAGTATCCTTCTGTAGAACCGCATTTCTGTTGCCTCGAGTTTTCTCTTCATCTTTGGGGAGATTGTCCAGCATTCACTGCCATATCAATCCTCCTATTTGGCAGTGAATGCTGGACAATCTCCTCAAAGATGAAGAAGAAGAGAGTGAAGCAACAAAAATTTGGTTCTATAGAAGGATGTTGAGGACACCATCAACAGAATATGTAAGCAGTGACAAAGTTTTAGAGAAAATGGAAACAAAAAGGTAACTTATAGTTAACATTGGGTAGAGGCAGCTGAAATTTTTAGGACAAATAATGAGGAAAGAGAGCTTGGAAAATCTGATACTCACAGGACAGATTGAAGAAAAGACAGACAGAGGAAAACAACATACTTTTGTAAAACAGGGTTTGGGAGAAATAACAAATAGACAAAATTTATTAAGAGCTACAAAGGGCAGGAAATTGTGGAGAGCCATGATCACCTACATCCTGAAGAGATGCAGCACATAAAGAAGGAGATATTACATAACAGTTTAGCACTCATTTCCTTATTTCTAATGAACAGTAAAACCCAGTGAGATACCTTACTCGGATATTTTTTAAATCTAGGTTGTTAACCATCACTCTACATCAGATTAATTAAAACTTCATTAATTTGTGTTCCGGATTATTAAACACTTTTGACCTGTTTGATCAACAGAGTTAAATCATATTCCACTGGGTCAGAACCAAATCAGTAACCACTTAGGGATTGCTGCTGCTGCTGCCTGCCATAACAGGGAGAGGGGGAAAAATGACAGATAATGTTGAATCACCACAGTAAAAACAGATGGACAGAAATGAATAGCTTCATCTGAAAACAGGGGGCCATCACTGCCAATTGTTACCATTTCTATTGTGGCTGATGGTTTTAAACAAATGTGTTCCTACCATTACTTTGCAAACTAAATGTTATAAGCATCAAGTAGAACACTGGTATTTATCATGAAGATTATCCAAAGATTTAATGTTGTGTTTTTGTGTTAATGTAAGAATGCTTGGTTTGGATGTTTTTTCATAGGCTGAATTGATGTTTTTTTGTATATTTTTCATAGGCTGATGTGATGTTTTTTTGGATGTTTTTAATGGGTTGATGTGATGGAAGACAGATTTCATGTCAGAACACTTGTTTTGAATGTTTTTTATAGGCTGAATTGATGTTTTTTTTTTGGATATTTTTCATAGGCTGATGTGTTTGGAAAGTTTTTCATAGGCTGATGTAATGTCTTGGATGTTTTTTTATAGGTTACTGCAATATGTTTGGGATGTTTTACATGGGCTGATGTGATGGAAGACAGATTTTATGTCAGAACGCTTGTTTTCAATGTTTTTCATAGGCTGATGCAATGCATTTGGGATGTTTTTCATATGCTGATGTGATGGAAGACAGATTTTATGTCAGAATGCAAGTTTTGGATGCTGTATGAACTATTAAATTTCATTACAATATTTTCAGCCACGTTAGTTCAAATTACTGTAAATTATTAAATTACAATAAAGGAGTCGACAGTAGTTGAGATCATCAAATCCGTGCGAACAATCCTTTCCTTAGCTGCACTGTACGGTTATATACAATTTTGAATTCAGAGTTTTCATCCCCCTAGGCCAGTTGCCACCCAAGGGTATAGAACCCAGTCTATCCTACTATTAACACTTAACTGGGAGGAAAAGAGTTGGATTCATACCTTTCCCAAGGGTATTAGCACGTAAATGAACTTGACTGGAATTCAAACTAGGCTCTCCGATTCCTCAATCCCCATATATACTAGTATAAATTACTATAAGTGTCTGTTATTTTTATTAAAGCATGTTGATATTTAGGCATATCATTTAGCAAGGTAATAACTCTACTAGGATGCAAGTAAAAGAGAAGGAAAAGACTTTAGAAGGAACCAGAAACCCAATAAGGTTATAAATTTCAGGGTTTAGGTGGAGACATTAGAAATATAGAGTTGAATTAGAAATTAGGAGGGACCAGAAACACAGTCTTAAACAGAAAACAAGGGATAGACCTCTACTCCTGTTCAAAAGACCAGAGGTGTGTGTTAACCTCTATTCCAAAGATTACACACCACAATGCATCATGAAAAATGAATTCTTTACCATGTGTCCTGAAACCAATAAATATCTATATTGATTGATTGTTTGCTTTTTTATGGCAAGGATATTGTAGAACTTGTCTGACTGGGAACTTCACTTAACATCTGCTAGGTGGCATGGTAATTAAACTCTCTTTAGATGCAATAGTAGCAGGGTGTATCAACCAAACCATGAAGAACACACACAAACACACACATATTTTAAAAGTTAAACTCGAAAATATTTTTCTGGATTGTCTGTAATATCCCAAGTATATTTTTTCACCTTTTTGGGAATTATATTGTTCAATATACATATAGCTATGTAAATATATATATATATATATATATGCAAACATATATTGTTAAATATAACAGACAATGAATGTCTATTATGTTTGATCATGAGCTGTTCTAAGCTTTGTATACTGACTTTAGTTTCAGGAGAAAATAAAGACAAAAACTGTCCAACATTTGGATATATTTTTTATTATGCTGTTTCTCGATTTAAGCTTAGAATGGCCCATGATCAAACATAATAGACATATTTAACAATATAACCACTCTGATGATGGCTCATGTGAGCTGAAAGCTTAGATCAAGGAACATCATCATCAAAAAATATGCAAATGTTGGACAATTTTTGTCTTTATTTTCTCCCAAAGTTAAAACCTCTATACAAAGCTTACAATGGCTCATGATCAAACATAATAGACATTCGTTGTCTGTTATATTTAACAATATATGTTTGAATAATGATCTGCTTATATATATATATATATATATATATTGTCAAGTGGTCACCCATCTTGGTACGGATCAGTCTCAATGCTGTTTAACTTTGGCGATCATACGAGAACTGATTATAGCCATAAGCTAATAAATACAAGGTCTGATAAAAAATATTGAAATTGACCTTGAACTCTCTTGTACATGTAAAGATAAATTGTAGTCTACATTAAGCCAAAAATGAAAAACAATAACACTGACATCTCATTTTAACATATATTTACCAAAATTAAACAAAAATATCTTGAAATACTTACGAGTAAATTTATTCAATAAAATCGCCATTGGCTTCAACCATGGCCTCCAGACAACTTAAAAATCTCCAGTATCTTTTCTGTGATGGTTTCCTTGTTTAAGTTGTTGAATGCTGCTATAATCCTTGCCTCCAGTTCATCTTTGGTATTAAAAGTAGTATTGTTGCTCCAGATATAATAATCAAGATGGTTGCAGTCTGGGGAATTAGGTGACCAGATGTAAGGGTGAATGCACTTGCAGAAATTATCTGACAGCCATGACTGGGATCTTCTGCTTGTGTGGCATGGTGCAGAGTCCTGTTGTCAAACAGTCTTCCAGCAGCCACCCTCTTGACCCAGGGCAGCACTACCTCCTCAAGGCACTTGATGTAGGCCTCAATGTTGAGTCTAAGGCCCTGTGAGAAGATCAGTGGAGGAATAACATTGTTATCACTCCAAACACCTTCGTAATCACCATTAGACTCATCCATCTCTTTCCAAATCCTCTGCACAGTCCTTAGATTGACACCTAAACACCCTGAAATTTTCATATTAGAACTTCCAGCACAAATGCCAAGCAGTACAGCATGCTGTTTCCAAATTTCTGGCAAGGTGAATTGCATCATAGTGCTCTTTTTCTCACATATGATGCTAAACTGTCCCTACTGTACTGTGCAGTTGACAAAATCAAAAACAAACAACACACATGCCTCTAGGGATGAAGTTGAAAAAGTGTGACATTTGCATTTATTATGTTGATATTCTTTGCATTTAGTGGTATTATTTTATCTTATAATTCTCTGTTACATATTCTTAAAATATTTTCACTGCACAGGGTGAAATACCAAATGAATTTTAATTCTAGTACCTTTATTTATGGTATACATTAATATTACCAGTAGGAGTCAGAGGAGCATTATAAAAGCATATCCCACTATTCATATATAAATTATACACAAATTATTACGATGCATACTACAGATTTTTTTTTTTTTTTTTTTTTTTTACTCAACATTTATGAACTGAAAAAAACATGGAAGTCTTGTTCTTTGTTACTAAATAATGTGTCCCAGTCTCCTGCTTGAACCTGTGGGTCATCTTCTTCAGCCATTATTGGATCGAAAACAAAAATAGAGTATCTAAATCTTCATGTTAGATATTTTACGCTAAGTGGTTTTTCTCGCCATTTTGGGGTAACTTTGTACAAAAAAAAGAATGAAGACGATTTATTTGCTAAAATATATCCTGGATGATGCCTAGTATTACAATATTTGACTACAGTAGGCCTACTAGTATTGCATTATATATACATTAGGCTATACGAAAAATATCAGGTCTCTCAAAAAATTTTAGGTGTCGCACTATAAAGTCACCTTAGACATGGGTATAAATGGTATCATCTTTTAACGTTAAATTTAGTTTATTAAAATACACATTCTTTGATTAATATGAAATAATAATGACAATTAATTTATGAGGCTAAATTAAAAATATTATTTTGTTGAAAAATAAGTGTCTTCTATTTTAAATAAAAATATTATTTTTCTTATTTTTCTATGACTTTTTTTTTTTTTTACGTACAAGCTGATGTTATGGCTTGTTCATGTAACTTTAGTTCCCATTATTTTTTGGCAGGGAGGGACAATTTTGATCCACTGCTAGAAGTACAAAAAAAAAATGCAAATATTTCAATTATGCAAAAATTAAATATTTATACTACATTCAAACGAATGCTGTGAAGTGAAGAATTGCACCCACTCAAGGAATTATTCTTGAGAATGAAGCTTGATGCAATACAAAACTCTAAGATCGCTTATTGAAAGACTAGGTAAAAAAAACAAAAAAAAACAACTTGACAAAGACGTGTCCAACAGATTGAAAACGCCCAACAACTGAAAATCGAATTTTGTTTTATATATATATATATATATATATATATATATATATATGAAATGAAAGAAGAGGAGAAAAGTTCAGTTTGACAAAGAAAAATTAGGCTTGAAAATGACCCAAACGTCTGTCTTTGCAATCTTTCTTCTCGAAGACTTGGACCAGCAAGTCCATAGAAAGCAAAGAAGCAATAGTTAGAAAGAAAGAAAAAGCGAAAAGAAACGAGTGCGACGGATGGTATAAAACTTAGTCTAATGGAAAGAATCCGGATAGATTAATAAACAATTTGGTGCAATCTTGATGTAGTTGTCATGTGGAGGTTAGGTTTAAAAGAGAGAAAAGGGACAGCTTCTTTTTCTTGTCTCCAGCCATTCCATCCGTCAATGTCTGTTGTCAATGGCAAATATGGCGTCGAGGGCCGGCGGCGGACGACCGATCCGTAGAACGAACGAATGATGTGTCAATATTCGCCATTTTTTATTACTTTTTTTGTGTTTTGTGTGTTAGTTAATCTATATTTTTTCACTCCTTTTCCTTCTTTTTTTGTACATTTTTAAATAACAATAATAAAAAACGAAAGTGGGAAAGAGCAATGAAAAGCTAGAAAGATGAACAAGAAAACATATAAGGGTCTATATGCGTATGTAAGTATATATATTGTATTGTACTTTCAGAACAGTTATTTGTTTGGAAACTACACACATTCGTATGCGCACACACTAAGTAAGCCATACAGTCGACTATACAAAAACCCTTTTTCTATAATGTTGCTATCATTTGTCAATTTTTGTCAGGAGAGAGAAGACCGCATTAAACAAATCGACAGTGTGGCCGCTGGAAGAGTAAGAGTGTTCTTCAAATAAGATAGTCAGAGAAACACTGGTCGGAAACGAAAAGGGGACAGTGAAAAAGAGAAATTTTTCCATTTTATCATGATTAATGACATTTTCCCACCGTCTTATTTCTTTCATTTTATTTATTTTTTTTTTTTTATCATCACAAATCCTCCCTCCTCCACACCACCCTGCTCTTCTTTCACTATTTGTCTGTTTCCCCACCTATCCACCATTTTTCTTCTAGACCTTTCACCCTACTTGTGCCTAAACACTCCTCCTCTTCCTAAACCTCATCATCCATTACCATCCTGGGCCTTGGGGTGAGACTGGACAATGTGCTTTTTTTTTCATTTTTTTTTTCTTCTGAAGATACTTAGCTTTTTACATTGTGTGCAGTAAATAATTAATAAATAAGAAGTAATTCTTAAAACATTGGCTGCGAATTTGTGGTTGAAATAAATTTTATTGAGTGATGATATTTTGTGGAATAGATAAAAAAAAAAAATTATTATATATGGTAATGGTATATTAGCCATTTCCTTATAAGGAAACATTTTTCAGCTACAGCACTGTACAACATTACCATAATGTTATGTCAACATTGGGGATGAGCAATCATTTTGGGGTTTGGAAAACAGTTCATTACACTGATTCTCTAACCTTGTCACAATATCATGTATCCTCCAACCAAAATACAAGCCTATAATATAGCGAGAACATTGTGCTAGCTGGGTAAGTCCTTTGTATGATGATAAACTACATCATTGTAAGGCTTCTGATTGGGAGATTGTAGGTTTTGAGGAGTGTGGAACCACCTCTTAATTGCTATTGTTTCCAGGTTGACCCAGAGTGGTAGCACCTGTTGGGGTCCCAGCTATGGGCAAATAGTGAACCCCTAAACAAAAACAAAACACTATGAAAGTATAAAATTATATTTTTATAGGAAAAATATCAGCAATACATTTTTATTAAAAAAATTACCAACCAAACATAGTAAAAAAAATTACCAACAATACCTATTTACACTATTCGGACTATCATCCTCATCTTTGTTGCCATATTTATCACAACGTTTCAACTGTTGTACGCTCTGGCCTTCTTCAGGTGGTTGGAATGTTTTTATTTCGCTTGCTGTTCTAGTTCCACGTGCCATGTCTAATGGAGGGCAGTTATTAGTTATCTTCTGTTAATTCCCCTCTCCAAGTTTTCCACCGCCTTAACCAGGTATTGAACTCACATTCTTTGGGTCCTGTCAATGGATCTAACTAATGCCTTTATCCACTGTGCCATGAGGATGATAGTCCGAACAATGTAAATAGTGCACATAATACTTCATCTCAGAAATATAGACAAATACCTATTTATAATAAAAAAATACTAACAATATCTATTTATATTTAAAACTACCAACATTACCTGCTTATAAGTTACCAATTAAAAATTACCAACAATACCTGTTTATAGCAAAAAATTACCAACATCACCTGTTTATAATAAAAAAATTACAACAATACCTATTCATAGTAAAAAAAAAAAATACCAATATTATCTATTCATAATAAGCATTACCAACAGTATGCGTTTATAATAATAAAAAAAAAATTACCAACAATAACTATTTATAGCAAAATAACCAACAATACATTTTATCTGTGGTTGAAGGCATACACTTGCATTCAAAATATTTAGATTTCAGCATTAGAGGTTGATATATCACTAAACAAAACCAACCAACCAAATTGGTGAAACTAAAGAATGTATGGAAAACTGATCTAAACATTTGCTATGGAAATAGTGATAGAGTAGCAACAGGCTTGCAATGTTGTGCCTACTGGAAATGGGACTGCAGGGGTGAAAAAGATGTAATTTCCCACAATGCCACAGCAACAACTTTGGCAAGGCTGGAAAGCAAAGATTGTGCAGCTCCACCCCATATACGGCGGAAATACTCCATCTTTGGTTTAATCTGATTCCTGTAAAATATACCATGACATATATTCATGTGTGTCAGGTTATATCGTAAGCTTCACTTAGTTTATCATAAGATCATAGTAGTGTGGTTATTATCATGGTTGCCAGCAAAAGGAACGGCTCAACACTGGAGATACAGAAATGGTTGACAGCAAAAGGAACGGCTCAACACTGAAGATACCAAAATGGTTGACAGCAAAAGGAACGGCTCAGCACTGGAGATACTGAAATGGTTGCCAGCAAAAGGAACAGCTTAGCACTGGAGATACCGAAATGCCAGCAAAAGGGACAGCTCAACACTTGAGATACCGAAATTGTTTCCAGCAAAAGGGACAGCTCAGCAATGGAGATACCGAAATGGTTGCCAGCAAAAGGAACATCTCAACACTGGAGATACCGAAATGGTTGCCAGCAAAAGGGACAGCTCAGCACTGGAGATACTGAAATGGTTGCCAGCAAAAGGAACATCTCAACACTTGAGATACCGAAATTGTTTCCAGCAAAAGGGACAGCTCAACACTTGAGATACCGAAATGGTTGCCAGCAAAAGGGACAGCTCAACACTTGAGATACCGAAATGGTTGACAGCAAAAGGAACATCTCAACACTGAAGATACCGAAATGGTTGACAGCAAAAGGAACAGCTCAGCACTGGAGATACCGAAATGGTTGCCAGCAAAAGCAACAGCTCAGCACTGGAGATACCGAAATGGTTGCCAGCAAAAGCAACAGCTCAGCACTGGAGATACCGAAATGGTTGCCAGCAAAAGCAACAGCTCAGCAATGGAGATACTGAAATTGTTTCCAGCAAAAGGGACAGCTTAGCACTGGAGATACCGAAATGCCAGCAAAAGGAACAGCTCAGCACTGGAGATACCAAAATGGTTGCCAGCAAAAAGAACAGCTCATCAATGGAGATACCGAAATGGTTGCCAGCAAAAAGAACAGCTCATCAATGGAGATACCAAAATGGTTGCCAGCAAAAAGAACAGCTCAGCACTGGTTCCACCAGTTCAGACCTTTACAATTAGGGCCTTTATACAGTCTTGTGAATGAAACCATATTCCCCAATCTGTGCCTCTTCCTCATAGATGCAACCTCGCAAGCCTTTCACTACTCTGTTGCTATTTCCATGGCAAATGTTCAAATGAGCTCCATTCTTTAGTTCGAACATTTCAGACTTTTACAGCTAAAGTTTCATAATAGTCAGTATCTAAATGTGTGGCCACTTAAGAATACCAGACGCTGTAAGCTTGGGTGTGTGGGTGGTGTAATGGGTAACAGCTCGGAATGGAAATCTGAGAGTTGAGTTCCAATGAGTCGTATGAGACTCGTCCCTGTAAATAATGTAAATAATGATAACTCTTCACCACAGAAATCCAGTTAGATATTATAAAAAGATATATATTAAAAAAAAATTAGCTTCATATTTGAGTTTTGCAAATTAATTAGTAATTTGACTAAGTACTGAAGAAAAAAGAACCTTAGCTTTTAGTTTGTCTACAAAAGACCAGATATTTGGATTGTAAATATGTAATTTATGATTCTAGCTCAAATACCAGAAGGGTCGCATCATGCTGAAATACCTGTTTTCATCCAATCATCAAAGTTAAGCAAAGTTGAGCCTGGCCAGCACCTAGATAGGTGACCACTCAGAAATACTGCTGTAAGCTTGGATTTGTGGGTGGAGTAATGGATAACAGCTTGGTGTTGGAAATAGGAGAGCCAAGTTCCAATTCCTGTTTGGCTTGTTATATCCACTTACACACAAATACTCTTGGGAATGGTATGAACCAACCTCTTCCCCCAGCTATGGGTTAATTAGTAGGACTTGTATCAGTAAATCATTATTATCTCAAAAATTATTCTTACAATCTAAGAATCTCTGGTTTTTAAATAACTTGCAAAAGTTTGATAAGCCATCTTATATATATATATATATATATATATATATATATATATATATATATATATATCAAATGTGTGCATTTCCACAGTTTTCATCTGATTTTGATGAAATATTTTTTGTTTGATAGATAATTCTTCAGTGCCAATTTTTGAGTCCAAATTGTTGGCGACAATGGCTCTCCACTACTTCCTATCCATTATAACTCTCAGCAACATTTTACTATATTTCTTGGAGATATATTTCATAAAAACTTAAGTAAAAATAAATAGTTTTAATTATTACAATATTATTTTATTATACAGTTCCTTCAAAGCCACCCCCATTTGGTGTGTGCCTCTGTTTTTCCCCAAATGTTGTTACTAATATTGATTTTCGGGTTTGACTTTAAACTTTTTTGCTTTCCAATTGAACGGCAAAAATTCCCAGTAATGAGAGACCCGGTCAAAGACGGGTTATACTGCTGGTAAAAAAAATATATCAATCAATGTTGTATAATAAAATTTCATACCACTAAGTTATAGGAAATATTTCTAATAAAAACAGACGGAAAAAAGAAGCTGAAATTTAAGTAGTATATTTATCATATAAATATAAGTATATACTGAAAAGTTTACAGTAGATGAATTGTCAATCAGTCTACCTATATAATCTATTTTGAATTATTTGTGTTTTTGTATGTCAAGGCAATCTTAAGCAGTCTGAAGTAAATGTGGGTGCTGTCTGGCTTGTGTCATGTGATAGAAAATCACTAAAAGAAGAAAAAAGAAAATAAGAGTCAGAAAAAAAATACGAAGAGAAAAAGACAGAAAAAAAAAATAAGCAAGAGAAAGGTAAAGAGAAAAAATGAAGAAACAGATTAAAAAAAAAACAATGTGTACACTGACTGAAGAATTGGGCTGATAAAGTCGACAGATTTGACCACTTGATTAGAAATGGCTACAGAAAAAAAAAAAGGTGTATTCTTACTTTTCAAAAGAATTGCACAGACTTAATTTCGCACAATGAAAGAACAAGGCACTGATTTGTCATTCTGACTTATTTTTGTTTTTTTAAGCGTTTCACCCCAAGCAAGGCAGGAAGCCACTAGGACACAAGGGGTTACAAAAGATTTGGAGCAAGATCAGATAGAAGTGATAGAGAAAAGGATGAGAAGAAGGGTAGTGGATTGATCAAGGCAACTGGAGATGTCGATTGACATTTGAATAGTTGGAGATTATAGCTCTCAGGGAAACTGGAATAGGGAAGGGCGTTTCACAGGCAAGAGGTGCGAGATATGAAGCTATTGGAGTAGAAGAGACGGCTACATTTAGTAGTTTCAACAGTGAAAGGGTGAGAGCGGGATGCCAGCCTCGTAGGACACTTGAAGTCTGGGAACCAGCGAATGCAGCTCCTCGGAGCAATTGCCATGAAAGTATTTGTAAAAAAGACAGAGGCGATGGCGTGTCTGTGAGAGAATGACAGTAGACGAGATGCCAGAACAGGGACAATTAATTATATTGCATATCTGCCTCTGGAGCCTATCAAGAACCCCGAGGCAAACAGAAGGGACTCCAGACCATATATGGCAGCAATACTCCATGCAAGGGTGAATTGTTGATTTGTAGATCTGGAGGATTGATTCTGGAGAGAAAAATTTCCTGACGCAGCACAGGGAGCCAACTTTCCTTGTGGTGGATGATGCAATTGACTCAATGTATTTGTTCCATCTAAATTCCGGTTCAAAAGAAAAATCGAAAAAAAGGAAAATTGAATGTCTTTGGCTAGATGCGAAAATGTCTCGTCAGTATTCTCATGATCTAGTTGGCCAAATTTTCTTGCTTGATAAAATGTCCGAATTGTTTTTGCCGCCAGTACATTTCTAAAATTTACAGAAACTTCTAGATAACACAATAAAGAAAAGCAAGAAGAGAGGACTATCGTCTGTAAGAAGCCCAAATCAATGGTCATTAGCAAAAACAGACAGCACATGCAAGCTATGAATTGGATACATCAAAATTGGGATAACAAAAGATGCCTTCCAAAAGCTAAATAAAGCATCAAGAAACAAGAATATTTCATTAGAAACTAAGTGCTGAACTGTTATGTCACATCAATCCTCTTGAATGCCAGACAAGTTCCTCATAAAACTACAACTGTCAACAAGATCTGAGATTGGAGATTTTGAGGAGCCTGTTAATTGCTGTTGTTCTCAGGTCCACCCTACCCGGGGTGGTAGCTATGGGTAAATCGTAAACCACCAAAGAAAAAAAAAAAAAAACAAAGTATGAAAATAAATTTATTAAAAAAAATTACTAGCAATACATTTTTATAGCAAAATGATAATAAGATACTAAAGCATAAAAATATATTTTTATAGTAAAATTACTAGCAATATATTTTTATAAAAAAATTACTAACAATACATTTTATCATCAACAAACTATATACCTAAAACCATACATTAACCTATCTGTAGTTTATATTATGCATAAAGTATTTAAATTTCGGCATTAAATAACCCATAGAGGTTGATATGCCACTAAATGGAAACAATCAAACCAAACAACTTCTTCGTAGATGAAAAGGAGATTTGAGGCAGCAGAGATTTGGTTCTACAGAAGGATTGTGAGAATACCAAGGACAGAATATGTAAGCAATGGGAAAGTTTAAAGAAAAATGGGAACAAAAAGGTTGCTTATCCTTTTTTCTTTTACAGTAAAGTTCACCCTTTACAAGGCCTGGGGGCTACTCTAGGTAGAGGGTTATGTTAGGAGGCCATTTGTGCATATAGGAGTGGAAAATAATGGTTAAACCTAGCCTTGGTTAAGATTGTAGTGATTGGGGAAACATCCTGTTGGGAGTCAGTTCCACAGGGCAGTGGTTTGCAGGAGATGCCGCTCGAGTGGAACATACTTCTCACTGATGGAATATAGATGGAATGTGGGTGGTTTGCCACTACTATGTAATTGGCATGTTATGTTCTTGTTGTGAAGGTTTGCTCCTGCGGGACCAGGGAATGTAGTTCGTCAGAGCACTTTCGGTAGAGCAGCAAGAGGCTATCCACATCCTACCTGTGGGAGAAAGGGTGGAGAATAATTTGTCACCCACAAGGGCTCGGAGATGCTTTTGGACTCTATCAAGGCTTCAGCCCAAATATGACAACAGTACTCCATTTTTGGCCTGATCTGGCTCTTGTAAAGGTAGAAGATAACAGGAGTCTGGTATTTACTGGTGTGGTACAAGGAGCCGATCATTCTACCTGCATCCTTAGCAATGGATCATATGTACGAGTTTCACTTGAGGTCAGGTGTCAGTTTAGGCCCCAATAGCCTTTCCAGGTATGGTGCTTCCCTGAGAGAACCTCTGTTCATCCTGATTGGTGGTAGTTTAGGGTCAGAAGAAATTCTTGTGACATTTAGAAAAAGGGCTTGGAGAATTTGACACTCACAAGACATATTGAAGAAAGAGATAGAGTGGTAAATGTTGAATAACCTACCTAACAATCTTGCGTAAATGGGTAGCAGGAAATGGGATAGTAAAAAGAAAAACATTGCTAAAATCTTCAAAGGATAGGAAGTTGCAGGGAGCCACAATCATCCACATCCTAAAAGGATATAGCCGATAAAAGAAAGCATGTATTGTAGTGAATTTCCAATAATGTTTCTTTGTGTGGCTTTTAAAGTGAAGCCCAAGACCAGCTTATTTGCCGATGCAGCCCAAACCCTCCAAATAAATAACCAAATTGCAACAACATCCATTTGTTAATGACAAATCTACTAGAAAAGCACTTCATTTTGTGCACCTTTGAATTAGATGTATTGATTCGACATATGCCATTTGCTGCTGATACTCCCCCGGCTCCAGTGGCATTCACCAAAAGACCCATAGCCTGGGGATCCATTCCAGGCTATTTGAGTCGAGTGTATGGATCAGTTATAACAAATTCAGCATAGGAGATAAGAAAATTAAACATAGAATAGACTGCTGGTTTCATCCAACACTGAAAATTACTACAAAACCAAAACATTAACCTAAAAACTGGAGTCATGTTCTTAAAAAAGGCCTTGTCAGATTGAGCCTTGTCATATGGATGTCATGCACAGCACCAAACTTGTTCAGAAATATCTAAACTGTCAGCTGTATACAACCACTTTCTCAAATCAATAGTTAAAAATGGCTTTGAATGAGTGAAACCTGTAAGTCTAAGCAGGGACCATACTTCTTCAAATCTTGTTGACTGGTGCTACAGAATCACAACCAAAGAACTGTACCAAATAACAGAAACTACATCACCTGAGGACTTTCAACAACAGCAACAACTAAAATGGATAGCACATGTAACTTGAGAAAATAATGACATTATCAAAATGTTGACATTCCACACTATTTCAAACAAAAGGTTAGGAAGCAAGCCGCCATCAGTATTGGAAAGAATGATAACAACTACTCTCCTTGAGAAACCTTTTTTCCTGAAATATTATTTTAATACAATGATTTGAAAAATTTCAATTGACTCTAGCACTGGCTGCTCAGTCATTGAATGCCAAATGTTTCCTTATAGGGAAACAGCTATTATTACAATTACCATTAGTGTATGCTGATTGGGCGGATCAGTCTGATTCTTTCTCTCCAGTCTTCACAATCATCCATTGCACCTAGTAGGCTTTTAGACTGGCATCTTGTGTTTTTACTTATTTGCTGAATAGGCAACTGACTTCATTTGTTGCCTCTCTGTACCATTTTTATAAATACTTTCATGGTAATTGTTCAGATGAAATCTTCACAGTGATACCTAAACTTTATGAATTTAAGCACAGTATTAGACTGGCACCGAGATCTCATCAATTGACAGCTGGCTAGATGTAGCTGTAAATTCTATGCTAACAGTTTCTTTTCTTGCACTTCTTGCTTGTGGAACTCTCTTCTGTCTCTATGCTTTCTGGTTAACTTTAATCTACAAAAATTTATATGAAATGCCAATCCCTATCTACTGTCCTCTTGATTATTCTTTTCACTCATTAATGTTTCTGTTCCTAATTCTTCCATGCCCTCTAACCCCTTGCACCTTAGTGGCTTCACTTCACAGACTATCAATTAAACAATGATTATTTGTGAATGTATAGTGGGCTGTGTTTGTGGACAAGTACAGGAAAGAATGTAATTGTATATGTATAGGGGTTATCAATGTTTTATATCCAAATGTAGTAGCTGCTTCTTGACCATGTGGTGAAGGAAGGTATGTTTGTTTTCAATGTAGCAAGGAATGGGTTAGCTGTGTAAGGTTGCTAACTAATCATGTAAATGTTGTATTTCATTTCTGGGTATGACTGCAGCATTGGTGAATCAACTGATTTAGGTCAGTTTTCCATCTGTTTATATACACATTTATGGATTCACTTTGAAAAGGATGCTCTACTTCCCATTGACTTGCGGCCAGTATCCTGGTTGAGAAAGCTTTATGATTCAATCATAAAACTATCTACTTTTAGAAATGGGAAAATAATGGTCTCCTTGTTATTATTTGTTTATTTATTTTCTTACATTCTAGTTGTGAAAGTTTTTTGATTGGTTTGTCAAACTATGGCTTTGCTTGCCTGGTGATTTTTATTATCACTCTGTTTTTAGAGATGATAAAATTTTGGTCTTCTTGTTATTTATTTATTTTATTAATTTCTCTATCATCACAAATGTTTGCCTTTGTTTCCTCTCAGATAAATGATTGGTGTTCAGTTATATTTGTCTAAATTTTTAAAATTAAAATTTATTTAAAAATAGTGCATATCTAGTCACTACATCTAAAAGGAAAATAACTTTGAGATAATAAATACATTTTCTCAAGATATAGGGCAGTTTTTGATTAAAAGACAAAACTTTGGTATCATAGTAAATTTATTAAAAATGTAAGATAACCTACAAGTCAGACGTTTTTTTTGCTATTCCCCTACCCATTAATTCAAGATATAAAATTTGCATTATTAATTTGTACCATTTTTTACTTCTCATTTTTATTGTTACAATGCTCAGATTTATCCTTGTTCGAAAAAGAAATAGACTCCAGAAAGATTTGAACTATCCTTGAGAATGTCTCATAAATTTTAAATGTTTTTCAGACAAGTTTTTAAAAATTAAATAAGAGTAGATAGATTCACTTATAACCCGGTTCACACTCCTCCCCAGTCTTTTGAACGGAAGTAGAGGAGTTTAAGATTCTGGTTTTAAGAGTTTCCAGTTTCGTCTAAAGTCTACTTTAACTCTATACTTCTACTGTCTGCGACCGAATTTTGAAATTCCATTTATTAATCATTTATTTTTTTATTCCTGAAGAGGAGGAGATATATTCGCCCAGTTCACACTCTTTTCCAGTCTTTTGAACAGGAGTAGAGGTTTATTCCTTTCCTCCTAGATTCGGTTTCAAGTTCCTTCTTAAATTTTTTTTATTCGCTTTCACTCCCAGTAGCCCCTTGCATTTTGGTGGCATTGTCACTTTCCTTGAGGCAAATTGATTAAAAAAGAAAAAAAAAGGTAAAATGCTATGTCCCTTCAAGACATAAGTGATCATGGCTCTCCACTGACTCCTATTTCTTTAAAATCTGTAACTTGCCCTCCCTTCTTGGGAAAGGTAGTGTGGTGTTTTCCCATTGTCTTCTCCATATTTTAGAATTCAAAATTTTCCTTCTTTTAGACTGATAATTAGCCAAAGCTAGGGAAACCCGCCTACTCTGTTCAATGGAATTTTTCTAAGTAACTATTGAATTATCAGGGAATTTTATTTAATGATTAGGCAGGGACCCTGTTATAGGTACATAATACAATAAACTGGATGTGGTGGTAGGTACTTATTTACTCTGTGTCTGGATTTTGCTGTTCTTTTTCCACACTTGTCATGCATATTATACAATGCTTATTTTTAGTTTTTTTTTTTTTTTTCACAATAATGTTCACCTTGTACAAGGTTGAAGAGTTACTTGACGTAGAGGGTTATGGGGATAATGGTTGACCCTGGACTTGAACAGGTTAAGATTGTAACGGTCTTGAGAGTTGGTTTCACAGAGCAGTGGTTTGTGGGAAGAAACTTCTTGATTGGAGCTTACAATGGAATATGAAGAGAATAGCAGCAGAAACCATTTTTGGCCTGATCTGGCTCTTGTAAATATAGAAAATAGCAAAATGAGTAGGGTACTTACTGGAGCAATACACGGAATTAACCATTTCTCTAGCATCTTTAACAATGCATCATATATATGTTCCACTTGAGGATTGTGCCAAGTTTAAGTCCCAATAGGCCCTCAAAGCAAGGCCCAACCCTTGAGAGAGCACCCATTCATTGTGGTTTCTGAAAATTCAGTGTCTGTTCAGTGATGTGAGACTGTCACTATTTTTATTTAAACATTATTCTCAAGAAAGGAAGGACGTAAATCATTTAACTTACGACTTCTGCTGATTTTTCTAAATTGTAAGTGTGTATGTTCAAAAGTTATTTAACGCAGGATAGTTTGGTTAGGAATTAGTAGATATACATGTAAAGCTAACTTAATAATGAAGAGAATACCTTTTCTTGAGCTAAAGATTTCAAGATGTCCAACATAAAAAAAAAAGACTTATGGAATATATCTTAATAGTTTTAGAGTTTTTGCTGGATAATCTCCCCGACAGATGAAGAAAAAATCTAGAAGCAGCAGAAATGTGGCTCTACAGAAGAATATTGGTAATTACATGGATGGAACAAGTCAAGAACAAGGAAGTCTTAAAGAAAATGTCAATAAAAAGGACACACTCAGAATCAGAAAGTGAAAGCTTTCTTGGACACATAATGGGGACGGGGCATATTGAGGGGAGGTGAGATAGAGGAAGGCAGCGAGCCAACTTATTTGACGAGATTGTGTGGATGAATGGCAGAATTGGAGGCAGGGATCTTAGTAAAGGAAAAAAAAAGCTGCTAAGAGTCACACAAGATAAGTGATCATGGCTCTCCATAACTATGGTCTGAAAAGACGCAGCACATAGAAGAAAAAGTGAAAAGATAAACTTTCCTATAAGCTACAAGAACAGGAAATTGGGGAAAGCGATGACCATCCACATAGATTTGATTTGATTGATTAATTAATTTACTATGGCTTATCAACCATTTGCAGGTTATTTAAATCCAGAAAACTGACTTTCTGAAGAAAAGCCATTACAATGCTGAATTTATAGATTGTTTTTTTTTTTTAATCATTTCACCTGAAGCAAAGCAATAAAACCACTAAGATGCAAGGTGTTACTAAGTGTTAGAGAATACACTAAAAATTAAGGAGAAATGAAAATAAAGAAAGAACAATTAAGAAGACTGAAGATAATGATTGACATTGCATTTAAATCTTTGACGATAGGGAAGCCAGAAGAGAGTTCCACAAGTGAGAAGTGTGAAAGAAGAAACTGTTAGCATAGAACTTACAGTTACATCAAGCAATTTCAACTGTAAAATAATAAAACCTTGCCCTCAATCTAGTATTGCGGAGGTATTGAAGAAGAAGAGACCATGAATGCTTGCATTCTGAATGGCACTTACAAAGAAAAGGAGGGAAAATTCCCTCCCACTTTTGATACACAAGAACATTTATAAATTGCATAATGACTTTATAATCTTTTCTTTTTCTTTTTTTAAATGTATTTTTTTATTTCAGTCTTTATCTAATTTACTTGCTTTTCCGATTTCAAAAATCTTTTTCCGGATTCTTTTCTTTTTTTTGATACACATTTTTTTTTTTTTTTTCAAATTTAATTAAGTCTCAGCTCAGATTCACAGTTTCTGAAGCTAATTTCTCTTCCAAATGGTCTAACATCAGGCTGAAATGTCTGCCATTTATCTATTTTGATATCAGGGGACACATTCCATGATTACGTTTTGTAATTTGAGCCAAAGTTATACAGAGATTCACTCAGGCTTTATGATTGCTGCTCGGTGGGGTCAACAAATAACAGCTTCAATTCCATTATCTGAAATTTAGACTTCTCTGATGTAATGTAAAGACCAGATACGTTATTTCTTTTTCATTCCATCCATTGATTGTTTTCTTCCCTCTTTTTCATATTCCATTACTGTACTACACACACACACACACACACACACACATATACATAAATGGACATTGAAGTCAACACTGAAGTCAACTAAGGAGATGGCCTTATCTTGCATAGGTTTTGTTATGGATAAAGCCATCTTCTTAGCTCAAGAAAAAATAAAAATAAAAATAAACACAAAATGAAATAAAAATCAGGAAACACTCCTGAAAAATCACTATTATTCAACAATTAAGACACATGAATAAAGAAAGAAGGGACATTTGACACTACAATGGGAAGCTTTGATGGTGCATGGACCTGCGGACTCATAGGTATATATTTGCTATGCAAACTAAGTAAAATAATCAATAGAAATGATACAAGACTCTACAGGGACAATGGGTCTCATAATCTTAAGAAACTGTAACAAACAAAAAACACAATGCACATGGCCTGATGATTGTGTTTAACTGACTGTCACTTTTGGGTGTTGACTTCAACGTCTACTTTTATATTCACATACACACTATCCCTGATATTGAGCACTTTAACCCATAAATATAGCATAACTTAAATATATTTTATCATATATATATATATATATATATATATATAATGTCATTCACAGACAGACTGTTTTGTTGTATGACAGCTCATTA
The DNA here is from genome assembly GCA_903632075.3 of Acanthosepion pharaonis. Lineage (NCBI taxonomy): Eukaryota > Metazoa > Mollusca > Cephalopoda > Sepiida > Sepiidae > Acanthosepion > Acanthosepion pharaonis. Next base: position 579,117 of record CAHIKZ030002118.1, read on the forward strand.
GTGTGGCTAGGCATCTGCTTGTCTCAAGCCAAGATCGAATATATATATATATATATATATATCACACAATGCTGTCATAGAGATAATAATATATTGCACATATATATTTATATACACACACTTTTCATATATATATATGTTATCTCTTTAAAAAAGGTATATAGTGTTTGGCTTCAGTAGGGGATGAATTTGAATGAGATTAAATTATGAACTGATATGTGTGTAGAATGTGGTTGTCTTCGCACACTACTGATATTCCATGGTTCATGCAGCAGTTTTCAACCAAGGTCTGAAAAACCAGCATATTCCACAGCTCTTGCCCTTGTGACTTTTTCACCTTCAAAAATCAAATCTCACTTGAAAGGAAGAAGATTTCAAAATATCAATGAAATCCAAAAGAATGCAATGGCAGCTACTCACTATCCCCAAAAAAGGAGTTCCAGGAATGCTTCTATCAATGGAAACATGGCTGGATAAACTGTGTGGATTCAAAAGGGGACTACTTTGAAGGAGATTAAATGCTGAATTGATGTGTGTTGTAGTTTTCTTTTTATAAACCCAGTCCCGATACTTTTTGATCAAATCTCATATCTATATTGCTTCAAAGGTTTCATTATGAGTCGGGAATCAGATAAAAATAAAACCTGATATTTCATTTTTACGCAAGAAAACAAACATTAAAAATATGAAATCAGCAATTCATTTATTGATACATTTTGTTTAGGCAGGAAAAATTTGTAGTCATAATTTTGGCTTGTGTGTTATACCAAAAATAAATAACATTTTCATTTAAACTTCAATAAAATAAGTAACATGTTAAATTATTTATTATAGATTAATAAGAAAATTAATGGCAAAGTGGAAAATTTTTTTGTGTAATGTGTGTCATCCTTTAGAACTTTATCACTGATGTAACTACACATGCACACCAAGTGGAGGGGGGCACTGAAATTTTAAACTTTTAAATTTAATTTTTTTTAAAAAATATGTTTTTGGGTATATAATATTCTTTTTTTAATCAAATTTATCCACGCAAGGCAGTGAAGTCACTAAGACACAAGAGGTTACTAGGTGTGGAAGAATAAAAAAACAGAAGCATTATTTACAAGCAAAAACAATAGAAGAGTAATCAAGATGACAGTAGATAATGATTGATGTTCCATTTAAATTTTTGAAGATCAAACTTGGCTAGAAAGCAGGGAGAGAGTTCCACAAACGAGAAGTGTGGTAGAAAAAACTGTTAGCATAGAACTTACAGTTGCATCTAGCCATTTCAACTGTAAAATGATGGGACCTAGTTGCCAATCAAGTACTGTACTTAAATTCATAAAGTCTAGGTACCATTGAGAAAAGTGTGTCAGTAGTATTTATAGAAAATGGGCAGAGAAGATACATAATGGCAGTGGGAAAATAACTGAAACCACGATGCCAGATCTGGACCAATAACATTGCAGATTCTTAGTATTTTATCAAGAATCTCTAAATATATAGCAGCAGCACGAGACCAGATCTAGCAGCAATATTAAAAAAAATGAGTGAATGATAGACTTATAAATATGTAAGATAGATTCCGGCAAAGGAAATTGTTGACACAGGGAATTAACTTTCCTCAAATGCATCTGTCTTATCAAGCTGCGTTCCAATCCATATATAAACGTGGACAAGGAAGTCAACACCCAGAGGTGACAGTCTGTTTCATGTTTAATGCAGTTGTCTTGACTTAAATGTTCACTTTTATATTTACAATGGGAAAGTGACTGTTGGCAAGATGCCAGGTCAGGACCAATAACATTGCAGATTCCTCTTTGGATTTTATCAAGAATCTGTAAATATATATATATAGCAGGAGCACTAGACTTATAGATATGTAAAAAAAAAAAACTGTCTAGCACAAAACAGTCAATTAAATTCCTTAATAGTAGACCTAGCAATAGATTCAATATAGTCTTTCTACTTCCTGTCAGCCAAGAATGTTAGCCTGAGAAGGCACAACTACTTATGCATATGTATTCACTCATGTTGAACTTTTCTACATTTTGTAATGTTACAAACTGGAATTCAAATTGACTTAAGTGGTCTTTTTACCATTTGATCAACTCAAAATGCCTAGCACTTTGAAGGTGCAAAATACATTGTATTGTGACACAAACAATCATGAGGAAAAGTCTCTTGGATAAATAAGTATCCCCACTCCACCCTGAGTCAATATTTTTTCAAACCACCTTTTGCTGCTTTCACAACTGCAAGTCTTTTGGGATATGTGCATATCTAGAAACTGAAATTTTTGCTCATTCTTCTTTGCCAAATATCTCAAGCTCAGTCAGAGTGAATGGAGACCATCAATGAATACCAATTTTCAAGTCTTGTGATCGATTCTCAGTTTAATTAATATGCTTTGATCTAAGCTATTCCATTTTAGCTTTGGCACTGTGTTTAGGGTTGTTGTCCTGCTCAAAGGTGAACCTCCACACCAGTCTCAAGTCTTTTGCAGACTGTAACAGGTTTTTTTTGAGGATCGACCTGTATTTAGCTTCATTCATATTCCCATCATTTCTGATCAGCTTCTCTGTCTTGCTGAAGAAAAGTATCCCCATAGCATGATTCTGTCACCATGTTTCATGTTGATGATCATGTGGTCAGGGTAATGTGTAGTATTAGGTTTCTGCCACACATGGTGTTTTGCAGTTAGGTTCAATATGGTTCCAGAAAGAAATATTTGTACATGGCCAGTTGTATGCTGCATGCTCAAGAGTAAGAAATCCTAAGAATTTATTTTCTGCTATTAAAAAGGAAAAGGAAGAAAAAAAATTTTCTTAAAAGATATTGTTTAAGTTCAGTTTTGGTCTATTTGACCAGAGCAACTTATTTCATTTGTGGCCTGTGGCAAACAGGACTTTCTTTCAATGGCTTTTATCTTGCTACTAATTTCATAAAGTTCAGATTTGTGGAGTTCCCAACTAGTAGTTGCCATGTGGATAGATTCTCCCACCTGAGCTGCGGATCTTTGCTGTTCCTCCAGACTTACCATAGACCTTTTGGTTGCTTCTCTGATTAATGCCGTCACTTGGCTGTATGGTCTGGCCTTGGTAGGTTTATGGTTCTGTTGTTGTTCTTCTTGATGTGCCATATCCCCTCAGGATTTAAGGGATATGGCTCTCCACCATTTCCTGTCCTTTATAGCTCTTAATAAATTTTGTCTTTTTTTTTATTTCTCCTAAACCCTGTTTCGCCATCCATTTACGTCAGCTCATTTTCTAAGCCCTCCTTCCTCATTATGTACCCCAGAAAATTCATAATGCTTACACTGCCATGTTTCTTGCTGTGTCTCCCATATGACTTGTGGTAAATGGCAAATGGAAGAATGGTAAGAAAAAAGCTATTGTTGAAAGAAAATTATAAGACCTTCCTTTCAATAATGGCTTTTTTCTTACCACTCATTCCATAAAATCCAGATTTGTGGAGTGCCTGACTAATAGTTGTCCTGTTCAAAGATTCTCCCACCTGATCTGTGGATCTTTGCAGCTCCTCCAGACTTACCATAGACCTCTTGGTTGCTTCTCTGGTTAATACTCTCCTTGGCGAGATAGCCTCGTCTTGGTAGGTTTGCAATTGTACCATTTTTGGATGATGGATTTCATAATGCTCAGTGAGATGTTCAAAACAAGAGATACTTTTTTATGACCTAACCCTGCTTTATACTTCTCTACAACTTTATATCTGGCCTGTCTGGTGAGCACCTTGGTTTCATGATGCTGTTTTCATGACAATATATTCACAATATTTTGGCCATTGTACACTCTGGTCTTCTTCAGGTGATTGGAATTTCAAACTCAACCCTTTGTTTTATCCACTGGGCTATGTGTCCTTGAGGAAAACATTGGGAATATGACAATAAAGACGATAACAGTCTGAATAATATATGAATCATCTCAGAAATTATATATATATATAATGTTACTCATTCATATATGATTCATATATTTAAATCTGGATATTTGAATTCAGAGTTGTCTTTCTAGAAGGAATGCTAGCCAAAGCTAGAAAGTACTGTCAGTTAATACTACTCATATATATATATATATATATATACTAGCAGCATTGCCTGTGCTTGATTCAAACATCGTACGACTCATACAGCAATCACTATCACTTGACTTAAAATATTTTTGCCCTTCCTTGCCTTTAAAGAAGTGCCCTTTTCTGTGCTGATGTTACTACATGCCTTACTTTTTGCCTATTTCACACTGTGAATTTTTTCTAAGCTCTATACTAAACATTAAATCTGTTATGAAAAAAGAACTAAAAAAAATGAACACAAAACGATCAGCTTTAAAAAAGGACTCGTAACTGGAAAAACCAAATGTAAAAAAGAATGTTAACAACAAATACTTTTTCACACCCAACCCAGTTCTGCGGAATCAGAATCAACATTGAGTTTAAGCAAATCCATTAAAAATTGCAGCCGTGCATTTGTTACATACACATCCTGCATTTTATATATATATATATATATATATAGGGTGCAATGGATAAATTGTTGCTGTTTGATATTTTTAATTTTGTGCTTTGTTTCTTATTTTGTCGACTGCACAGTATAATAGGGTTAGTTGGGCACTGTATTGAGAAAAAGAGCACCATTCAATCTGACAGAAATTTGGAAACTGCATGTTGTACTGCTCGACGTTCACATTGGAAGCTCCAATACGAACATTTCAGAGTGTTTGGGTTTCAATCTGAGAAAAGTGCAGAGGATTTGGAAAGAATTGGATGAGTTTAATGGTGATTATGAAGGTGTTTAGAGTGATCACTAGTAATAGCAACATTATGCCTCCATTCATCTTCCCACAAGGCCTCAGACTCAACATGGAGGCCTACATCAAGTGCCTTGAGGAGGTAGTGGGTCAAGAGGTTGGCTCTGCACCAGGCCACACAAGCAGGGGAACCCAGTCATGGCTGTCAGACAATTTCTGTGACTATATCACACCTTACATCTTGCTACCTAACTCCCCAGACTGCACTCCATTCATGGGGTGCAATTGAATAAAGACCAACAAAATAGAGCATATCAAAGCTCAGCTTGTCAGACTCTGTTTTCAGGTGGAGAGGAACTCAAACGAGACTGACTACGGGCAGTGTCTCACCTGACCCCATATATACAGAGTCTGCGGGGAATATTTGCCCAAGCAAACACACTTGGAAAACCCACATTAAATTTACTTTGAATAAGAAAAAAATTAAAAATAAACTTCAACATTGAATAATCTAGCATGGATTGAAATGTCCACTAACCTAAACTAACTCTTTAACCCATATCCT